>JAWZYV010011914.1:0-201874 GCA_038373885.1 Cheiracanthium punctorium | reverse complement strand
ACAAAAATTGATGTGATTGTTTCTATATAATGGAATATGGATTTATATATACAAGAGAAAGCATGTGTACAAAAACCACTGAAATGAGCCATAAATGTTCCATACACAAGGAAACCTACACACTATATATATATATATATATATATATATATATATATATATATATATATATATATATATATATATATATATATATATAAAACCGTGTTCTTTTTGAACTCAGTTAAAAAGATCAAACAAGACATGCCAGTTTGAAGAGATTATTTGTCATGAATAACCTCTAAATGGAAAGCTACATAAGTGGGATAACTGCACCTCAACATCCTCATTTCTGTGTAAAATAGTGTGTCCCTAAATAAGAGAAAATCACACATTTCCAAAAACATTATTCACACAGGAAATTACCAAACTATTAGCTTTTATTCTTCTCAGTGTTTGCAGCCATACATTTATTTACATTTAAAAGCAAAAAATGATGGAAGGTTGAAATTTTGTTCATCACCTGATTAATGTATGGGGCTCAGGGAAACAAGGAATTCTTTTTCATATGGGGACCATATAAAATTTAAATTTTGTATTTTTTTAGATTTAAACTTCTAAAAATTTTGATGAACCGGTTTTACATAACTTTGATTTATTGTACATGATGAATATTTAAAGAATAAAAGCCTAAGTCAGTATTTTGGGTTATTTTATATATACTGACAGCTAATTTGTCATCTTTTATAAGTAGCAAATAATGGTTGTAAAAATAACTTATATGTATATTTCAGAAATCTTTCCTTATTATTTATACAAGCTCTGTATATTTGTTAAACTTATATTAAGTAAAACAATATATTTTTTAAAAATATGTGATGATAGTGGCAACTCAAAATTTCAAGCTCAGTGGCTGCTGGCCACCTGCAAATTTTCTGAATTTTGACCTCTACATTCCACTAAGTGCTAAGATCACCTAAGAAGCTGCGCTCTCTACTGTTATATGCATAAAACTTAAAATATCACCAATGTTTGTCAAAATTGACTTTCTTACTTTAGTTGCAAGTCTAAATTTAGCTACATTTGTGCATTTTGATCGTGCAATTTACACCTTCTTTTATACAAAATCAGTATTTAATATGAATATCTAGATCCACAGTGTGTTGTCATTTTGTAGCAGCATTTGCCTTACCCATTTGCTTGAACAGCACTGTTGAATGTGCTGTCAGAGTATTCTGGTATTCCCATCTATTACTATTGATAATTAAAGGTACAGAATTTTCGTTTCTAAAAAATGAATTCAAGCTCCCCATTTGTGGGACGAATTAGAAAGCTAGAAAGCAAGTTTTGTACTATTTAATTTGATTTGTCAAATTAAGGCCTATTACCTATTCGAGAGATCTAAGCCGAAAGGGGGGGTTGCCCTCCATGCAGGTGTTTCTAAGGAGTCCTAACCCATATTTAAGCAAAGTTTTGGAGAAAAACACAGAAAACTCTGAATGACTAGGTTGATGAGTGCGAATGATGAATAGTGAGTGCGAGTGATGGGTTTGAATCAGGCAATTTCCATCTCACAGTTGAGAGTGCTATGTGCTCGGCCACTGTTCAGTTGACTTTTGAACAACAAAGTCAGGGCCTTGGATCTATACACAATGCTAAAAACTCCATCTAAAAAAACTTTCTTTGCACATAATTTCTTTTTTTCAAAGGGTAGGCACTTGGTTGGAATGCGTATGAAATTAAATACAGCAAATGAAGCCCATTTTCACATTGGTCAATTATTTCTCCTATTATTGGCAGCAAGTATGACCACCTTAACCTTTTGAGTCCGATGCCTTGGTACTAAACTTTTACTCTATGGCAAGATCTTTAACGGAATCTAGATTTTCCACCCCCTTTCCTTGAAATGTCCTTTTGTAAAACTTTCCATAGAGAAAAATACAAAAAGTCAAACATTAGCACAACAGCCCCTCTGCGGGCCCAAGGGCGCTGCCCAACCGTGCCTTCGCGACCATAGGCTCTGGGGTGCGGATGCATATGCCTCGGCCAGGTGGTCAGCCTGACCCGAGCCCCCAGTGTTTGACCCCAAGCAACCTTGGTCCTCATTTTATCGACCCACTCAAGGGATGAAAGGCTGAGTCAACCTTGCCTAGCCCGGGATTCGAACCTCCGGACCTGTGGGATGGCAGCGCGGTGTGCTAACCATTACACCACTGGGCTTCACAGAAAAGTACACCTGTTGGAATAGGGAAGGAACCCCCTGGGACAGCAGTAAACACGAGTGCTGGCTTTTAGTCAAAAACATTTCATGAGATGACTGTCGTCCCAGCTAGATTTTAAAGGTTAAGTCAAACTGTATTGCTGCTTTTCAAAAAGTTCTTCCTTCTGAGTACCTCATCAAAATGAGCCCACCGATGGGTACACTCAATTTCGTAGCTTAGTGTTGCAGTCAATCAACAGGAATGAAGATTCCAATGTTAAGGACATATTGTGAGCTGATAAATACTCTTTTCCAACTTTTGCTGAAGCAAAGGTTGGAAATGCTTTACAGAGCATTTGGAGCCAAACTAATAGTGTAGATGCAGAACGCTTTTTTAATAATTAGAATATCTTCGTTATGGACAGAAGAATGGCTCCGAAACAGTCAAATGTTGAAATTATAAGAAAGTAGCTTTTAATTAACGTTAATAGAAATTTTAAGTGCATAAAAAAAGTTTTATAAATTGTTTATGCAAATTTTAGTAATATTTCAATTTTTTTTGAGGAGGGGGGGGGAATTCCTTATTATTTTCAAAAATTCTGTTCTATTGATGCATTCAGGCTCCATCCATTCCATGAGGAGAATACCTTGGGCATTCTAGAAGACTGTTGCCAGTTGTTTATTCTGTTTCAACAACGGGCTAGATATCTTTAGAGGTGGGGTTGATGCTTACTTCCACTCCATGTAGCTACCCTGTATTCTCTCCTTCTGTATGAACCACTTTGTTCAATGCTGCCCATGAAGTCACCTCCCATCATTGGTGTTCGCCTTCTCAATGACAACAGTGAAAAATATAAGTGCTCTCTCATACCATTTGCCTAATGCCTACACCATTTATGTATTCAGTGTAGCTCATCCTACTTTGTGTCTTATTTCAGTGTTTTTCCTGTCACGTCATGTATATTTTCATTTAATAACTGCAGTGTCAATCATTTCTGTGGCCCTTGTACATTTTACCTTTGATTTTGTGGCATTGCAAGTGTTAAGAAGAATCATTGATTAAATACTCATTTTAAACAAATAATTAAGTGTTTTTTTTCTACAATCTGAATTTAGAAATAAAAAATATTGTATTTTTTTTATATATATTATTTAGAGTTTGCGGACTTTAAGTGAATCTTTACAACCTTCTCTCCTTCCTATGATTGCACTTTGTACTGATGTGTCTCAGCCTCCTCATGTTTATTTACTTGAAGATGGCCTTGAATTGTGGTGGGCAATTCTTGAAAATACAACTGTTTGCAGACCTGAACTCTTGGATATAGCTTCAAACTTGCTGGCTTTACTAGGTAAACTGATATATAAGTGTGATATTTATTTATTAAAAATTTAAAACTAGGTCCCATTTAAAAATGTAAATGACGGTTCGTTAGGTGTGCCAGGAAAAATAATAAAATAATTTTATGAGACTAAGATCCCAGTCTTTAGACAAACTTATTTTAGCAGTACTTAATTTGCTAAAGGAATGTTTTCTTTTTCACAATTAATGCAGTGTTGTATTGTTTCATGCTTCTGCTGTTATTCTTTCATTGCTTAAATTTATTTTTAACTACTGCTCATTTTTTTCACTTTTATTTCCACAATTCAATGTGAAATATTCTTCCCAAAATATGTATAAAAGCATTGAATTATTACTGTACTTGCAAATGCTTAAATCTGAAAAGTTTATATTAATTCAGATTTTGAATCAATTTTATGAAGCTCTAAATTTGTAGATTGTCTTTGCCCATCCAAATACACATTATAATTCAGTAATTTAATAATGGGTCATGTAGTTAACAGCTTACATAAAATGCTTAAGTGAAACTAACAGTAATCAGGGTTCCCACACAACTTGAAAAATCCTTAAAAAGTCCATTAAAAAAAAAATAATAGTAAGGCATCCTTAAAAAGGCCTTATTTTTACCTTAAAAGCCTTAAATTATCATTTCATCTTCACTTTTCCTGTGATTTCTACAGATTTTTTCTTTCTTTCTTTTCATGAGAGCAGGGGGAGGGGGCAAATCGTATAGGAAACTAACCATGTTGTCTGCATGCTACTCTATCTGTGGAGAAGGAGAAAAAGGGGCAGGGGAGAATTTTCTTTTTCGTTGCTGCGCTTCCTTGTTTCATGCAGGCCTGAACTGGCCAGGTCAGATAATCGGCAATTTCTGAGGGCTCCCAGTTCAAGGGGCTCCTGACAAGGACCCTCAAAAATGAATATACTACTTTATAATTAGTCATTTGATATAGATCACAGTAACTGAGTTAGTTATTTTTCAGTGGTCTTACGCCTTTACACAATGGCATAGTGGAGGACCCCAGAGCCCCCACCCACCCTTTAATGTGGTTTTTTTTAGGCACATAAGCCTAATTTTCAAATATCATATTCTAATATTTTAACTCTGTTCCTTCTGAATTCCCCAGTAAGGTCCTTATTTTCAGTCTCTAGCCTAGGACCTCCAAATCTGTCAGTCCGGCGCCTCACCATGGCACAGTGGTTATGCCACTGAAAATGGTAGATGGCCGAAATGTGAAGGTCCTGGGTTCAGGTTCCATCGCACGGCTGCCGATCTAACGGTCTGGAGTTTTGGTAGGTTTTCTCCAGATGTAACGTGAATACGCGTTAGAACCCCTTAGAAAGTGGTCTTACCAAGACACCCCTCCCTTGGCAGATCAATCTAGTGTAGCGTTGCCGTAATCACACACATATATACTGTCAGTCTGGGCCTAGTTCCATGATTCGTTTACCTTTTGCCATAGTTGGAGAGGGTGGGAAAATATGGTCTGAGACAAGAAAAGCAGTGATATGAGATAAATATATAATGTAATTATAACTGATTAAAACACAATGATTGTTTTAAACTCAAATACACTTTAACCCCATAAAGATCATATTATTTTCAAGAAAGGACTCATAAAATTATCTTTTATTCAAAAAAATTGTAAAAAAATAAGTGTATGTACGATATGTGCACTATTCTAAGATTGTAGACATTTTGATATAAAAAAAATTCTATGCATAAAAATTGAAATGTTCTAATCCTTCTGACGCACAACTTTTGAACTCTCCAGCCCGGAAATATCACAGAAGCGAGAAGGAAGGGGCTAATACTTTAAAAGACATGAAAAGCAGTATTATTAAGAAGATGTACAAAATAATTGCATTGGAACGTATCTTCAATTATTGGCCTTAAAATTTTTTAAAATAGCCTTAAAAAAGCCTTATTTTTTATATCAAGAAATGAGTGGGAACCCTCTTAATATACTTAAGTGAAACTAAAAGTAACATATACTTATATAAAACTTTCATTTTAGTCTTGTGTGTTATTATATTGCATGCTATTGATATATTAGAAAAGCAATGATGATTTTATGGATGTTTAAATCCAAATCTGTGTACTAAAATTCTGCATCACTTACTAAAAAACAAAATCATATTAACTATACTTTTTCCCAATTTTAACTCTGTAGTAATTTCTCTAACTTCTTATACAGTTTTACATAATGTGATTAAACTTAACTGTACTTTTGCTGTGAATTCATTTTATCATTAAGTATCCTTACATCTCATATCAATATGAATTTTATAGAAATATGATGTAAATTTTTTGTCTTATGTCATCCTTTTTGCGACATTAATACTTTTTACCATGTTTGTAGATATAAAGCATTTTGTTTAGAAGTTAAGCACAAAAGAGTTAGTATAACTTTAAAAAAAATTACCATTAAAATTCATTTAAAAGTTACGAAGCTTTCTAACCATATTTAAGTATATTGCTCACTTAGCCATTCGTCTTCTTTTCAGAATTCCCTTCCATCTACTGTTAGTTTCTACATGTGCGTTGTCATTGATGGCGCCAAATGTTGTCGGTATTTCTAAAGCTTTTCTCCAATGTGCACAATTTTCTCTTTTAAAGTCTGCTATCATGCTCACATTTTCAAAATCTATTGTAATTGGTTTTTCCTGGGCTAGTTTTGGCAAAGCCACCTTGCATCTTTGAAATATAATATCACTAAATTCTCTTTTTCCTTTCCTTTCTTTTTTTCTGGGGGGTGGGGGGGTTTGCCAATATAGATCCCTTACATGCTAGTTTCATTAAATGTGAAATCAATTTTATAAATGCTGATAAAGTTGACAATTGATGGAAGGAGATTTTGAAGAGAAGATGAAGGACAAAACGATCAGTATGCTAGAAAACAGCCAGGTGATGGCTGATAGGTATCGCAACTTTTTAAAGGATTATAATGGTAATCTGTTATACTAAGGATGGACATCTCTGTACTTCATATTTTTAATATGAAAGAGTTGTTTTCAATATAATCTTTATGTATTATTTTTTACTTAATATTTTAGAATACAATGGAGAAAGTCTTCGTATGTGTTTACAAATTACGGAGGCTTATATGGTTTTGTGTCCAGAAAACTTTTTAAAGGTTTGTTCCTTATATTTTTTCACTTATAGTTATGTTTTTATCTCAAACTTGCTGTAATAGCAGTAGTAAAATTCTTTATTTATACAAAGTGTATCCAAAAAATTTTGGTGAATCTACCAAGTGCACAAGCTTATTATATGACTATTAGAGACTTGCCAAAGAACATCAACTAGCCTGAAGTACTCATGGCTATTTGAAGGCTAATGGAAGTAAATTAATTTGCATCTTTCTTCTTATTTATCCCCTAATATAGTCACCAGATTTTTTGGCCATATCCCATGTGTTAAAGAAATATGCTGTCACTGTGAAATTTATGTACAATAACTGTATGTGCTGATAAACCTTTTAACAGACATACCAAGCTGCAGGATTTTGGCCTGAGTTGGGATTTTCAATCCTATTTTAGATTTCAACATTTGTATTCATTTTCCTAGACTTTTAAGAGTTTATTTAGAAATTGCAACTTTACTTGATTTTCTTTATCAGAATCACAAGATCAGTTGTTCCTTTCACAGTGATCTAGTTCAACAATCTAAGTGCATTTACCTTTGAATTTTTTTTTTCTCCCTAAGGGCGGGCACTTAACCATCATTGCACATACACCCTAATAATGCTCAAAATATTGACCATTTTACTGTAGGGACACACTGTAGGCAGCCAACATTACCTCCTATGAAAGGACAATCTCCCAGGTTTGACCCAAGCCAAGAAATCCAACCTGGGCAGAAGGTGTGATAAAATGGTTTGTTAACCAGTAAATCATTACCTGGACAGCCAACTTTGAAGTAATATATCCAGAGATTCTCTAAAAACTAAATTACTTAATTGAATGTCCAAGTCCATTATGATAATTATTGCAGCTTTGAAATTTCAAAGCTGTAATAGATTAATAAAAATATTTTTCCATATGAAATTAGATGTTAATAGATTATGCCACATTCATTTTGACTGACAGTTTATATTTTCTGATATTTCTTTTTGCAAATTTTGAAATTGAACTTATTTACGTTATACAACTAATGATGGAACACTGCTAAACTTGTAAGGACTCTCATGGCATTTAAGAAAAAGAAGCAAATCACTGGCTTTTTGTCTGAAAACTTGACATTAGAAGATGTAACAAATACTCAGCCACTATTCGGTATTCGACTGCTGAATCTTGAGTTAACCGAATATTCGGTTAGCCGAATACTGAACAGGCATTTGGCCAAATAGTTGTGGTTGAATATTGCTACATATATTAAGTTGAATAATTTCAGAAGAAAGAGAAAAAAAAAATTAAAACTGCTTAGTTATACTTCAATATATTAATTTCATCTACTTATATAATATACTAATGTATGTGGCACCAAAATTGATGATATTTCTACATTGCAAAATGGCGACAACTAGATGTAAACATTAGCATAATAACAATAACACATGCGCAAAATTCCAAAATAACAGTTCAATGACGTCAAATGAAGCAAGCATATTCGTTACTGGTTTCTTTTACTTAAGTCGCATTGTAACTAAGATTACAAAATAACAATAATGCATATGCAAAAATGAGAGATCGTTCAGATATTTTCACAGCTTTAATCGAATTTTCAATACTTGGTGCATTTATCATACATCCAAAAAATAAATAAGTAAATAATAAAAAATAAAAAATAGAAATGAAATAAAATGTCACCATGCACTGGGCTGAAGCACATTTTAGCTATTTCCTGTTTCTTTTATGTTATTGTAACCAAGGATACGTATTAAATAATGCTGCTGTACTTACTACCTATTATCTCGCCGGTTCGCCAAGACGAATGATTTTTCGCCACGATAAATGTTGATCACATGAAATTATTGATTGTTTGGAATACAATCGGCAACAGTTTACCTGCATATTTGATGAAGAAATAGTTCGGTGGAAATGACCACCGGGTTGCTGACTTTGACCCATTAACACCGGTGTTATTAGACTAGAAAAGTACCCATTAGTACTTAACATATTATCCCGTCAGTCCATCAAGATAAATGCCGGACACAAGAAATTATTGATAGTTTGGTATACAATTGGCAACAGTTTGCCAGCACATGTGACGAAATAATAGTTTGGGGAATGACTGCCGCAATCATACGTAAGTACCAGAAACCCTTCAGCTTCTGCAATTAAGAAATGTTTCTGTAGGAATTTGTGCAATGCGTTAACATCCAATGCAGTATTTTTATAATCATTTTATCTATGGAAATGTCACTATATATATAATTATGCCTTTTCATACATTTTGCAATGTTAGTACATGCTGTCGCGGCTTTTATGGTGACACCCAAAATTTGTAGCAACCATAACCTAAATAAATTGGACAAATACTGTTAAAACAAACAAACATAATTTTCGTTGAAATGAATCGAATAATTTGGCCAATACTGCACTGAATAAAAAGAACAGTACAGTATGGGGCGGCGAAGCTGGTTGCCTTGGTGGCTAGTCTACTTATGTAAAACGGTAACGTATACGGTACCAAAATTGGTGATATTTCTGCACTGTGAACGGCAACAACTAGATGTAAACATTAGCACATAATAACAAAAGCACATGTGCAAAATTCCAAAATAACCGTTTAATGATGTTAAATGAAGCAAGCATATTAGTTACTGGTTTCTTTTACTTATGTCATGCTGTAGCTAAGATTACAAAATAACAATAATGGATATGCGAAAAGGAGAGATCTTTCGGATATTTTCACAGCTTTAATCGAATTTTCAATACTTGGCGCATTTATCGCACATAAAAATAAATAAATAATAAAAATAAAATAAAAAATAGAAATGAAATAAAATGTCACCACGCAGTGGGCTGAAGCACATTTTAGCTATTTCTTGTTTCTTTTATGTTATTGTAACCAAGGATAGGTATTTAAATAACACAGCGGTGCTTACTACCTATTATCCTGGTGGTCTACGAAGATGAGCGATTTTTTGCCACGATAAATGTCGGACACATGAAATTATTGATTGTTTGGAATACGATTGGCAACAGTTTGCTAGCACATTTGACGAAAAAATAGTTTGGCGGGAATGACCACCGGGATCATACTTAAGTACCCTGCAGCCATACTATAAAAACACCGGGTTTCTGACTTTGGCACATTAACACTGGTGTTATTAAACTAGAAAAGTACCCATTAGTACTTAATGTATTATCCCGGCAGTCCGCCAAGATAAATGCCAGATACAAGAAATTGATAGTTTGGAATGCGGTTGGCAACAGTTTGACAGCACATTTGACGAAATAATAGTTTGGCGGCAATGACCACCAGGACCATATATAAGTAGCAGAAACCCCACAGCTTCTGAAATTCTAAGAAATGTTTCTGTAGGAATTTGTACAATACGTTATCATCCAGTACAGTATTTTTATAATCATTTTATCAATGGAAGTGTCACTATATATATAATTATGCCTTTCATACATTTTGCAATGTTAGTAAATGCCATCGTGGCTTTTATGATGACACCGAAAATTTGTTGCTGCCCTATTCTAAATAAATTGAATGACAATTACTGTTAAAACAAAGAAACATGATTTTCGTTGAAGTGAGTTCAATAATTTGGCCAACACTGCACAGAATATAAAGAACAGTAAGGATGGGGCAGTGAAGCTGTCCACCCTGGTGGCATTATAAAATATCCTAAGTTATTGAATTTCAAACTGAATGAAACATAATCTAATGTTTTTAATAATATTAAAGAAGTGTAGACTTTTCTACTTGGTGACACTACTTGACTTGGTTTTCTTCTTTTCTTTATGGGGTGGGGGTAGGAGGAATCTTCAAATCCTCAATTACAAACATAATTTTGAGAAGCTGCTAAATATGTTTCGCTCAGAGGCTTTAAAAACCAAAGCATGATGTGCTTATGCATAATTACCAGATTAATTACATTTACTGTAACATATTTATTTTTTATGAATATTTCAAAGTACATTTATGCTGCTATTATTGTTTTACTTTGTAAAATGATTTTTCATGACCGAGATTTTTTAGTTTTACAGATAATATTCTGTTCAGTGCTTATAAGTACCTACAAATAATATAAAATGTATTTTAATTAGTCTATTTAGTATTTAATTATGAATTTGAAAAAGCAGCATTTATTTACAATTAAAATGAAAATTTAAAAAATTTAATATTCAGCCACCGAATATTAAATTTCAAATTTAATATTCGGCCTGAGCTATATATGTCGAATATTCAGTATTCGACTGAGACATTGGCCGAATATTCGGTATCGGCTATTCACTATTCTCAGCCAAATCACTATTGTTACACCTCTACTTGACATTTATGTATTAATGATGGTAGTTTGTATGAAAAACTAATTTCCCCCCCTTTTGTTTAGCGATATGGCCATGCATTAGTGAAAACATTCCTGTCTGCTGTTACAGATTTAAAATCTGAAGGCATTAATATTATTTTAAAGGTGAATATGTTATTTTTTCCTTTTGCATTAATTTTTCTGTTTTGTTAATTATTGTAGTACTAACTTATTTTTAATTTTTTAGGTTGTTGAAACAGCTTTTACAGTCTTTCCTGAAGATGGTCCTCTTTTATTTCAACCCTTACTGCCATTTGTGTTGAATTTAACCCTACAACCAGATGTAAGTGGTTTCTGATCTTGAAAAACATATTAAATTCTTTGCCAGCACTGATTTGTGAAGCATTTACAGTATAAATGCCCCCCTTGGTGCCTAAACACTGATGTTTCTGTTTTCGTATAATGAATGTATTGTTTACTTTCCAATGTTATTTTTTATTTATTATAACAGCAACACAGGTTTTGCAAATATTTAAGCAGCAAGAAACATTTATAATTCAAGTTTTGTAGCATCTTTCTCTCTTCTTATCATCAAAGCATTTCTTTACTTCTCAAAATAGTTTTTTTCCCTTTTCTTTTCCCTGTGCATGTTATAAAAAAATTACAGTAAAAACAATGAAAAAAATGATAATATTCACAGCAATAAAAAAAAAAAAACTTTTTACTGCAAGAAATTTTTAACAATGCTTTTTTGAATTCAGAACTTTCATCTGGTCGTATTTGTTGTTTAGAGTATTTTTTACTAAGCTCTACAAATTATTTAGTGCATAACTAATTTTAGTGCTTTGTAAACAGATTCAACTTAGCATTTAAAAATTAGAGTCTATATCTTCAGTTTGAATTTTAGTGCTTTGTACTTAATTTTATGTATCAAAAGTGCTTCTTTTAGTTATAAACTTTTTCTTTAAAAAGTGGTTTGCATCTAAAAAGATTTTGGTACCCCAGTCTTAGTGTTTTAATCAGATCACCTATTGCATTTTAAAACTGCATTAGCTTGTTACTGCTTTTATAACCGAACAATCCATATTAACTTATCTGTAATGTGCATTTTGTTTATAGTAAGATGTTTTTATTTAGGATCTATTAATTTTGTACAATTTAATGTGTTCTCTTTTTGTTGTTGTTGGTGGAAAATTTTTTACACTTAAATAATTTTTTCTCCTTAATCTTTAGGAATTGCCTATATCTTTATCCATATACCTGTCTTTGTTGTCACGAGTCATATTACACAATCAAACTTGTTTCGTAAGTGTTCTGCAGGAACAAGCCAACAAAACTCAAAAGGATGTAAGCACAAATGTCTACTTTATATGCAAATTATAGTAATTTATAACATTTAAATGTTTTTTTTTTTATGTTTTTGCTGTACTTGAGTGTTATTCTTATATCTTACTTTCGAGTCATTGCTCATGATGGTTTATTTATAAAAGACATGAAGAATCTTTATAATTCAATTATGTATTAGACTGCAACTTGGATGTTTTGTGGAACATATTGTATAAACATAGATGATTTTGAAACAAACTTGTTAATGTATGGTATTAAATATTAAGAATTTGTTTTTCTAAGAAACATTTTTTGAACTGTTTTAGATCTATGCAAAATACGAAATTGTTTTTGGTACCAAATTTGGTGACATTTTGGCAAAACTCACCAAGGTCGATGATAAATGGCAAGATTTTGGGCATGGACCAAACAATGACTGACTACAGATCATAATATATTGATGTTCATAGAAATTAATGTATTGAAATTCTTTTGGGTGGTCCTGTAAATAAACTCTCCACTGGATTGGAACCAAAAATCGAGGTGCACACCTTTAGATGTTACAACAGTCTTTCAACAATCTACTACTAATAGTTTTTGAGATATACGAGTTAACAACGAGATGCAACACACCTACACGAAAAGTTGCCAAGCTTGGTGTAATTTTTGATGGAGGTGTGACCATTATCTAACTACATGGTAGGACAATATTGTGTTGGAAATGGCTGAATATCTCTAAAACTGCCATTGACTGTAATATGTTGGAATTTTTTTTTTTAGTGATCCTGTAGAAAAACTGTAAGTGATAAAGGTACTATTTTTGATGGAAAATTAATTTTGTAACCCTTAACAACAAATATCACTTTTGATTCGTTTGAAATAACTTGATGTCTCTAAAATATGCTTTAGCAAATTTTTGCCCATGAAGCATAATTTATGGAAAATCTTTTAGGTGGCCCTGTAAATAAACTATCCAGTTGATTGGAACTAAAATGGGAAGTGTATAATTAGATTTTACAGTATCCTTTTTAAGAATTAAGTAGGGGATTTTTTTAGGAATAAAAATTATAAGAATTTAACATTATATGACTAATAGTTTTTGAGATATGTGAGTTACATACATTATGTATGTCTGTACAGACGTTAAAAGAACTGGTCAAAACGGACTTGTGGTTAGTCAAAATCAGGGCTGGGGAGTAGCGCGCTACTTGTAGCGAAACTACAGTAGCCGCTACTTTTTTTTGTAGTTTGTAGTGTAGCGCGCTACTTTTTTTAAAAAGTAGTGTAGCGTGTAGCGCGCTACAAAAAAACAGTAGTTTGTAGCGAATTTTGGAAGCTACTTTTGCCGTGTCATCATTTCCGGCGATTGATCCCGTGGTGCAATTTCTCTCTCTTCTGACTCCAAGCATAACTAGTGCGTTTCAGTACGCTATAATGGGAACCCAATATATTTTTCAGAATCTTGAAGACGCACTGCGGAGAAAAGTGCCCCCACTGAGCGGTGGGCGTGCTTTTGTGGTTTCACGCGTTATCCTTTGGCGGTGGTCATTAAAAGT
Organism: Cheiracanthium punctorium; assembly: GCA_038373885.1. Taxonomy (NCBI): domain Eukaryota; kingdom Metazoa; phylum Arthropoda; class Arachnida; order Araneae; family Cheiracanthiidae; genus Cheiracanthium; species Cheiracanthium punctorium. The sequence continues at coordinate 188,044 of JAWZYV010011914.1, read as the reverse complement.
CAATAAATTCTTCGACCCTGCGCTGTATCCCCCCTTGTACAATGCCTTGACCATTAAAAAAAAAAACCCGCTGCGTCCGGAAAAAGACGCAACTGGAAATCGGCCTTGATGCTTGAAAGACACCCAATCACTCCCCCGCCCCCCCTCCCAGGGGACAAACGCACACGAGGGGGGGGAGGGGGTTTGCTTTGCCTGAAGCGGAAGCCTGACATTGTGCATCTTTTTTCTTTTTATCGTTCTCAGTATTATTTGTAGAATCACCAATCTGCCATAAAGAGGAAAGAAAAGGAAGGTAAGAGAGGTCCAAAGTTGAACAGAGGTTATTTTGATGGGGCCTCGAGAGTCTCATTATCACACGGGCGTGTGGGCCCGTGAGCCCCTGAAAAATAAAGGCCTCGCAAATCTCTCCATTTATTGTATATTAAATTTATATATGCTGCAATAATAATTTTTATTAAGCTAAATTTCCTTTATCTATATCATAATTGTGTAACAATAAAAAGGCTTCGAGACTTATTTTCTGTTCTTCTTTCTAACACAATGATAATGGTTTCTAAGACTAGATCAATAAAATAGAAATTAAAGGCGTTATTGAAAATTTATATCCATTAGTTAGCATTTTTTTAAATATTATGATGAAGAAAAGAAAATGGTATATGAGCGCTAAATGGTATATGAAAGCTACCTAGTTGCATTTTTAAAAAATAGGAGGGGGCGCAAAATCTTCAGTTGTCAGGTGGAAACGAGATTTAGTCATTTGCTGTGGGACAGAGAAACTGTTCTCTCAGCTTGTTTCCATCCCAGATTCAAACTATTCTGGATTGAGGAGGAGAGGAAGACCGAAGCCAAAAAAAAATGGATGGAGGAATACCTCCAGAATATGTTTCCGACAACTTCAGATATCAGTATCGAGGATCAGCCCATGGATGATGACTTTTCTGGTTTTTTTAATTTCTCTTTCGCATGCACTCGAAATAGTTACGAGGAAGAACTTACAAGGTTCTTGTCAGAGCCAATTAAACCCCTATCTTCGCTTTCGTACACGTATATGAAAGAAGCCTTCAAAAAAACTAACACTGGCGTGCCGTCCAGTGCATCTGTACAAAGATTGTTTTCGATTGCATCGGACGCATTTTCTCTTCGACGATCATGTTTGGCGGATAACAATTTTGAGATCCAGCTCTTGTTAAAATTTAATAAACATGTTTTTGAATAAATTTATGTGGTTTTTATTTTATACTAGAGGCATGGCAGTCTTCCATGAATATGTTGAAATTCTTTCTTTCGTTAAAATTTTAAAGTGTCTATTATATTTAAATTATTAGGTTTTTTGTGTAATAATTTTCAGAATTTAATACGAAAATATGAGAATTTCTATTAATAATTAATAGTTTGTAAAATCCTTAGAGACTTATCTCTCTCTTAGCCTTAAAATAACAATATAATTCTATAAAATTCTTTTATACCTAACACAAAGAAAAAGTTGTGTTGATGATAATAACTTTTAAAATTTCTTTAACATATATAGAGGATTTTTTTAATGCAATGTTTTAAATAGATATATCATGAATTTAATTAGTAATTGTTTTCATTATTTTATAATATGCATATCATATGTGATGTTTTCAATTAAAACAGTTATACAATATTACATGGTTCACACGGGTCATTCGTCATAAATCACTAATTTGGTAAGTCATGAAAAAAGGCTTTTATACTCATTAATTTTGATTTGTGCTCAAGAAACTAGAATGTTTGTACAACATGAAAGGGGTCTCAAAACGGGCCCTTTTTTCCCGTTCAAACATCCATTTTATTATTATATTTTTAAAAACTTTTTTAGTTCTCATGATTTTTCTCATGCTTTCAGAGCTCACTTTCCCAATTTATTTTTATCATAGAGGTATTAAAACTTAATTAGTTTCAGCAATACTTCAATAATTAGCAGTAGTTGCCAGTAGCGTATATATAGGCTTCCATTTCGGGGGGAGGGGGACGATTCGGTATTTTAAACTTTATTGTTCTAAAGTTAAAAGAAATGTTTCAAAATAGCTCCTTTTTAATAATTGCTTTACATTTTCGGAGGGGGCCCGCCTCCCCCTGCTCAAATACTCGCCTGGTAGTTGTTTATTAGAGCAATAGTTTTTTCTAATTAAAGGCGAAAAGGTGCCCGGGGTCTTTCGTGCGTCCACCAAATCTGCGGCGCTCAACGCTACAAGGAAACCACCTTTTAATAAACGCGTTCTTTGGACGCGAGAGACACCCGCTGAGGTCATTAATCACGCTGGACGCGAGTAGAAAACCAAGGCTTTCGATATCGATAGTTTTCTCTAATTAGTATATAAATATCCTTAAATATGAATGTAATGCAAATTGAATCTGTTAGCAAAATTTGTCTCTTAAAAGTAGCGAAAAAGTAGCGAAGTAGCGACTACATTTCAAAAGTAGTGTAGCTAACTACATTTGTCAAAAAGTAGTTGTAGTTGTAGTTAACTACATTTTTCGAAAAGTAGCGGTAGTTGTAGCGCGCTACAAAAAAAAAGTAGTTTTTCCCACCACTGGTCAAAATGGATTGCACATGCATTGATATGAACATACACACATGTGTATGATGAGATGTCTTGGAAAAACTGTTAAAAGAAATTTAGAGTTTGTCAAAATCTGTGTGCCAAAATGTTTCGCTATCACGCTACTTCCTTATACTTCATACAACGAAGTAATAATATTAACTGATACTTTATTTTTTAATGCTGAGCTCAAGAAAAGAACTTTGAAATGAAAAAACAGAGGAGAAATGTCACACATGTTACGGTGGATTCGCCTTTCATATTAAACTAAATTATTTTTGAAAAACTTTCTCCTATCCAGAAATTTTGGATATCCAATTTAGGTTCAGTCCCAATTGCATGGATAATCGAGGTTTTGTTCTATATGTATTATTTATATAAATCGGTATACATGAATAAATTTGATGTGTTTATTTATAAAAAATCTGTATGTGTTTGTTTATACATGTATAGTTTTTTATCTTATAGGACTTACACTAAATTGTCTTATAATGGAATTTTAATACTAAATTTAAATTTGTAAAATTGTAATTTTTCATAGATTTACAAAAACAGGACCCTGGCTAGAGGAACCCAGTTGAACGCTAATTTCAGATTAACAAAATTAAGAGTAAATTTTTCTCAATTTCACCAAAACAGTACCCTGTCTTGAAAAGTTTGGGCAGACCCCTGTAAGATCCAATACTCGAATACATCGGGAAAAATGCACATTTATTTTCGAACCACTTCACCAAAATCCTACATGTTACATAATTAGATATATTTGTTTTTCGTTGAGCATACGTGAAGTGGTGGTGAGGTTCTCTAATCTTACTATCACATTAGAGATTCGAATTCCTAGTGGTCTAAGCATCGTATTTTCTTTCTTTTTTTTATATACATCTATACTTAGAATTTCATTTATTAGAAAAATTTACTGCTTCATTTTTTTATTACTTACATACTTTTTATTGTAAATTTAATTTCTACTACTCTACTTTAATTTTACTTTCCCACCTGCTGTTTTTAGGTGAATACAGTTCTAGGGGAACTTTTTGATGTCTGGTTAGAGAAAATGCCTTTAATGAATCCAGCCCCTAAGAGGAAACTAATGGGGTTAGCCTTGACATGCCTTTTAACTTCTGGTTCAGAGTAAGTATACTGATTGACCAAGATTTCTGTCAAAGATATTGTTTAAGTATAGTGAGTAATGTAAAATACTTTATTATGTTGCTGATCGAAACCTCATTTTCTACCATTTTAAGACAGTTCAAAATTCAGCATTAAATATTCAGACATTAATGTTATAAAACTCTGAAGTAATTTTCTTGCTTAAAATTTCACATGTTTGTGCATATCTCTATTTAGGATATAAATAAGTTGTCTATGGTAAATGTGATTGTCAAAACTCATTTCAAGTCCTATATTTTGTTATTTGGTATAATTTTTGTGAGGCTGGAAGATCGTTCTGGTCTTCAAGCATGCTTTGCACAAACTTTTGTTGTTATTTATTGAATTAATTTAACATAGTAACATTTCAAGTGACTTTAGTATTGTTTTGTATTTAAATATCAAAGTTTTATACTTTGTATCATTAAAATGATAATATAATTTTGAGGCATAGTTATTCCTGTTAGTAAATTAAATTGAAATTACTAAAAGAATGGGTAAGTTTCTTTTCAGTCTATTTCTAATCAGTTAGATTGATTCATAATTTAATTAATAGTAGTACTTTATTGTGAGATAAATTTGGAATTATACAAGTGAAAGTGCTTAAATTCTTTAATATGTTACAAAGGAGGTAGAATCTGTAGCAATTTAGTTCTATGGGAAATTGGGCTTAGTCTGATATCAGATACAAGAAAGTGTTCAGTTGTTAAAAGAAAGAAAATATATAAAATTAATGATTTCAGTGGCTTTACCAGATTTTTGTGTTATACTGGTGAAAAAATAAGTCTGTTAATAATACACAGAGTGTGTTCCAGTTTTACTAGTGTGTGATTATATTTTTAAAACATAATTACTGACCTATGTTTAATTTAAATCATTTACAAGCACTACTTTATGTAAGTGGTTAACCTTTTTTAGTGATTTTTACTTGCATTATTAAACTGCTTTGAAGAAGAAAAAAAAAAAAAAAAAGCAAAATGCTCCTCAAATTGTTTTTCCTTCCAAGGTTGACAGCAGTATTAATACTTATCTAGGGAAGTCTAGCAAAAACAGTTGAGTTCTGATTTCTGAATCCAAATACACTTGAATCCTAATTAATTAACTTGTTAATTTATTTCAATTATGTTTATTTTCTCGTTTATGTGAAAATTTAACTCAAAATATACATATTTGGGAATTTACAAAAATTAGTGTGGTGGTTACCATATTCTTATCTGGAATGACGGAATTTGAAAATGATAGTTTGGTGTCTACCCTGAAATATTTATATTATGTTGCATTTAAAACAGTTATTTAAATTATTTTTTATTTCTTACAGAATTGTCCATGATCGTATCTGTGGTATATTTCTTGCTGTAGTTGAAATTTTGAATGATATTACAAAGTATGACAGCGAATCTACACATTCTGCTACTGAGTAAGCATTGTTTTGTTTAATGTTTTAGAAGAGATCAGTGACTCACCGACCATTTTTTTTTCAGCACTTGAGTGCTATTAATTTCAGATGAGAATTTTTGTCTATTTAAAAAAAAAAAAAAAAAAAAAAAAAATCACTTTTTAAGGGTTTCCAGGTAGCAGGTGAGTTAGTAAAATGTCAAAAGTGACCAGAGTTGGCCATTTTTGCCAATTGATCACCCAGTTTGGTGATATTTTCTATATTTGGCATGAAATTGTCAAATTGTACTGCTTCTTTTTATAGGAATACAGTATACCCTCACCCATTCGTGGTTCACCTTTCATAGCCCCACATACTTGCAGATTTTGCTCTCAAAGTGTTTTTTTTCTTTCTTCAGAATTTCATAAATTTCTTAGGCTTTTTTTTTTAGCAGAAAAGCACTCACATTCACCCTAACTGGTAAATTTTAAAATAACAATGTCATTTAATAAAAAATTAGAAAAGAGATAATACAGTATAGCTGGTAAATATGTAATTTTAAAATAACAATGTCAGTTACGAGCTTTTGCTTATCTTTCCTGTTGATTGGCTGCAGACGACGTGACGTCACAAGCATCTTCATGTATGAGAGGCTAAACAGTTCTCTGTTGCTAACAGGTTTTCAATGTGATTGTTTGAATTCAAGTTTTTGGCATGTTATTTATAATTATACTGTACCCTACATTATTACTGCTTTTAATTCATCATTACTGTATATTACTACATTATTACTGTATTAATGAATAAGACTGTCTAGAATGTGTTTGGGAAGTATATTTTAGCGTATATAATTTCATACATAGGCATTTTAAGACTTTGCGGTAGGGGAAGGAACGCAACTCTTGCAAATTGTGGATGGATATTGTATTAATTAGCATCTGTAAATGTGTCTGTATTAGTGTAAATAAAGGTGAAGTATAGTTGAAATATGCATGTAAAAAATTTAAAATGTTTTTAGTAGATTGTATTTATGTTCCAAAATCACATTTTTTCAAACTAATGTGTTAATAAGATATAGCAAGAAGTTCTCTAGAGTTTAAAGCCTGTTTGGTTTATACGCAGTGATTTCATAATGCACAAAGAATCCTGTTAAAATATTTTTACGTGTGATTTTAACCACAAAAATATATTTTTAACACTCGCATTACACAAGATCTAAAAGTTATCACTGTGCCAGAGTATTTCAAGCATTGTGTGTGAAATTATTGCTTCAAGATGACATTTTCTCAAAACAATCTTCAAACAAAAAGATCCAAATCTGCAGTTATGGGAAACATGATCAGTTTCATATCCATGTCCATGGATTTAAGAAACAAATAACTGTTTTTATTTCTATATCTACATGTATAGAAACAAGTTATCTGTATCGCCAAATCTAGCTTTGTAATGATTTAGTACAGGTCTACTCTAGAGCCACACAGTTAAGTGACAGCTTCTTCATTCACAACTGCCTTTGTTTGCTGTCATGATGTCCAATGTTGAATACAGAAATTTTTTGGTTGGTGCTAATTTGACTTAAACAAAATTTAAAGTGCATCAAAATTTTACCCTAAAATGTCTTTCGGGTAATTGAAGCCTCTTAGCTCCTTCTCTGGATCTGCCACTGAAGAAGTCTCCATATTTAGCTACTACTGCAGTTAGATCTTTTTTCCAAGTCATGGTAATACTGAATATCATGCAGGATTTGGCAGAAGAACGAACACTCTCTTATGTTAAAGTTTACTGAAATAAGCAAAGTATTGGACTAAATCCAATGGACTCCAATTATAATTGGAGTAACTCTGAGAATTGGAGTTAAATGCGATGTGATGCAGAGGGTGATAATAAGCTTTTTAACCCATAATTATTATAATAGTTTACAGTATTCATAATATTATAAAATAATGATTTCCCTTTTTTTTTTCTAGTTTGCTTGTGATAAACCCTGATGATTACCTGGAACAAGAGGAAGATATAGCAACTGAGCATGATAAAAGAAAACGAGAAGTAAGTGATTTTATTTTATAAAAATTCGATAGATTTAAATTAAAATTAGTACTGTATAGTAAATTTTTTGCAGGAGAAAAAAATCATATCTATATTACAAATTTTATTATGCACTTAAATTAAAGTTGATAATTTATCAAGTAAGTTAAAATTATACAAAATTTAATCTTTTATTTAAATAATTGCAGCATGCAGTCCTTGGTACTGCAGAACACAGCACATAAGTATAATTTAAATAGTCTATTCCGTTAATCATACCACATCTGGACGAGACCATTATGATCCTTTTAACCGGCTGGTCTAATTACATGAACATACCCCAAGGATACAAAACAGGACATATACATCATATTACTATACCATTATGACCTTTATTGCACAGCCCACATGTCTGGCAAACATTGAAATGAGAAGTGCAATTACAAACTTTATTTATTAAAAAAAATAAATTTATAATTTTTTAAGCAATCAACACAATATTTTGCACAACTTAAAAATTTAAAAGCTCTGGCTAGCTAATAAATAAAATAATAATAAATAACTAGTATGTTATTGTTGTTTTCGTGTCCATGTTGTGTAAAGGGAAGCCTCAGATCACTCCGAAGCTGTTGAAGACTGCCTCCAGTTTTGTCCAAAAAAAAAAAAAAAAAAAATCAAATCGTTTTATGCTTTATTTAAAATCTCTATTTTAATTCACCACTGAATACTTATGGTATGAGTAATATGGTGTTATTTTTATTTCAGGTTTTTAAACTTGATCCTGTATATACTGTAGTTCTTAGAAATTACCTCTATAATCAAGTCATGGCTCTACAGCAAACTGTGGGACCTGCCAAATTTGAAGATTTAATATCCACTGTGGATGTTGAAACTATGCAACAGCTAAAGGAGTATTTGAGGAACTGAATATTCAGTGTATCTAGCATAAGAAAATAAATTGTAAATAAAGAATGTGTGAATACGGATTGTAAGAAAGTCACTGAAATAAAAAATATATTTGTATTTTTTACTTGAAAATTTCTTTTTTTCCAGTACAATTTGTTATTTTGAATTGTGTTTTTGTTTTTCATTACAATTACAATAAAGTTCACTTTTATACCTTGTTGCTCTTTGCACAGTGCTGGTTGTAGGAATTTTTCTAAGTAGTGCAAAATACAGAAATACGCCCCCTCCCCCACACATGTAGCTAGAAAAAATGTCATATATATGTAATAAATAACGACGTTGTAATAGTTGGCATGGAGTAAGATCCCCATCAGGTTGAGCAGGAGAGATGTAATATTGTTATCAGGTTCAGGAGAGGCGAGGCGACTCAGGACTCTGGCTTAGAGCCTTCCCTGGCTGTTTGCTGCTGGTACTTGTAGTCGGGTCAAACAAGGGAAAACAAGTCTTGCGGATTACATTATTTTATTGGCAGATTTGATACACATTTCTGTGGCAGTTGCAGTCACACAAAAAGTTTCTCTCCTGGGCTGCGTCAGCCCCTTTTATTAACTTTTGAGGTCATGTCACATGACCCGCGCACGTTGCAATTATTGGCCGAACCCAAAATCTGGGCAGTGGATTTTCAAGGTTTGTTATGACTGTTAAGACGCCAGATTGACTGGGCTTGGGGACTGTCTGAAAAATTACAAAGGAATCGCAAGGGATCGTGTATTAGTTGCAGTTTTTGAAAGTGAATTTCTTTCTTCCAACTGAATTAAAACTGCGCAGTTCTAGAAATTAGGGATTTTAGTGGGCTTTTGGTTTATTGTTATATATGTATATATATTATTGACTGTCATTTTATTTCTCAGCCTCTTTATCAAAAAATGTGTCCCAAAAAAGCAACATAATTTTACATATATTTAAATACTATTAGTTCACAACAGCTTTAATCTATTGTTACAATATTTCGTAAGCTGTAGAATGACTGTGCATCACATGTATTTCTCTATAAATAGGTTACAATCATAAAAATTTCAACATAGGGTTACCAGGCAAAATACACAAAAGATGAGAGATAAAATTACTTCTATCATTAATCAATTGATAATCATTTCAATTAATATCGTTTTAATATGGCAATAATGAAACTAAAAAAATAGAGGGGTTCAGGGGAGTCTCCCCCTGACGAGGCTTGAACAGCCGAGTTTTATATATAAATATACAGCAAGGTATTTTTGGCATCAGCAATATTTTTGTGGTATATTTTATAACTTTTCAATTCCTACTATTAGTTCACACTCTCCCTATATATATCTTGTTCAAATATTCAGTCATTAATAAAATACTTTTTTATTCACCCACTCTAGTTCAAATACATTTTCTTAAACTTATAGTGGATGACACTGGATGTTAATACAGTCTTGGTCCTGATCGACTAGATAATTTATCTACAGGACTGCCCAAAAGATTCTAAATACATTACGCTCTATGGGCCGAAATTCATTAAACTCTCATATCTCAAAAACTATTAGATGTACAATGTTGAAACTTTATATTCAGGATTGTTGTATCATCTAGTTGTGCACCCCCTCCTTTCGGTCGCATTTGACTGGATAGTTTATCTACAGGGCCGCCCAAAAGATTTTAAATACATTACACTCTATGGGCAGAAATTCATTAAAGCGTATTTTAGAGATATTAAGCTAGTTCAAACGACTCAGAAGTGATATATGCTGTTAAGGGTTACAAAATGAATTTTTCCATCGAAAGTGTCTTTATCATTTATAGTTCTGCTACAGGAACACTCAAAAGATTTCCAATACATTACAGTCAATGACTGTTTTAGGGTCATCCATTTCAAGCACACTACCATCCTAGCATGTAGATAGATTATGGTCCGATGAAGGTCGTGTGCCTCCCTCAAGAATTACGCCAAAAGTCACCAAGCTTGGCGACTTTAGGTGTACGTATGTATGTATTTAACTCTCAAATCTCAACAACTATTAGTCGTAGAATGCTGAAATTTCATATATATAAGATTGTTGTAACATCTAGTTGTGCATCTTGATTTTTGGTTCCAATCTACTGGAGAGTTTATTTGCAGGACCACCCAAAATAATTTGAATACATTAATGTCTATGGGCATCTTCAATATATTACATCTCTAGTCAGTCATTGTTTGGTCCAGGCCCAAAATCTTGCCATTTGTCATCGACCTTGTCGAGTTTTCCTGAAATATCACCAAATTTGGCTCCAATAATTATTTTTCATTTCACACAACTCTTAAAACTTTTAACCCTAGAATGTTGAAATTTTGTATTTAGAACTATTGTAACATCTAACTGTGCATCTGTTTTTTTTTAAATCTCTACTATTAGTTCACACTCTCCCTATATATATTTACTAGCTGAAGTACTCATCGTTGATGGGTTAGTACTGAATGCAAATTTCCAAAAAAGCAAGAACTTTCGTCAGTATTATAGGAGTACACAGAATGGATGTAGTATGTTGCCAAAGTAAAGAAAGCGAAGTTATAATTTTTATGTATTGCTAAAATATTACAGGTTAGAGAGTAACTAAGTAATATAATTTCATTTGCTTTAGTTCGTAATTATGTGATGCGCGAATGAATATTTCCGCATATTGAAATACTTTTCGCAAAATCTAATCAATATTTTTTAAAAATTGGAAGCCTAGAATTTAAGTTGACTTACAACCTATCATGTTATCAAATTTCGTTTCATTCCCTGTAGACTTTATTGCGTGATGTGGAAACAAAATTTCAGCATTTTAAAACGATTTTCACAAAATCTCAAATGTAATCAAAATATTTTAAAAATTCAATGCCTATAAATTAAGATTAGCAACTACCTATCATATCCTTCCAAATTTCACATCATTCGTATTAGTCATTATTACGTGATGCTTGAAGAAATATAAGCCAGCGTATTTTGAGAGAATTTTCTCAAAATCTAATAAAAATGTTTAAAAAATTGGAAGCCTACAGTTTATGTTGAGCAACCATCTATCATGTGACCAAATTTCATATAATTCGCTTTAGTCGTTATTACGTAATGCGTGAACAAAGATTCACTCAGTTTTAAACGATTTTCGCAAAATCTCGAAATCTGATCGAATTTTTTAAAATTAGATTCTTATAGTTTAAGGTCAGTGACCACCTATCATTTCACCAAATATTATTTTTTTCACCTTTGCAGTTATTACGTGATGTGCGAACACAAATTTATGCAGTTTGAAACAATTTTTGCAAAATCTAAAAATTTAATCAAGATTTTTAAAAAATTCGACTCTAATGTTTCAAGTTGAATTACCACCTATCATGATGCCAAATTCATTCCAATTGCTTCATTCGTTTTTACTTAGTGGTCGAATACAAATTTATGCAGTTTGAAACGATTTTTGCAAAAATCTCAAAATCAAGATTTTTTTTTTTTAATTTGACGCCTATGTTTTAAGTTGAGTGACCACCAATTATGATACCAAATTTCATCTCAATCGCTTCAGTCATTTTTAAGTGATGCTCGAACACGAATTTATGCTGTTTAAAATGATTTTTGCAAAATCTCAAAAATCTAATAAAGATTTTTTTTTTTTTAAATCGGCCCCTATGTTTTAAGTTGAGTGACCACCAATCATGATACCAAATTTCATTTCAATTGCTTCAGCAGTGACGGCGCCAGACTTTCCCCGACGGGAGATCCATCTTCTCCGACAGGGGGGCCAAACGATAAAACCCCCCAAATTTTACGTATCAGTACTTGCACAGCCTCTCAAAAAAAGTATTCGAGTAAGAGATAAATTTCCTGCTTTGGTTTTGTAAATTAAAAATTATTATGATGAGATGTTCATTAATTATCTGTTCTTGGTTAACAGGAAAGCCAAGTGATTTTCACCAAAGTCGTGGTTAAAAAGGTCGTTACGAAGGCAATTGTCAGCAGATCGGACAACCCTGATTACCCTAGAAATGTGGGGATCTTGTTCGCTGGTTCCTTCGAATCCCGAGAAACATACTCCGAGCTGCAGATAATCAATATTCAGTATATGAATATCGTATAATTCCAAGCAGAATGAGAATGGAAGTGAACGGAACCTCTACGGTCGGGTCAGACACTTTGAATGGAATTTTTTATCTGGTTACAAAACTTCCTTTGTTTTTCTAAACCAACAAATTCTCTAAAAAAATCCCCGACAGGGGGCCAGTGTTCCCCAACGGGGGTGCATGGCCCCCCCGATCCCCCTGCTGGTGCCCCCTGTACTTCAGTTGTTTATACATGATGCTCGAACAAAAATTTATGCCGTTTGAAAGGATTTTCTCAAAATCCAATCAAGATTTTTTAAAAATTTGATGCCTATGTTCTAAGTTAAGTGACTACCTATCATGATACCAAATTTCATATCATTCGCTTCAGTCGTTTCTACGTGATGCTTGAACAAAAAAAGTGTCACTGACAGAACGACAGACAAACTTTTTTTTGAGGGTCGCACTGGATTCCCAGGTGCTTGAAACGGACAGAAATCGTAAAGTTTTTGAATTCCAAAAAATGTACTGACAAAAGTCTAATTTTATTTATATAGATGTTACAGTGAAAACCCGAAATCAGTCAGAACCCGAATTAACTAGGGAAAACGCGTTCTAACTGAGAGTGTTGGGCAAAATGCGTTCTGACTGACAGCGATAGGCAAAACCCGAATTAACTACGGAAAACCCGTTTTATTCGAGCCACGGTAGTACGTTTTCGAGGGGCCCCCTACAGCGGAGGCATATTTTCCAGGTGGCTTCCTACAGCGATGGTCGGACCCACTTATTTTTTTAGGGTCCCCCAAAGGGCCAGCTTTAGCATATTTTCGAGCTGCCCCCTGAAGTGATGGCCGGACCCACTGATGTTTTTTGGGGTCTCGCAGAGGGCAAGTGTTAGCATATTTTCGAGGGGGTCCCCTTACAGTGGTGGCTGGACAGAGTGATGGTTTTTCGGGTCTCGCAAAGGGCCAGCGTTAGCATATTTTCGAGGGGCCCCCTGAAGTGATGGCCAAACCCACTGATGTTTCTTTGGGTCTCGCAGAGGGCGAGCGTTAGCATATTTTCGAGGGGGGGGGCCTAGAGTGGTGGCTGGCCACAGTGATGTTTTTTTGGGTCTCCCAAAGGGCAAGCGTTAGCATATTTTCGAGGGGGCCTCCTGAAGTGATGGCCGGACCCACTGATGTTTTTTTGGGGCGAGCGTTAGCATATTTTCGAGAGGGGGGCTACAGCGGTGGCCGGACACAGTGATGTTTTTTGGGGGTCTCGCAAAGGGGCAGCAATAGCATATTTTCGAAGTGGGGGCAAGATCCAATATTTAGTGGGTAAAGCATTAACATTCCGGAATTCACATGGGAAAACATGGGGGCCGGCCACCACTATAGGGGGGCCCCCCTCGAAAATATGCTAACGCTGGCTCTTTGCGAGAGACGAAAAAAATCAGTGGGTCTGTCCATCGCTATAGTGGGCCCCCTGTTAAATATGCCTCCTCTGTAGGCCATCTCTTATTGGCTGGAAAAGAACCTGTTCCGGAGCAGCCTCTCCTATTGGCTGAAAAAGAACACGTTCTTTGATCACGACTCGAGGAGTTCTCAGCAGTGAGCGGGAACACCTAGTTCAGCGTTCTTTTCCTGAGCTGGAGTTCTTTTTCGGAACGGAGAGCTAAGAGCGGGAACGGGGTAAAAGGCGTTCTCTTGCTGAACAGGTTAAAAGAACTGTTCTTCGGTGAAAGGTGTTCTTTCATTAAATCTGTTCCCTGTTCTTTTGCTTTAATTAAGTTCTGAGCTAGGGTCAAAGTTGTAGACTTGGAGTCAGAAGCAAGGCCGTACTTAGACGGGGAGGGCAAGGGCGGAATAAAGGGGGGGCGAAGGGGGCCACCGCCCCCCCGAGAAAAAAGAAATTAATGTAAAAGATCCTATTTTTTCTTCCAAAAAATGGATGTATATGTCAATCCTCTAACTTACTGCCCCCCCCCCCCGACAAAAATGCATTAATCCGCCACTGGGGGGTCTTATGAGTTCGGACGCCGCTCCCCCGAACTTATTACATTATATGTACATGGTGTATTTATACAGGGACGTAGCCAGAAATTTTTATCTGTGTGGGGATGGTGAGGGGCATGGGCGCCGGCAGCATAGGGCAAGGGGGGGCAATGCCCCTCCCCCTGGATTTTTGTATGCAGTGTTATCCTTTGCTTTTTTGCTCTTTCCAACATGGTAACTATACGTTGAAGTAGTCTTTGCCCCCCCCTGGTAGCTTGGCCGGAAATATTCTGCCGGCGCCCATGGTGAGGGGTATGAAATGCAGTGATGTATAAATGAACGAAATGTTTGTGCAGTAATAAAAAAAAAATTAATCTTGCTAAATTAGACAGAAATTGGGTGTGGGGGATATATCCTGAAAATTTTATCCCGATATACGATGCTCCCCGACTCCGAAATTATTTTCTAGGTATGGCCCTGGTCGGAAAGCCATGTAATTTTATATGCCAAAGTCGGGGCCCCTCGAAAACTGGTTTTCCCTAGTTCATTCGGGTTTTGCCTAGCGCTGTCAGTCAGAACGCGTTTTGCCTAGTTAATTCGGGTTTTCCCTAATGCACTCAGTTAGAACGTGTTTTCCCTAGTTAATTCGGGTTTTGACTGATTTCGGGTTTTAACTGTAACATAGATATATCTTGTTCAAATTTTCTATCGTTAATAAAATACTTTTTATTGACCCACTCAAGTTGAAGTACATTTTTTTAAACTTGTAGTGGATGACACTTGATGTTAATACAGTTTTTTCAAATTCATTAATTAAATTTAATTAATTAATTTAATAAAAATTAACTAAAATAAAACTTTTCTTTGTTGACTTAAGTAGGAATTGACTTAAATTTTTTTTAATATATACTAGGGGCCAGTGGCGCACCCAGTATTTTAGTTTAGGGGGGGCTGAGCTGAAAATAGTGCTGAACTCGGTTATAGCGAGATCGATAATAGTTACAACCCTCTTATAACGTCAAAATATTCTGTACCACTTGATTTGCCCATACAACACAAGCCCACAAACAAAAACTCATTATAGAGTCATAAATAATTATCTGATCTTTTCAGTGATATTGTAACCGACTTTAACTGTGTTTCATAAACTCTCTGTAAGTATTTATTTAAAAACTAGCAGCATGGCCCGGCGTTGCCCGTGCAATGGAAGGGAAATGCCCATTGACCTTATATATAGCTTGTAAAGGGAAGGAATGTGAATCCTGACGCTTCAATGATAAAAAAGAAGGACATGAGACTTCCCGCTGCAACAAAAAAAATGAAGTAGGCACCTGATAGCGTACAGAGGTTACTGAGAATTGGACGTGGCTAGGCTTGAATGTGAATCCTACCGCTAAAATGATAAAAAAAAAGGACATGGGACTTCCCGCTGCAACAACAACAAAAAAAAGAACACGGCACCTGATAGCTTACAGAGGTTACCGTGAATTGGACGTGGCTAGGCTTCTCCCCTTCTACCTGTCTGTGTTCTAACAGTCTTTTATTGCTAATACTTAAGCAACTGCTAAAAACAAATAGAATCCAGTCGTCGGTATGAGATTGTAAAAGGAAGGAATGCGAATCCTCCCGCTGCAATGATAAAAAAAAAAGGTACACGGGACTTCCCACAGCAACAAAAAAAAAAAAAAAAAAAAAAAAAAAGGGGGAACAGTGACTTGCCAGTGTACAGAGGTTCCCGAGAATTGGACATAGCTAGGTTTCTCTCCTTCTGCCTGTTGTGTTCTAATAGTCATTAATCACTAATACTTGCGCACCTCATAAACTAATTATTTTTTATTACAAATCCAATAAGAATCACTGGAGGCAAATCATTGGGCATATATAAAGTAGATAAAAACTTAAATAATGATAGATGAATTAAAAATCCAGGTTTTTATAATTTTTTTATTAAAAATCTAGGTTTGTTTAGATGTAATGTTCGCAGTGGGTTTAATTTATTTATAAATATTTTATGAGGCTCTAATTATTTAGTAACTATCTTCTCGAGGAATTGATAATCCGTGTAAAATACTATCTTCAAATTCTTCAGGAGTCATACTTCCTAATGCAACGATTTCAAATAAATCCCCCATGCAATAAGTGCAAGAACGACCTTGAGAACGTACACCATATGAAAAAAAGAACACCGTCCGTGGTCTTGGAAACGCTTACACACCACACTTCACACAGGACACAGGACGAAAGGCAAAGGGGCCCCTCCATCTCTCTTCCCTCCCCTCCCCTTCCGTCTCTCTTTCGCTCTGCCTGTGAGAAGACCGACCTTAAAAATGAAAAACCGAGTGGGGGAATTTACCTTCGCTCCGGAATTTGCATTCTGGAGAGAATTTTAATATGTGATCTTTCCAGAAAGAAAATCTAATAAACATTTCCGCACGGTTCAAAATTTAAAAGAGGGAGAAATAAATGTTCAATCAGCGGTAAAAAGATGGTAAATTTTTGCCCGTTAGGTTTTTCGATGCGACAGTTTAAAAATAGCATATTTTTAAAAGCAGTACATTTTCTTCGAAACAGGATTTCCTTTAAAAAATTCCCAAAAATCGGCAAATGTAAGTACGATTTTGTAACAAATTGTATTTGAAAAAGAAAACTCTGTAGTTTCCGATGATATAAAAAATATAGTATTCGGACAGAAATTTAGCTCGCGATAACGTAAAATGCGAGAAAAATGGCCAAAAACCTTACAAAACATCGGATTAATAACTCAAAAACTATTAATCCGATTAATTTCATTTTTACGGCATTAGCTCTCTCTTGTCCTATTTAGTCAGCGTGCCAAATTTGGTCCAGATCCGTCGAAATGTTTGGACGCGTATAGCGAACAAACAAACAAACTCTTCTCTTTTATATATACAGACTAACATCTTTTTAGGTAAAAAATACTTTAGAAATAGTTTGAAGACAATAAATAATAATAATAATAGTAATAATTAATTAGTGGTAATTTTCATTTCTTAAAGTTTTTCTCTTCTAATTGTTCACCATTAGGGGGGGCTTGAGCCCCCATAGTCCCCCCGGCTGGGTGCGCCTATGCTAGGTGCCAAGGCCCCTAGACTCGCTACTTTCGCTTTTCGTATGAGGCATTCGGCCCCTAATAAGGCTTATTCGTAAAAAAGACAGAATTTCAACAGACAAATCCCAAAGATTGGATCAGATGGAATGTTACTGAGCTACACGTCGCTTGGTTCTTGCATGTTCATTGGTACATAAAAATTTAAACTTCACACTACAGTAGACCACTCCCCCATATCACGGTAGATATTTTGTTATTAGGAATCCGTGTTCTACGGGTCCTGAGCTATACTCCACCTGGAGTGCGGACTCCGCGTATAATCACCGGAAAAATTATTTGTACTCCTCAGAAACACAATGATATTTAATGTTGCCATTCAAAAGTTTTATTAATTAGGAGTTAAAGCGTAATAAAATCAGAACATCTGTTTGAATTGTATTTTTAATTATGTAAAACCTATTGGACACACCTTGCGTATTTGCCACCCACGGCGATTTTTCATTTTTTGGCGACTTGCCATTTTTTGGCACATTGCTTGGAACATAAAAATTTAAATCTCGCACTATTTGTAATTATGTGAAACCCATGGTACGCCTTGCATATTAGCCAATTATTTAGAATTTCATAATTTGGCGACTTGCGTATATGTATAATTAATAATGATCTCTAAGAAAACAGTACTTTACGTGCTTTCTTTGATAAAAACTACGGAACAGCTAGGATAGCTTGCCACCAATGACAACTTTTCATTATTTGGCGATTTATGCATGCTCACGACCTCATACTGCTCATGCAAGGTTCCTGGAAAACCGTTATCCATATTTTCATATACATAATCCTTTGCAGATTAGCACATTTAGCACCACGAATTATATCATCTCGCCGCGCTGGCAAATAGGCATACAACGCCACCAAATATGTCTACTGGTTGGAAATACTCCAGCTGGACCGAACCGCTTTTAAAATAACCTGCACTTTAATTATTTTTCATTTTCAAGATACTGGGTTCCAGCATTCTGGAACTCGAAGCTTATTCACCCTGCTTGTAAAGATATTATTTTACCAGATCCTTCCTAATGCCAAAATGGCGCTTTTAAAATCAGTTACAATTAGTTATTCAGCTTTGGAAAAACGAATAGTCGCTAATTCTAAACTCCTGTTGTCTAAGCGAACTTACTATTTGAAAATTCTCAACTTTGTGTAACACACTTTGAGATTTATTTCATATACTTTTTAATTTGGCGTAAAATGGGCGTAATTCTAACTCATGTTTGTAAATTTCACGCGATTTTACATACTTGGAAATGCTTTGTTGCAAAGAAATGAATGATTTTATGCCAAATCTGGCAACCATTATGTTTATTTTTTCAGTTTTTTATTAATATCTTCTAAAATAATTCGATTTTCGAAATTTAAGTCAGCTTAGCAGGTTCCTAGGAATTTTTCGAATCTGTGGGCACCTTAGTCGAAACTCAAATCCCCACGGTTTAGGAGGAGATAGGCTAACAAGCTTTGACAGCGCCAGCGGCCTTTACTTTCTTTTAGAATAGAGAGATTACTTTTTTTTTTTTAATTCCTTGTACAATTGTGTAAACACATATTGTTGACACATATTGTTCATTTGCTTCATCTATGACACAAGTTTTGAATCTAATTTTCAATTCTACTTTGTAATTTAGTATGAACTAAGTATGTAAGTTCAGAAATCGCATTTCATTTTCCTAACACATTATAAAAGTCCTGAAAGTTGTTTATTGTGTCAGTAACTTTAGGATCAAACAAGCTATTTTGATTGTAATTGTAAAATGGTTTGTTTGTAAAAAAATTTCAAAATAGCTGCATGTAAAGTAGATTTTTTTTTTCTTGATAAAATTAAGGTCCTTATTTGTCTCTTTGGTGATATTTATTCCTAGACCAAAAATACCTATAGACGTAGCAGAAATATTCGTAAGTGTGCATCTATTAACAGGGTGTCTACCAGTCAAGAAAGTCAAAAAAATGGGAAATAGGTCAGGAAAGTCTAGAAAATGACTGGAAAAGGCCAAATGGGTCAGGAAAATTTGCAAGAATAAATTTTTCTACATATAACAGTTTTTCAGCAGTTTTTTCTAGTCCCCCCTCCTCCTCCTTTCAGACTCCAGAGTGAAAAATGCCGATAAAAATGATAGAATGAATGATTCAGAATGTTTGTGTAATACTTTATGCTCACACCTGTTTTGCCTTCTGTGGTGAAGTGTTCCTTGTGACAGAACGTTCAAAAAACTATCTGTTTATGACCAGCGATAAAATATAGAAATTTTCGTTACTACCATTCTGTATTATTTCAGATTTGAATTATAGTAGACCAAAAAATAAAAATTTGTGTTTGAAACTAGGCATCTGCATTTAATATTATCTTCTAGGTATAGCATATAGTATCAGCAGCATAAATAGGATTGGTCAAATCTGAACCAGTATCTTACTTGAAGCTCATAATAATTTTTTTTAACGTAAGTGTATCAATAATAATATTACAGCTGAAAATTTATTTCAAGTCAGTTGTAGCAAAATGTTTAAGTATGAAAAGGGAACGGTTGCTGTTAAGGGATTTTCCAAAGTGTATGGTCCGGAAATATTCTCAAGAAGCTCCCAAATGTCTGTAAAAAGTCACAAAATTGACTTGCAGAAATTTAGTAGACATCCTGGTTAAAGAATCTAGCAGTGTCTACCTGTAACATCTCACTTATTTGATATGAATAGTAACTTGAAACAGCTTTTTAGATAACTATTACAGTCACACAAACAGTTTTATCTCTATTCTAAAAAAAAAAAGTAATGGCCGCTGCCGCTGTCAGAAGCTTGTTCTGTTATCTCCGAAACCGTGGGGATTTGAGTTTCGGCAAAGGTGTCAACGAATTCGGAAAATTCTGGAGATGCTGATAAACTGACTTAACTTTCAAAATTATTTATTTTAAGAGATATTAATAAAAAACAGAAAAAATAAGCATAATGGTTGCCATGCTTGGCAATTTTCGCCCGCATAAAGTCATTCATGCCTTTGCAACAAAGCAATTCCAAGTATGTAGAATCGTGTGAAATTGACAAATATGAAGTAGAATTACACCAATTTTACTCCAAATTAAAAAGTATGTGAAATAAATAACTCTGTGTGTTACACAAATTGGCGATTTACGAATAGTAAGTTCACTTAGATATCAGGAGTTTAGAATTACCGATTATTCGTTTTTCCAAAACAGAATAATGACTAATTGTAGCTGATTTAAAAAGTGCGATTTTGGCGTCAGGTACAGGTACGATCTGGCAAAAGACTATCCCTCCAAGCAGGGTAAATCTAAACCGCGTGTTCCAAAATGTTAGCACCCAGTATCTTGAAAAGAAAAATAATTAAAATGCAGATTATAGTAAAGCCCGTTAGGTTCAGCTTATTTGCTATCAGTAGAAATCTTTGGCGGCGTTAACTATGCCATTATAGCAGTTATAGTACAGCTTGGATATTTGTCAGAGGGGCAAGACAAATATATTTCGTGCTGCTAAATACGCCAATTTGCAAAGGATTATGCATATGAATAAATGGATAACGATTTACCCGGTAACCTTACATGAGCAGTAATTGGTTATGAGTATGTTTAAATCGCCAAATAATGAAAAGTCGCCATTGATGGCAAGCTATTCCAGCTGCTGTGAGCAGCTGGAATAGCTTGCCACCAGCAAAACTAGCAGCTATTCGTTTGCTCTCTGTCTAGATTCAAAAAAGGGGTCATTCATATACATACATTTATATATATATATATATATATATATATATATATATATATTATATAAAATTCTCCTGTCACAGTGTTAGTAACCTAACTCCTCCGAAATCACTCGACCAATTTTAATGAAATTATCTATGTATATTCTTTAGGTCTGAGAATAGGTTTTTAACTATGTCTCATACCCCTAAGTCATAAGGGCGGTCCACCCCAAAATGTTTAGCCCCAGAGTGCTATTAATTTCAATCAGGATTTCTGTGTAGACATTAGCGTGTCGAGTCACTTTTCAAATGTGTTTGCCAGATAATGTGGAGAGGGGGGGGGGGCGTTAATAAACTGTTGAAAGTCGCACAAGGTTTGCAATTTTTGATAATTGATCGCTAAATGTGGTGCCAAAACGTGACAATCTTATAAATAAAAATGAAAGTCTGTTTGTTTGTTTGTGGATTTGATTCGTATACAAATCCACAAAAATGGATCTATCGGCCTGAAATTTAGCACAGATATGTAAAATAATATAGAATAAATCATAGTCCACTTTAAAACTTTGAAAGTCCACCTGTTCCCGAAATTTAAGAGATTTTTTATGCTCTTCACGGAAAAATCTTTCCATAATTGTAACCCCTGTAGTGAAAAAAGTGTGAAATAAGGATCGTGGTTGCCATGTGTGGCGATTTTGCCGAATAAAATGTCGTTCGTATACAAATCCCCAAAAATGGACCTATCGGCCTGAAATTTAGCACAGATATGTAAAATAATATAGAATAAATCGTAGTCCACTTTAAAACTTTGAAAGTCCACCCGTTCCCGGAATTTAAGAGATTTTTTATGCTCTTCACGCAAAAATCTTTCCGTAATTGTAACCCCTGTAGTGAAAAAAGTGTGAAATAAGGATCGTGGTTGCCATGTGTGGCGATTTTGCCGAATAAAATGTTTTAAATTCTCAAAGTAAAAATAAAAGAATAATAATGATTTTTTTTTTGTTAGTTTATATTCGTAAGGTTATTTCTTTTTCAAAATTATAATATCGTGTGCATGGGAAATCAGAGCAGGAATGTAATGCTTTACACGCAAAACCATAAGAATGGAAGATTTCCGAGGCTAATGTGTACATTTTTTTAGTTTGGCGAAAAAATAAAATGACTGAAATATGGATTTTGAGTAAGTGAGTTCTAGCGGTTTGCACAGTTTTCAGCTTGGCGCAATTTATTGAGAGCTTAAGGAAATATATTTTTGAAAACAAGTGCAAAGGTTTTATTAGAATACAGCGTTAAATTTTAATGATCCGTGAAGAAATAATGCAGTTATTAAGGGATTTCAAGCGATCTAACTTCAGAATTCTCGCCAATTGAGTACATTGATTTAAGTTGGGGGAATTCCGCCAAATTTCAGAAAACTGAAATCTTCTCATTTAGTACATCGGAGTAACGATGAATAAAACACATTATAGTTGATAATTTAAAAAAAAAATCGGCTGTATTAAGGGATTCCAATTTTCAAATAAATGCGTGCTACTCTTTGGCGGTCGAACCATTTCCCATATTGATTGCTGCTAAGTCAATGCTTCGAATGATTCCCTGAAAAAACTCTTGCAAAATGGCGTATGTTGGCACTTTGGCGAGGCTTAGATTTGAAACTGGATTTTATTTGAGACTGGTATATATGATAACACTGGTTATAGATAAAAATGAATGTTGGTATGTGTGTATGAGGTTGAAAAACTCCAGCACCGTTGCACCATGAAATTTGGTTCACCTAAGTCTTTTATCATGGAGAAGCTTTTTATGCTATCCTTTTTCCTTAACTTGCCACTTGGTGCCGCAGCACAACGTTGAATTCTATTCCGTTTAGCCGTTTTCTATGCGAATATCGTCCAACCGATTTCGATGAAATTTGGTACACGCGAATAATAGAACACGGAGAATATTTTTCACTATCCATTTTGCTGTAACTTGCCGCTAAATGGCGCTGCAAAGCATCAACTTCTATACCGTTCGACTGATCGGCATAAAATTTTTTATACTTACACATTTGAGCACGAAGAATATATTCTAACTGCGTTCCTTTTGATGTTACTCACCACTAGATGACACTGCAATGCATTATTATTTTAACTCGCCACTAGATGACGCTGCAGCAGGCCAAATTCTTGACCATTCAAACGGTCGCTATGAAAATCAGTATACATAGCTATTTGAACAATGAGAATATTTTGGCGTTATCCATTTTGCTATAACTCGCCACTTGTCGGCGCTGTAGCAAATCGTTACTTTAATTAACTACTAGATGGCCCTGCAGTGTATCACTTCTTGACTGTGCAAATGATCGCTATGAAAATAGATATACATAGATATTTGAACACGAGGAAGAGTTTGGCGCTATCCATTTTCCTATAACTTGCCACTAGATGTCGCGTCAACACATGAACTTCAGGACTGTCCAGCAAATAGTCATGAAAATTCGTATAAGTCGATATCTGAATGCGAAAAATATTTTCGCCGTATCCGTTTTGCTAAAACTCGCCACTAGATTGCGCTACGCCGCATGGCCTTCTGCACCGTACAAACGATTGCCTTGCAATTCGGTATGCATGATTATTGGACATAATATAACGCGATATCCACTTTGCTATATCTGTTTATTACAATGAATAGTAATTACCACAAATCGTAATATCAAAAAGTCCATTCATTCCCGTGCGAAGAACGGGTACTTCAGCTAGTTTATTATAAATATATTTCGCGTATAGTTAGAAAACGCCTGGCGTATATTGTAAAAGAGTTTTATTAGGCGATTTTAATATAGATTTCTATTCCGAAGAAGTGCTCTGTGGAACAAGAAAGGAAAACACGGTACACTCGTGGATTATGATGCCCATTCCAAACAGCATTTAAAATGTGTTTGCGGTATAGTTGGAATATGCCTACAGGAAGAATATGCCTGGCGAAGATTGTAAAACAGTTTCAGTAGGCGATTTTAAGATAGATTTCGATTCCAAAGATGTGTTTTAGGTACAAGAAAGAGTTGATTCCTATTTTAACGCCCCCACTCTCGCCAACCTAAAAAATCCCCGTACTTTGGCGAGCTTTGCAGTCATGGGTCTCTGGGAGTTATGCACAAGTTTCAACGGTACTTACGTATTATCCCGGCGGTCTGCCAAGACAAGAATTTTTCACCAAGATAAATGCAGGGCACAAAAAATTGTTGATGGTTTGGAATACGATTGGCAACGTATTTAAAATCTACGAAAAAGTAGTTTGGCGGAAGTGACCTCCGGGATAATACGTAAGTACCGTTTCAATGCACCCAAAAGAACTAGGTGATAACTAAAGTAAACAAACTAGCGATAAACGCGCCAGTTAAGGAATTTGAAGACATTTAATTATTAAAACTACATTAATTGGTAATCCAAAATAAATAAAAATGTAACGGCATGCTGTACTTACATGTTGTTCCAAATCGCCATTTTAATTCTAAATTACGATTTCTACATAAATGCAAAAAATCGTCATGGTAACTGCATATGCTTAATCATCGCCTCCTTGGCGAGAGTCGAGGCGTTAAAGTAGGAAACAATATATAAAACGGTGAAGTATAGTTGTGATATACTTGGCGAAGATTGTAAAATAGTTTTAGTAGGCGATTTTAAGATAGATTTCGATTCCAAAGATGGGTTTTATAAAATAAGGAAGAAAAATACAGTACAGTCATGAATAATGATAACACTTTCCAACTTAATGGAATAAGAACGAAAAATAGGGACGACGCATAAATTATGATACGATGATACGATTTTAATATATAGCACTATAGTGCGTATTTAAAATCTGAAAGTGTTTCAGATTTTCATCCATTTTTTTGGGGGGGGGGGGCAAAAACTTTTTATGGAATGACTATCAATAAGTCTCAAGGCCAAACTATGTCTGTTTGTGGATTAGATTTGAGCACGCCATGTTTTTCACACGGACAATTATAGGTGGCATGCTCTCGAGTGGGCAAACCATACAGTGGGCATCCAGTTTGTTTGTGATATCTAAAGATGGGATAAAAAAAAATATTGTATACTCTATTGCATTAAGGGATTGATATTATTTTTTAGTAAAATTATTGTAATTAGCAATATATATAAATTTAAAGAATAAATTACAATGAATTAAAAATATATGTTTGGTATTGTGTTATTTTTATATTCCAGCATCGTTCACAGCGATCCATGCCTCTTCCACTCATATACCACATCCTCACAAACTTACAATAAGTTTGTCATTTCTTTCTACTAAAATAATCCTAGGAATAATTTATATGGCAAAACAACGTTTGCCGGGTCAGCTAGTATATATATATATATATACATACATATATAAATTTTATCTGGGTGTGGTAGGTGTATGGCTTTTGAATTGACTTTAAATTTTTGTTTAAAACTGGATTTAAATTTTTATTTTAAAAAATGGCGCAAAGACATCTCATTCGGTTTGGATATTGTATGATATCGATATCAGAATTGATGGGGGAGACTGTCCTCGACATCGTTTGATATTTCAGAGGATGACAGCCTTTAAAATTACGGTAAAATCGATATTGATATTTATGAGTGACCTGTAATTTAAATAACTTATTTTAAATCAGCTCTTCAAAATTTTCATTGCGTCAGAAATTAAACCGAAACTAACCTTAAGACTCACTTACACCCTTTCGAAAAATGATTCGAGTCTAAAAAGAAGATTGTAAAATAGTTTTGGTTGGCGATTTCAATTCAATATAGATTTCAATTCCGAAGAAGTGTTTTATGGAACAGGGAAGACAAATACGGTATGCACTCATAGATTACGATGCATTTTCTAAATGGTATTTATTAAAGGGGAAGTATAGTTAGAATATGCCTGACGAAGATTTTAAAACAGTTTTGGTAGGCGATTTTAATATCGATTTCGATTTTGAAAAAAGTGTTTGTGGAACAAGAAAGGCAAACATGCACACTCATGGATTATGATGCCCATTAGAAAGAGTATTTAAAATACTAAGTTATAACCGCATAAGTTAATTGAAATATGCTTGGCGAAGATTGTAAATCAGTTTCAGTAGGCGATTTTAAGATAGATTTCGATTCCAAAGATGTGTTTTATGGAACAAGGAAGAAAAATACGGCACACTCATGAATAATGACACACTTTTCAACTTAATGGAATAAGGACGATACAATACGATACGCTTATAGCACTTTAGTGCGTATTTAAAATATGAAAGCGTTTCAGATTATAATTTTTAATCAATCCAACCGTTTTAACACGACTTTCAATTCAAAACTTACATGGCTAGGAAAAATTTTCATTGAAACCTTAGTTTTCCGTTCTATGAAGGGTTCGTTTAAGAGAAATTATAATGTTCACAAAATATTAATCCTTTCGAATATATTGCAAGAGCAATTTAGTACAATGAAAAAAACCGAAAAAAGAACTTAATTGAGTTTTGGATAATATACGTACCATGAAAGGTCTATCTCAGCAACCTTACAAAAATGTAGTATTTATGAATAAGCATTTTACCGCTATTAGTCACTGATATGGAGGATTCCCGTATTAAATGCATTTTTTATGGCGAGGATTGCACCGACTGTTGAAATATTTAGCAGTGCATTTGTTTGTTGCTTGCACGCTTATGAGATTAAAGCACTTAAGAAAATTTTTGTTTTTCCTGAGAGATTTGTGTATGTTTCATGTCTACTAATAACACTAGACAACAAATTTAAACTTTTTTTCTGCCTCTGGTTTATAAATGTGTGGATTTACTTAATTTCGGGGTGCTGAATTCACTGGTAAAATTAATTTATGTCTATCACGTCACATTTCCAAGAGCCACAGGAAAATCAGAAGCAATACCAGCAAAATATTATAGAATTGAAACTAACAAGAAATTCATCTTAAGAGCTTCATACTTCAATATTATTTTATATGTATACATTGGTATTTATTCATACACATGCCAACATAGATATCATCTTTTTTCTTGTCCAAGCCGCTAACTCGATATTTGTCAGTCTGATATCAAACAAGGGATCGCTGAACAATTTTTCTATTTGTAATCCAATAGATATACTTTCTTTTAACTTTGCTTCTCTCAGCTTGAGAAACCCTTCTTTCAAATGATTGAAGATCTGACCTCATTTATGCAGAGCTTTAACAAAGTTCTTTATAGAACATAACTTGACATGAATCGGAGGCAAAATGATTTTATTGGGCTCAACCAGTGGAGTAGTTCTCACATTTTCCTTTACAGTTACATGTGATTTCCTTATAAGCCACTTCGCTATATAGTGGCCACAGTTTCATAAGTTTCTTTCACGTCTACTGCATGAGCCAAAGGCACAGATGGAAAAGTATTGCCATTATGCAGTAGTACTGCTTCCAATCTGGTTTTCCTAGAGTCAATAAAGGTGATTATTCCTGATGGTTTGTACACCTAGCTGCATCAGCAGACCATTGACATCTCTATATACACACATTGAATTCTGCATGTCAAAATATTAGCGAATGAAGTACCTCTTAATCTCAAACAGGAAATTTTTGTACCTGGAGCTAGAAGGTTTTCGTTGTTGCAGTCTCGACCCCAAAAGTTCAGCTTGCTGTTTTGGAAGTTTTAGATCGTGAACCAAATTATTCAACTCCTTTTGATTAAAGAGATTCTTTTGATTAAATTATTCAACTCCTTTTGATTCAGATTCACTTGGCATTGTTTCTGATTCTATGTCTTGCAGATTACAGGCAGGAACAGGCAACCTTTCATTATGTCACCAAGCACTGAAGATACATTTTATACTTTATTTTATGTCTAGTTTTGATAGAGAATACCCTGCAATATTCGTGAAAGAGAAGTTATAGGCTGAAAAATGATACTTAGGCTAACTCCACACCATAGGAATTGAGAATTGCATAGCTTGGCATTTTCCTTTCAGTCCCTTGGTTAAAGTAGTAGCACATGTTATGCAAGAATATGACGCGCAAAAATTTTATCTTGATCCCAAGAGGACTATCAAAATATAATTTATAGGCCTTCTTAATCAAATCATTAATTGTTTTTTTTGGGCTTTAGGGGTGAATTTCTCACAGATGTAACTAAAGTTGTCGGGGTGGTTAAGACAAAAACTATGTTTACTAGTTGTTATTTTTACTAAATGCAAGTTTTAAATATATGTATAAGGCAAATTTTAAAATAAAAATACCTCTCAATAGAAACACTCACTTATTAAAAAAAAACCTCTCAATACATTCTTAGTCTGAGATAAATACGATAGTAATTGCACCATGCAAGTTTCAACATTCACTAAGTCATAATGTTTATTTCGCACTAATCTGTCCATCTAATGAATAACACTTGCCTGTGTAACAAAGGACATCAAGCGACAATTTGTTGATTTTATAGCACTCTTGTAACAAACTTTCGAAAAAAAATATTAAACATTAAAATAAAAGAACGGAAAGTAGTGAAATTAAGAAAAAAATAAATAAAAATCCTTAAAAACTCAAAAATCTTACGTGCTAGAGCATTTTGAAAGGTACATTCGGATTCTACACATCAAAATACATACTAATTGATGTATCACATCCCAGAGGCAAAATGGCTGTTAAGTAGTGTAATCAAACAAAAATCTGGCTCCTGAGTCATTCCATCTCATTTCAGGCAGGCGATGCCAAAACATGTCAGGTCACCATCATAGATTTCTTTGAAAAAATTATGGTAGTTACGAATGTTGGAGACATGAAATATGCCAAAAGGATTTTTTCCAAAAATTTTTTTTTCTTCTGCTACAGCAGTTTCAAATTTGGCTTAAAATCGGGTATTTTTAGAAGATACGGAGATCATGCAACACTTAAACTGCTGTAACTTCAAAGTTATTTCATCTATTCACTTAATTTTTTTTTTTTATCTTTTAGCTATTGAGTTACCCTTTACTTTTTATATTTAAAAAAAAATACCTGATTGCAAATTTTATCTGAAAAAAAATGTTTATTTACCCTACAAAACTGCAATTTTTCAATTTTAAGATTTTTTTTCCCTATTAATTTTTTTCTTTTTTACAAAAGTAAAGGTGCCAATCAAAACTACTCTTAAGACACTATTAAGTATTTTTTTTTATTTTAGACTGCCCACATTTTGGGACATTCAGCTTTGAAAAGTCCAAATTTTCAAAAAATTCAAACTTCGGGTGGCAACAGCACAAAAACCCCATTTTTTAAAAATCTCGAAATTTACACATTGATGTCTCATGCATGCTTAACAAATTAAACATAATTAGATGTTGTATTTTTGCCTCATTAATTTTATATGATTTTTTGAAAATGGCTCATTTCAACCATTAAGAAGTCTTGTCCTGAATGTCGTTTCTGTTACATCTCACCATAAATGTTTCATATAAATTGAACTAGAAATTTTTATTTTCCTATAGCTAAAGGAAATTTATTATTTTGCTTAATTTAAAGCAATAAAATTTTATTGATATGTACATATGTGTGTAGATAGATAGACAGATTAAGCTTTCCAAGAATAGCAGTACAGATCAATAGTAACTTGAAATTCAGTAATAAAATGTTTAACAAACTCAAGTATTGTAAAATTAATATGTATATATATTTACTTACTGTTAGCTTAAAAGAAATGTTGACTTCTGATTTAAAAATTTATTCTTTTAGAGTTTTCCACCCCTCCTGCCAAATAATTTCACTGTACAGTTAATTTGCTGCACTAGATTGTTTTCTGCATTTTAATTTTTCTTTTTACTTACTGTTGTAACATTTATAAAATGTAATTCTTTATATAACTATAGTTCTTAGGGAAATAATAAAAGCATAATTTTTTTCATTAATTAAAAGGCATGTAAAGAGAAAATGTGTTCAATTCGTTTTAATTCCATTACATCAAAAGAATGAAGCCGTGCAGAGTGCCCTTGTGGAGTTGTTACTTTGAGAAGAACATTCTCTAATGGCACAGAGCATTCGTCCTTCCTTTTTCTGGATTCTTCTGGCCACTGAAATCCTTTCGCTGGGCCATGGGGATGCATGAATGATACATTTGCATCCATTAGTTCTTGTCATATTCCAGTAATTTGTCCCATCCACCAATTATCTTCATAGATGCATCCAACAGTCTCCCATTTTGAAGTCATCAATAGAGTAGTGCTTTTTCACTTGGAAGGATGTTTCAACTTTTTTAACCTCATGCTTTACTGTACGTCCTAGATATACGTCATTGCCTTTAAATAGCCAATAATGTTTTGACTGAATTCCAACAACCGGTTTTACATTTGCCCAAGCTTTTTTGCTTGATCTGCAAGCTGCAATTGTTTCCTTTTTGAGATCTAAATTGTTTACAGTATTAGATAGCACAACAAATGAAGTTGCATCTCTAATTGCTTGCACACCTCTTTTGTACTTTCCTGACATCATTAATCGATAGGCTTCTTTTATGCTTCTGGTCATGAATCTCTTTACTTTTTTAATTTTTTTAACATTTTCATCTTTAACAAAAATGACATCCTTTTTGTTAGGACTGTGTTTTGTGCAATCCTTACTGTCATCCAAATAATATGACAGTGCAATGCTAGTGGCTTCTTCTGATAAAGGGTGTCCATTGTAAGGATCGGCATGCATATAAATATCTTTCTCTTTCCTTAATTTCCTTGATTTATCTATAAGGTATTTAGATACTGTGGGTAATTTTGCTTTTATTTCTGTTTTACTCAGAGATTTTGGTAGCAAGGTAAGTAGTTGTAATTTTTCAGTATAATTGCATGCTTGTAGCGCAGTATTGAAGCTATCAAACCACTCGTTGCACAAACAATTTGGTTTTTCTACAGGGCTATCTTTCAAGTCATACCATACTCACTCCATACTCACTGCTGAAACACCCAGTGTTTCTTCTAATTCTATCTTTTTCCTTTTCATCTAACTTGCCCTTCTCTCTGGTCTGACATGTGAAGGAGTTTTAAATGGTGATATATTAGCATCAAAGGTCTTAATATTTTTGTTTATAGTATCTATAAACTCATCAGCAGGGATGAAAGAATGCTCAGATACTTCTTCATTTTTTTCATGTTCTTCAGAAATGTGCAGGCATTGTCTTTTAAAAAATGCTACACAGCTATAACACAAATTATCTTTCTTATTTGCAGAAATATTTGGGCCTACAATCTTTTGAATATTATCAACTAAAACATTAGAAAATATTCTAGTATTAGTTTTATACACTGCTTTCTTATATCTTTTAAAGTAGTCAACACATTTAATTCTTTCGGAACTGTGATACTCTGACATTATTAGATATTAAAATAATTATATGACACTAAATAATATTTACAAGAATAGTAATCAATATATTTAGAGATATATACTACAAAAACACACTAAATGAACTGCAGAATTGCTAATGAAAAAAAATAATAATAAACTGTAATCTATAAATGAGAGATAATCTTACTCATCCTTACAAAAAAAAAAAAAAGAACTGATATCTTATAAAACTGCAAAGTTGTTCTCAGAAAATTAACAGTTTTGCAAAACAGTGTTCAAAATTGATACTATATTTGAAAGGTATTTACAAAGCAAATATCTACATTGTATATGCATGTTTATATTTTAGAGAGCATGTGTTAGGGTTTTAGATTGAATTCTATCTGCTTAGCGTATAGGGCTTACATAATGTTTAAACTATAAATTAAAATTGATTTTGATTATTTTGCTAATAATTTAATTTTCAACATTTTCACCAGCGCAACTACTGGAAACATAATAATATGAAGGGTCCACAGGAAGAACGATGAGAGTCCCCTTTTCATCAATGTTGAGGTTTCTACTGCATTCTGTTGTTCATTAGTGGCACTATTAATATCCGAACCCATTAGGGGAAAGAACGATGAGAATACACTGAAAAAATAGCCCAAAAATACAGTTTACATGGGGAAGAATGGTGAAAGTCCCATTCGCCTTTCGATTTTTGGCAAATAAGCTGTATTGGACTCTCATATTTCTTCCCGTGGACCCTTCATATATTAATGAATAAAAATTTATTGCCTTAATTTCTAAGCAAAATTAATTAAATAAAATAAAATAAAGATTTTCCTTTAGCTATAGAAAAATCGAAATTTCTAGTTGAATTCATATGAAACATTTACGGTGAGATGTAACAGAAACGACATTCAGGACAAGACTTCTTAATGGTTGAAATGAGCCATTTTCAAAAAATCATAAAATTAATGAGGCAAAAATACAACATCTAATTATGTTTAATTTGTTAAGCATGCATGAGACATCAAATGTGTAAATTTCGAGATTTTTAAAAAATGGGGTTTTTGTGCTGTTGCCACCCGAAGTTTGAATTTTTTGAAAATTTGGACTTTTCAAAGCTGAATGTCCCAAAATGTGGGCAGTCTAAAATAAAAAAAAATTACTTTAATAGTGTCTTAAGAGTAGTTTTGATTGGCACCTTTACTTTTGTAAAAAAGAAAAAAATTAATAGGAAAAAAAAATCTTAAAAATTGAAAAATTGCAGTTTTGTAGGGTAAATAAACATTTTTTTTTCAGATAAAATTTGCAATCAGGTATTTTTTAAAAATATAAAATAGTAAAGGGTAACTCAATAGCTAAAAGATAAAAAAAAATTAAGTGAATAGATGAAATAACTTTGAAGTAACAGCAGTTTAACTGTTGCACGATCTCCGTATCTTCTAAAAATACCCGATTTTAAGCCAAATTTGAAACTGCTGTAGCAGAAGAAAAAAATTTTTTTGGAAAAAATCCTTTCGGCATATTTCATGTCTCCAACAGTCGTAACTACTATAATTTTTTCAAAGAAATCTATGATGGTGACCTGACATACCCTGCCTGACTCGAGTTTCCGGAAACTTGATCTTTACCAAGCGTTTAACCTTTTAACACGCGGTGTAAGGACCCAAAACACGTTTTGACTGTTGCCAGTCATGAAGAATAAATCTGATTTCTATAAAAATACCTAAGGGTGACATAGTTACACGAGAATCGTTTACATTTTTAGTACATAATTTCCCGTAAAAATTGTCCATTATTTGTAAAGTTATCAGAATTTTTTTTAACCGAACACCGTCATCTGCTGAACTTTACTGTGCTTCAAATAATTGTAGTGTATAGACTGCAATGTGTAAAGACACTTTTTTGTCGTTCTGTAAAAAACTAAGTCCTGCACCCACCAAAATCTTCAGAGTATGCAAGACATAACATGCGCACCTAATTTGCGTTCAATGGAAGGCACCCTATAGAAGATAACGCGCTTTCAAGAATTTGCGTCTATACCCCGTGATGTATGAGAATTATTTTTCTTAGCCATGTACAAAAATTATAAGCCCTCCACACACCAAAATCTATATACACGTTGTGTAACGGTGACCCATAACATACATACCCAATTTAACTTATTCGAGTACACCATTTAGACAATAGCACATTTTCAATGATATGCGCCCATAAGAAATATTGTGTAAGGATTATTTTTTACAACCCTGTGAACAAACTAGCTGCTCTACACACACCAAAACCAATGCAGGTCATGTGACAATGGCCTATAATATACACATTTAATTTGCACTCAATCGGACTTGCCCTCGAATGCTTTTTAAAAAAAATTCTGCTAGTTTCTGTTAGCGATACACAGCGTTTTTTCAGAGAATCCCTAAAATCTCGCCGAAGGATTCAGTTCCTGGATTTTGGCCAACCCCGTGACTGTCGATTTAGGGTCTGGAGTTTGGGGCGATTTTCTACTGATGTAACGTGAATACGCGTCAAAACCACCTTAGGTAGATAGCCCTTTGTCGCTTTGCCTTAGCCATTAAACTAACCACTGAACTCGCCAGATTTAAGTACAATGCATCGTCAAAGTCAGCGCAAAAGCAGCAGCATTACAGCATTGTTGCGTTGTAAAGTGTTTTATAATTGATGCATTTGGCTTGATTTATCTTTCTTATTAGCTGTAAATCTTAATTTTTTGTAAATCTAAATTTCATACCCTCTTAAAAAATTTTTTTTTTAAATCAGTCGATTAGTAAGAAATCTCTAGGAAACAAGGATTCCATCGCTTTTTTTAGTATGATGCCATATTTTTTCTTAGTATAACTACTAAATAAATCCACTACTAAATAAAGTCAATTGATTTACATGGCTTTATTTAGCAGTAATAGTAGGAAAAGTTATGGCATTTTTGTTTCCAAGATATTTCTTAGTAATCCACTGAATTTTTTTTAGAGTGTACAAAATAAGTCTTTGAATCATTGTTTGTTATTGTTGTGCTCACAAACTTCATTAAAACACATAATTAAAATGTAAAAATAAAAATTGAAATAGTATATATACCATAGTGCTTTGTATCTGAAACACAAGGATATGTTTATATAATCAAATCGCGAATTGTGACAAGGAAGGGTGGTTTTTGCTTACGTAATACGACAAAAGCAAAAGATATGAAATTTGCTAACATAATAGGTGGTGACTCAACTCAAACTGTGGGCGCCCAATTTTTAAAGATTTTGATTAGATTTTGAGATTCTGCGACAATCGTTTCAAACTGCGTGAATTTTTGTTCGCGCATCACGTAAAAATTACTGAAGCGAATGAAATGAAATTAAGTGACATGATAGATGGTTACTCAACTAAAACTATAGGTGTCGAATTGTTTAAAAATTTTCATTAGATTTTGAGATTTTGCAAAAATTGTTCAAAATAGGAAAATATTTATCGATTACGTATAAGTTACCGAAGCGAGTGAAATAAAATTTAGTATCGTCACTGGTGGTCCCTTGAACTCTTTGCGTCAAAATATTTTAAATTTGTTTTATAAATTTTGATATTTAGTGAAAATTCAGTACATGTTTGCGCTATTCCTGAAAAATGGGATTGGGATAGAATAAAAATTGGAATTAAGTTAGATGCAAGTTAATTTGAACCCTAGATACCGAATCAGTTTTAAATATTTCATAGATTCGGGGATTTCGTGAAAATCGTATAAATGTTTGCTCTCGCATTCCTTAAAAATGGATAAAGAGAATACAATGAAGTTTAGCAGCATGATCACCAACGGCTAAAGCAACAAAAAGCGGAACTTTTTGAAAAATTTAAATAAATTTTTAAGATTTTATTTGCTGTTTTAGATTTTGTGAAAATTGCGCAGAATGTTTTCGAGGAATAACGTTAAAATATCTACAGTGAATCAAATAAAGTTTAGTTACAGGTCAGGAATGACCTCTTGACTTGAAAAACTCATTCAACCAGAATAAAATTTAATTTTTTAAAATAGAAAGTTCTCTATAATAGTCCAATTTACTGATCAATTTGTTACTCCCAAACCTGTAATCTTTTATAACAATACACAGAAGATATAATTTTTATTTCTATACTATTGCTAACATACTATTTCCATTATTTATACACCTACAATGCTGACGAAGATTCAAGCTTTTTGAAAATTTGTATTATATACTGACCCGTCAACGACTGGTACTTCAGCTAGTCATAAATATTTTTGGTGCACTTAATCTAAACTTACTTCGTTCGAAAGAGATAAAATACTGCAATAATACTAAGGTTGAGCGATTTCTAGCCAAATTTTTGAGATATCGGCAAGCTGGGTTCAATTTGAAAGATTTGTTTTTGACACTTAATTGGGCGATATTTCCGCCAAAAGACGACAAGCTCGAGATAGTTGGCAAGATTTGGGTCGTTTGGATAGTTGCCGAAATTGTGATTCATCAGACTTTTGATGAATTGAAAGTATCCGTAGACCTTAATGTATTTTAAGTCTTTGGGGTGACTCTGTAAATAAATTATTCAGTTGATTGCAATAAAAAAAGAGAAGCATAGTTGCATGTTACAATAGTTCTAAATACAAAATTCCAACATTCTACAGTAAAAGTTTTAGAGTTATACGGAATACGTAATTATTTTTATCGTTAAATTTGGCGATACTTCGGCAAAACTCAACAAGCTCGATGACAAATGGCGAGATTTTGGGCATGGACAAAACAATGACAGACTAGAAACATAATATACTGAAGATGTCCATAGACATTAATGTATTGAAATTCTTTTGTGTGGTACTGTAAATAAACTCCCCAGTAGATTGGAACCAAAAATCGAGGTGCACAACTAGATGTTACAACAATCTTATAAATAAAATTTCAAGAACCTAAGACTAATAGTTTCTGAGATATGCGAGTTACATACATACATACATACATACATATGTACACCAAAAGCCGCCGGAATCTTTTGGCGCAAATTTTTTAGGGAGGTACATGACCGTCGTCGGACCATTATCTTACTATACGGTAGGATGGTATTGTGCTTGAAATGAATGAATCTATGTCTCTAAAACTGCCATGAACAGTAATGTGTTGGAATTTTTTTGAGTGTTCCTGTAGAAGGACTATAAGTGATAAAGACACCATTTTCGATAGAGATATTGAATTTGTAATCCTTAATAAGATATAACACTTTTGATTCGTTTGAAAAAGCTTAATATCTCTAAACGCTTCAATGTCGTCAAAATCTGGATACCGAAATTTTTCGCGATCACATTACTAGTATAAGGAAGTAAAAAGGAAACAGTTCGCTTTATTAGGACTTTTGATAATGTTTTCCATGCCTAATATTCTCTCATAACAACAATATATATTTCATGTGTCGCTTCTTTTACAACTTTATTTTTTTTAGTCTATCAGTTGACTCACACATGACAGATATACCATGCTTTAAGCTGTGTATGTGTGTGTATATAACAACAGCTCAGTTTATTTAACCCTTTAACGCGCAGTGTTCCCACTCTGGGAACACCAAACTCTGACGTTTTGACTGTTACCAGTCACGAAGAATACATTTGATTTCTATAAAAATAGTTGCGGGTGACGTAGCTCCACGAGAATCCTTTACTTTTTAGCACGTCATTTCCCGTCAAAAAATTGTCACGATTCTTTTTAGCAGCACTGACATCTGCTGAAAAATGGAAGAATGCGAGAACAGCGGGATAGATTGCCGAAAGCTGAAAAAAGGGCAGAGGTTGCCATCGCTCGACTTAACTACCAGCAAGATGGCAGACGATCGAAACGTTCATCGTGTGCCACAGATCTAGAGACCCCTTTTTTGACGACAGCTGGCTCTGCGGCACAGCCAGCAGTCGTCAAAAAGCACAGCCAGCTGTCGTCAAAAAAGGGTCTCTAGATCTGTGTCACGCGATGAACGTTTCGATCGTCTGCCATCTTGCTGGTAGTTAAGTCGAGCGATGGCAACGGCTGCCCTTTTTTCAGCATTGGGAAAGGGTTGCGCCTCAAAGGGTTAAAATATCCAGCAGCGCATTGTAGATGGCATGCCGTTATAAGTTTTTAATAGTTCTAAAGCTATTTTTACTCTCTTTAGTTATGTCTAACTAACTAATCTGCGGGATGACCTGTGAAACTTCACGAAATAATAATTTTCTGCGATGAAACGAGCCGTTGCTGCCTGTCCCCCCTCTCATTAAGGTAGCACATTACATACCCTTAATGGATCTATCTCCAAGCGTCTCTTTTAATCTGCTGGAAACGCTAACAAACGCGACGTTCGTCAGGGGCGTATAGCAATCCGTTCTAATGGACGCGTTCAGGAGTGGAGACGACCGCTTGATTTTTGAAGCATGCCAGATCATAACACGAAGTGAAGGAACGGGCACAATAAACGTCAGCGAGCTCCTCTGCCGTTCGTCTTGCTCCGGGCAGCCTTTAATCTAATCTAGCCAGGATGATTGGCTATGAAAAATTGCGAGTGTTCTTATATCTTGACGCATGCGAGATGGATGAGCTGCAGTTAAACTAGAGAGGGCTTTGTTTTGTTAATGGGTGCGTGTAGACAATATTTACTCGTTTTGGCGTCTTGTCCACACCGGAGGAGAGAGAGAGAGTGTTATGCGAGTTCGACATGTGATTAATAAAGAAATTTTGCATCAACAAAATAAAAATCTGGAGTGACTCCACTCGACTTTCCGAACACTTACGATTAAGATCATTACCAAGCATTTAAATAAATTTTAGTCAATGAATAATTCAAACATGTATACCAAACTGAAGCTCAATCGAATGCGCCGTTTAAACGCTAGCGCACTTTCAAGAATTTCTCCCCATACACCATAATGTAAAAGAAATCTTTGTCGTAGCCCTGTAGAAAAACTATAAGTCCTATACACATCAAAATCAATACCGATCTTACGATGGTGGTTTATAACATGTGTACCCAATTTGAGCTCAATCGAATGCACCGTTTAAACGCTAGCGCACTTTCAAGAATTTCCCCCCATAGGCCATAATGTAAAAGAAATCTTTGTCGTAGCCCTGTAGAAAAACTATAAGTCCTATACACATCAAAATCAATACCGATCTTACGATGGTGGTTTATAACATGTGTACCCAATTTGAGCTCAATCGAATGCACCGTTTAAACGCTAGCGCACTTTCAAGAATTTCCCCCCCATAGGCCATAATGTAAAAGAAATCTTTGTCGTAGCCCTGTAGAAAAACTATAAGTCCTATACACATCAAAATCAATACCTGTCTTACGATGGTGGTTTATGACATGTATACCCAATTTGATCTCAATCGAATGCCGCATTTAGGAGCTATTGTGTTCACTCACATACACACACACGCGCGCGCGCGCACACACACAGACACATCAGAGGGTTAGGGGGGTCATAACCCCCCCATGAGGAATTTTTTGCCATACAAAATGTATATTCTTAGCTACATTATCACACACACGTATACATATATGAGTTACAGTAGTCATAACCCCCCCACCTCATGAAAAATTTCTGGCTACGCCCCTGAGACACATGCATACATACATCTCGTAAAAATAGCATAAATACA
Source organism: Cheiracanthium punctorium (assembly GCA_038373885.1). Classification (NCBI taxonomy): domain Eukaryota; kingdom Metazoa; phylum Arthropoda; class Arachnida; order Araneae; family Cheiracanthiidae; genus Cheiracanthium; species Cheiracanthium punctorium. The sequence continues at coordinate 149,229 of JAWZYV010011914.1, read as the reverse complement.
CTGCTGGCCACCCAAATTGCAACACCAAGAAAAACAAGAGATATCACAACAAAATTTATTGTGTAGATAACATGTTGACCAAGTAACAAATGATTAAATTTACAGCATTCTGTGAAGCGTGGTTCCTGCCAAAATCAGTACCCAGAGTAGCCGCCGTTGTTGGAGATCACAGCTGCCACACGCCTCGGCATTGATTCAAAGAGACTTTGAATGCGTTCTTGGGGTACAGCAGACCAAGCAGCTTCCACACGTTGCCAAAGTTGATCTGGTGTGACAGCTGGGGATGAACTCTGGGTCAGTCGTTGAGCAACCATGGACCACATGTTTTCTATCGGCGAAAGATCCGGAGAGCGCGCCGGCCAGGGAAGCAATTCAATCTGGTGATTGACGAAGAACCCTTGGACAATGCGTGCCACGTGTGGCCGTGCATTATCCTGCTGAAATATGGCTGTTGGCAAGCCCTGAAGGTAAGAAAGGACAACTGGCTCCAACACCTCGGAGATGTAGCGCTGGCTGGTTAAAGTACCGGCAATGCGTACTAGAGGAGTGCGAGAGAGATATCCGATACCGCCCCATACCATAATACCCGGTGCAGGACCAGTGTGACGGTGCATAATGCAGCTGTTCAGCATCCTCTCTCCACGGTGTCTCCAGACTCGAATCCGACCGTCGTGGTGTTGCATACAGAAGCGTGACTCGTCAGTAAAGAGAATTTCATTCCATTCTGTCGTCCACATCCTTCTTTCATCGCACCATTGGCGGCGGAGACGTCTGTGGTTCCGCGTCAGAGGTAGACAAAGCAACGGACGTCTTGCGGACAGACCATTCTGCTGTAAACGACGTCGAATGGTACGCGCAGACACTGGATGATGCGTTACAGACTGAATCTGCTGTGATATGGTTCGTGATGTGACTGAGCGGTCCGTCACTGCCATGCGTACAATCTGCCTGTCATCACGTGACGTGGTGCACTGAGGTCGATCACGTCTGTCCGTCGTACCCTCCTGCACCCAACGATCACATATCCGCATCACAGTTGTTTGGTTTCGTCCAATACGACGACCGATTTCCCTGAAAGATAACCCACAATCTCGGTATGCCACTATCCTTCCTCTGTCAAACTCGGATACTTGATCAAAAGATGATCGTTGTTTCCTACGAGGCATAATTTATCGTTTTTTTGAAAAAAAAGCAAGAAAAACACAATTGCTGTACTTGAAACCGTCGAAATCTCCAAGCCTTAAATAGCGCTTTGAGGTGGCGCCACAGGCGCGCTTGATGTGCGTCTGCGCTGAAATTCTAATCATTTGCATATCTCACCTCAGCTAATGCATGTTGTAAATTTCATATTATTTGCATGCTTCCTTCAGGGTGTTGCATTTACGATGGCCAGCAGTGTATATACATAATGATATTAGTATCTTTGTTTTTTTGCAATATATAAACAACCCAATTTTTTTTTTTTTTTTTACCGACCGGTTTTTCCGCGAAAGGGCTCTTTACGTAGTCCTTTTCTTGAGAATCCTCTCCTCGCTTCCTATCTTTTCCGAGAACTTCCCCTCCCCGCTCATTGTTATATTCCGCTCCGCTCTTGTGATCGAAAAACGCTCCTAAAGGAGAAGCTCACTTTTGAAAACTGGCTCACTTTCCGCTCAGACTGACCGAATTTCGCTCGTTTGGTTTAAGCGTGTACTCTTGAGAGATAATTTTAGTAGTTATTATGATTGCATAAAAGGAAGTTTGGGGAGCCCCTAAAAATCGGGGGCCCAGGGCTCGTGCCCCGAATGCCCCGTCGTAAATAAGTTCCTGATTATCTGAAATACCGTAAACAAAGCAGTATACTGCAAGTTCTAAATTATTACTTTCCGAACATGTACCATGTAAGGAAAGTATTGTAATCATGAAAAAATTCGACTTTGAGATTTTGGTGTATTTACACGTTTTGAGGTCTTCTGAATTTACACTGCTGGCCATCTTAAATGCAACACCCTGAAGGAAGCATGCAAATAATATGAAATTTACAACATGCATTAGCTGAGGTGAGATATGCAAATGATTAGAATTTCAGCGCAGACGCACATCAAGCGCGCCTGTGGCGCCACCTCAAAGCGCTATTTAAGGCTTGGAGATTTCGACGGTTTCAAGTACAGCAATTGTGTTTTTCTTGCTTTTTTTTCAAAAAAACGATAAATTATGCCTCGTAGGAAACAACGATCATCTTTTGATCAAGTATCCGAGTTTGACAGAGGAAGGATAGTGGCATACCGAGATTGTGGGTTATCTTTCAGGGAAATCGGTCGTCGTATTGGACGAAACCAAACAACTGTGATGCGGATATGTGATCGTTGGGTGCAGGAGGGTACGACGGACAGACGTGATCGACCGCATCGACCTCAGTGCACCACGTCACGTGATGACAGGCAGATTGTACGCATGGCAGTGACGGACCGCTCAGTCACATCACGAACCATATCACAGCAGATTCAGTCTGTAACGCATCATCCAGTGTCTGCGCGTACCATTCGACGTCGTTTACAGCAGAATGGTCTGTCCGCAAGACGTCCGTTGCTTTGTCTACCTCTGACGCGGAACCACAGACGTCTCCGCCGCCAATGGTGCGATGAAAGAAGGATGTGGACGACAGAATGGAATGAAATTCTCTTTACTGACGAGTCACGCTTCTGTATGCAACACCACGACGGTCGGATTCGAGTCTGGAGACACCGTGGAGAGAGGATGCTGAACAGCTGCATTATGCACCGTCACACTGGTCCTGCACCGGGTATTATGGTATGGGGCGGTATCGGATATCTCTCTCGCACTCCTCTAGTACGCATTGCCGGTACTTTAACCAGCCAGCGCTACATCTCCGAGGTGTTGGAGCCAGTTGTCCTTTCTTACCTTCAGGGCTTGCCAACAGCCATATTTCAGCAGGATAATGCACGGCCACACGTGGCACGCATTGTCCAAGGGTTCTTCGTCAATCACCAGATTGAATTGCTTCCCTGGCCGGCGCGCTCTCCGGATCTTTCGCCGATAGAAAACATGTGGTCCATGGTTGCTCAACGACTGACCCAGAGTTCATCCCCAGCTGTCACACCAGATCAACTTTGGCAACGTGTGGAAGCTGCTTGGTCTGCTGTACCCCAAGAACACATTCAAAATCTCTTTGAATCAATGCCGAGGCGTGTGGCAGCTGTGATCTCCAACAACGGCGGCTACTCTGGGTACTGATTTTGGCAGGAACCACGCTTCATAGAATGCTGTAAATTTAATCATTTGTTACTTGGTCAACATGTTATCTACACAATAAATTTTGTTGTGATATCTCTTGTTTTTCTTGGTGTTGCAATTTGGGTGGCCAGCAGTGTAATAATATAAAAATCATAGTCTAAATATTAAAATTAGAAAATTAGAATATGTAAGGCCAGAATTATAAATCATATTAATCTAAATATAAACATAATAAGCTCAACAGATGCCAAGTGATATGACCTAAACTAACAAGAACTAAACAATATGAAAGTTAGATTTATGTGCGGAATATAAAAAAAAAAACAAAAAAAAAACACCACTTTTTTTATTATTTTCTTGCGATAAAGGGTCATATTGCTTGTGATGATACATAGTAGATTTAAGAAACTTGAAAGGATTATTCTGATTTTAGCAGACATAAATAAGGATTTCAAATTAGGCAGTAATTCGATTCTGAACAGAAAGATTCTGAACAGATTTAAAAAAAAAAAAAAAAGTTTTTTTTTTGGTGGTAAACGGTTATTAGTGATGATAAGATACACTAATTTTTGTTGTTGTTGTTCTGTTTTAAGGCAAACCTGCACGAGGGGTATCTGCCTAGGAGGGGGGTGCCTTGGTAGGAGGACTTGCTAAGGGGTTCTAACGCGTATTCACGTTACATATGGAGATAACCTACCAAAACTCCAGACCGTTATATCGACAGCCGCGCGATGGGACCCGTACCCGGGACCTTCACACCTCGGCCGTCTACCATTTTCAATGGCATAACCACTGTGCCATGGTGAGGCTAGACTAATTTTTGTAAACAAGAGGAAATTTAAATAAAGATGTATGCATTTGTGTATGCGTGAATGTGCCCTCTCAAAAATACTCCCTAAATATTACGGGTTTTCAGTATTAATTTTCTTGTAAATACCGCACAATTCAATATTAATTAGATAATTTTTCTGAAGTAATAGAAAAGGCTGAATATGACTAAAATTCTGATTTTTTTCTACTTTTTAAAATTTCTTTAAAATATTTTACTGAAAAAAAGTTTTAAGGAAGCGTTAATCTAGGAAAATTGAAATCGGCACGATTCCGACCACTCTCGCCTTTAATGTATCAGGTTGTAACGAAAGTTTTCCGCCATATCTGCCTGAAAAACTAACTTCTTAGATAACTGTATTTGAACTTTCGGTACCAAACCTGCACAGTGTCACATTATACAACAATAGTACTTAAAGCTGTACTCATAATTTGTTGATATTCTAGAGCTGACTTTTTGCAACACAACTGGAAGTTAATGATGGTTCTAATCCTCTAGAGTTATAGTTCCATTTGGAGACACCTTGTACTTAATGATAACTATATTTTTCAGAGATTTCACAACACAGTGTTATAAAGTAAGCCTCTTTCTTTCAAATGTCAAAAATAGTTCGACAAAATATGAGCAAATACGCCAATGCGAACTGTGTTCTGACGATGTTTGCGGTGGCGGGACACTTTCGTTGCAACCTAATAGTATACTGTATATATGTTACTTACCTGTAAAACTAGTTTTACCTTCATGGCGGTCTTAGTGCTACAAAGCTAATCGTGACAATCGCCGGTTACGAGGCAAAATACATCCTCTTCCTAGGCGAAAAGGGCCTCCCTTTTGCTCTCTCCTCCAAGATTGTGTGTTGTGAGCACAGAATTGTGTGTGTGTGTGGAGGGGGGGGGGGTTAATGCTAAAGATCGATCAGTGTGTATACGTAAATTAAAATGTTTATTTGTATGACTTTAAAAAAAAAAAAAAACACTTATTGAACGTTAACATGACAATAAAGCTACAATTTTTCATTTTATTATGATGCGTTAGAGGTTTAATTAATTTTTTTTTTCAGCAACACTAAAGTGTACCACAATATTTTAAATGAGCTTTAAATTAATTTTTAAAATACAATAAAACGCACTGCTTTATGAAGCAATATTCAAATAAAATTTAGATGATTAAAATTAACGATGACAACCCCCCCCCCCCCCGAAAAAAATTTTTTAACAGGAAAGATAAATCCTGCTAATCGCATTGATTATAAAATACTTTCCAACACAACAGTCTTTCAGGTTCCTAATTTGCCGATGTATCGTCGTCAAATTAGGGGAGATTTTCTGGACAACCTCAAAACTGTCGTATATCACTACTAATGAAATTTTGCGAGGCCCTCTAAAAGAGCTTTAAATTTTGTTTACATCTTTTAATAAATTGTAAGCATGTACAATCGTTTACATACTTACCGAACTGTGCTTCAAGGGGATTAAAATGTAGCAAAACTGCTATAGACAATAATGTACTGGAATTCTTTTGGGGTCTCCTATAAAAAAAAATTTAAATGCTACATACGCTATTTTCAAGAGAACTTTATTTTTGAATCCTTAATAACAGCGTATGTCAATTTTGTTTTGTTTGAAAGAATCGAATATCTCTAAAATCCATTTTTAAACAATGGTTGCCCATAGAGCGTATTGGAATTCTATTGGATGCTCCTATAAAAGAACTGTAAATGCTTCGTGTGATATTTTCAATAGAGTGCCTTGTACAGTACACAGTAATAACATATATAAATTTCTTAGTAATCGATACATATTTACAGCAGTTAGAGCACGGACAAACAGACAGACAGATAAACCGAAATCATAAGCACTTTTCAACCTTGTTGGAACGAGAAATATTTTAATATAATCAGAGAAATAAATCTTTGCTAAACAAATTAAGCGTTTATTAGTAATTCGGTTTTTATTTCAAAATACGTTTGATAATTTTTAAGACGCCAAATTAGCTTCTATTTATACAACTTTAAAATTCAAACATAGTTTAGATATGGAATGCAAATTTCATTATTTACAGCATTCATTCTGAAAAAACACTTTGAAAAATTGGGCATTTATTAATTTAGCATATGTTTCCTTTTTTTATATAATAAAAGGCAAAATTTTCTTAAATGTGAAAAAAAGACATAAAAAATTGTACATGAGTTATGCAGCAAAGTTCCTTCTCATGTTTGTCATCGATATCTCTTTTGACATGAAATGGCCTGATGTAACTTATTACGAAAGCTTCTAAAGCTAAAACAAAATTATCATGGCTTGACCAAAGCAGTGTTTCTCACAGTTAAATTTGCACACAGTTAAATTTATAAATAAAAATTTGAAAAAAAAATTTAAAAACTATTTGCAACAAAATTTTAAAATCCCGAATAACGATCCTATGTCAGCGTTTTCCCAAGTTTACACATTACTCCGTTTGAAAACTAACTGGGAGAAATAACTAGATGAGCTGACTGAACAACCCGGTTTCTTTTACGGCATTTCAAAACGTGGCGTCATAAATTATAAATTGCGCGAGATTCATAAGCTCTGCCTAAATATTTTCGTCATATTCGCAATTTGTGCAATTCAAAATCGTTCCTCGAGGTTGCACAGCTAGATACTTTTCACAAAATAGAACAATGATTTAAATATTACAATTTGTCATGGGAGAAATGAAGATAGATAGTTCTATTAGTATAAATAATAGGTATTATTAGTATATTTGCCATAATAATAATTATTAAAGCACAGTATACTGTGTTAATAAATATTTCGTGAAATCAAAAGTGTTTTTCCTAGTCATCGTTTATCAGCGGGCGCCGTAAAACTTACCAAAGCTAAGCTTACGTTAATGTATCCCGCGGTAGTTTCAAAAAATAAGACTAACTGAATTTTTTAAAGCTTTACATATAGATAGAATATTATTTAAATTTGCTTGTACAGTTTGTATAAATATTCGTTAAAAATCTCATCTTAATTATTCATATTATTCGCCTCTTTTGACTTTATCGTATTTATCTTTCATCAGCTTTCATTCCACCATTTGAATTCAGATACTGCCATTCGTGTGCACCAGTTTATATTTCAGAACATAAGTTCCCCTCACGGCGAAATAAACCACTTACATTTTCAAACATAAGTAAATATTGCCGCGGATCTTGATCTTCACTTTCGCTAGTTTCTACCCGATGCCACAGCGCAATTCAAAATATTCTTGTTAAACCTGGAGGCATTTCCAATTCACTTACTATCCACAAACGAGCAGTTTACGAACAGCCTTTGAAGTGTTGTTGCCACCACAAGCGGCTAATTTCTGCTGATACCTGGGTCAGCAGTTTTGACGTTAATCTAGAGGTAGAGAAACATTGGGAGAACTGAAGATACTCTATCGCTTGAATTCACATAAGCGAATAAAATAAATGTTTCATTTAACTAAAGTGGCAATAAAAAATTATTTTTTGTGCCTTTATATTTGTTTATTTCATAACAATTTGCCTGTTGTAAAACATGGGGAAACTGTCATCCGTTTTTAAAAAAGCCTTCAGGATAAAATGGAGAATTCTATATTATTATTTTTTTTTCCTGCCTGTACTTTTTTCAAGTTTTTTTTTTTATTATAAAGGAAATCACATTCGATGCTTTATTTTATTTATTTATTTATTTATTGTTAAAAGGAAAAATTTATTTTTCTTTATGTATGCATTTCAACTAAGACTGAGCGCACATATTATACTATTACTTTTATTAATATAAAATTTTGTAGTGCTCTGCTTAAGCAATGACTCGGCTATGTAATCCATTGAAAAACTCATTAGCAGATTCAAATGTTTTTGGTTAAGTTTGGTTTCGCATCACACTATTACAATTTTATGCAAGCGAGAGTTATTTTATGACTTACAATTCAGAGCTGCATTGACAAAACGGTAACTTAAAAATTTCATGATTTCGATTAATGTTACTTAAAAAAATACTGAATTTTTATGTCACTTTTCAATATTTCTTTTTGCTGATTTAGTTTATTTTGAAGTAAAAAGATATTAAAAATATCATTTTACTGATTGTATTTTATTTTGATTTGGATATCAAGCTGAACAATCAATCGAATACATTTAATAAAATAAAACTAGATTAGGTTAGATCCTGGTGTTGCACACAACATTATATGATCTAAAGTGTTCAGCCATTTTTAAAATTTAGGCATATTTTTCAAATTTCTTTAAAAGAAAAATAAAAAAAAGGCAAAAATTTCTGAGTGAAATTTTGGTAATTCGTGCTTTTAAGACACTGTGTGCACATTGAAGAGAGGTGGACAAGCTGCAGTCTCACCTCGGCCAATGCATTGGCGCTGAAAGGTTACGATCAGAAACTTTCACAAGTCTCTTACATAATGGGCTGGTGCTCCGTCCTGCTGGAACCACGTGACCAGCTGGAAATGTAGGGAATATCGCTCAGCATGTCTGGCAGCACTTGTTGTAGAAATGCTTTGATGATGTAGTAGTTTTCCGTATCAAAGCGTGAATGAGAAAGTAAACTGTATGGTTTTAAAAATATCTTTTCGTTCTTTACAATTAATTTACTATTTTTTAAGTTTTGAACCAAAATAGCCCCTGCTTGGACCATTCACCTAATTTAATACAAATTGAATACATTTCACATTGTACTATTCATACATTGTATGTATTCATTACTATTTCATAGTATTGTAATCCTTAGCTTAAAAATCTGAAAATTGAGTCTACGTTTTTTGTTTTGTTATTGGAAAAACTCTTTTTAATCAATTAGAAAAATTAAATTTACCCCCAAACTATTGAATTACCTTCAAGTAGGGTACGAAGTATTTTTCATGCTCAAAACTCTTATTTATCTCGGGTTGTTTGTTCAGTACAAAAACTAATATCTCCTGTTTCGTGTTGGACCAAAGTAACCCCGTTTGACGGTTGTTTTTGTGTTATAAAAGATAAGTAAAAAGTATTTTCAATAATTTAATGTGTTTTCTTAAAACAATTTTGAAAATGATGAACAGAACAGTTTAAACCAGATTTTATATCACTGTATCTCTACTGAATAACAACATATTGTCTAAGACAAATACTTTATTCGTGAAATATTACAAACTGGTTGAAGTACCCGTTCTTAGCTATGGAATGAAAATTATAAAAAAAAAACTAATGCTAACTTTTATTTCTAGAATTTTTGAACTCGGAAAATGAAAATAGATCAATATGAAACAAACGGATTTTCCCAATTTCCCACGAAAAATTCCCATAAATGCACTCATAAAGAAAATCCAATTGTTCTTGTTATCGGAATGCTCTTCTGAAAAGATGTGCATTTGCAGTGTGTTCGGAAAATTTTTTTGTATTCGAAAAATGTAGTTTTTCTGGAAATAAACAATCTTATAGAATATGTTCCATTCAGAGGAAATAATTTAAAAAGTTGAACTGGGCAATCTCGAGAAGCTATTGCCAATGAACTGGAATCACAATTTTCCCTTCAATGCCTAAGGTGACAATAAAATGACGTCATATCACTTACCATGCAAAAGTTTGTTTCACTCAAATGATTTACATTTTTTATTCTCGATATTCAAAAGATCTGAAAGTAGCGAAAAATTGCTAAAAAACGGGAAACGTGTGGATTTACAGATTTTTAAAGTAGACCGCAATTTGCCCTGTATTTTTTTAGATGCTTTTGCAAAATTTCAAGCCGATTGCTCAGATGGTGTGGGTTTGTATGCGATACAGACAAACAAGCATATATTTCGTTTTTATTTTTAAAGAGTTTTATCAGAACACTATTCTTAAAGAGTGAATATTAAATGATGAAGTTGACAACTTTTTACGATGCAAACGTGTGCAACAAGAAGTCAATATTTCATCTGATCGATTTACGAGTTCAATAAATTAATAAACAGCTCAGCGGGGGGGGGGGGGGGAGGGGGGCTTACATAGTTATTTACAGAATTGCAACAGTCACAAATAAGCGGATTCAAAAGTACGTAAGTGTGGCTTCGGAGAGTGCATTTTATAGGATTTTTATATTTAAAAAAAAAACAACAATAACAAAAATAGAAACAGACTCCGAGTGGTGAAAATGTTCCAATAAAACCTATTAATCCAAACGTTAGAAAAAGAAAAGAAAGAAAAAGCATGTCGAGGGTGTTTGTCGCTTTTCAGTTTGCTTTCCCACTTAAAAGTAAGGGGGCTGCCGTATGCTCAGGTGCGATCGGGCTTCTGTCGCTTAGAAAAAGCACTGCTGAAGGAAAAAGACACATGGTCGCCTTTTTCTAAGGGCCCGCGAGTTATTAAGCCGGCGGCAAGTTTTTCGCCAATAATTGCCAGCGGTCGTTTAACGCTATTTTTTTTATGAGAAGGGACATTTTCGGCGAAATTCTTTTGTGTATTATTATTTCGCCTCCCGTGTTTCTTTGAAAAGCTTTCACTGTGGTCTGGAAGAGAAGAAATGTAAGAATTGTTGATACATAAATAAGGTCTCTGTCGGTCGTGGTTGGGTGTTCCAGGATTGGAATTTCGGAAGTTTTAAGAGGCAAGAGCAAAGGTATTTGGAGGTAGTTTAAACTATAGAGGTGTCAATTTGGGTTCGATTCGCTCATCTTATGCGGTGATTTTTAGGAAGAGTTTCATAAAAAAAGAACTCCCTAAGAACTTAGCAACAATAGAAAACATTCTGTTTTTTTCTCAAAACAGTTAAAAAACTGTATTGTAAATTGATAAAATGTTTAGATGTAATATTATACATAAGACAAACATAAAAATGCCAATATGTACTGGTTTGTTTACTATTTTTCTTCTATCTACAGTTCTTATCTGAAAACCCACGAATTGACCAAAATATCGGAATAACTCTTCTTCTACTTTGTATATTAGTGTCTTTGTTATTGTCATTAAAAGAAATCCAAGATCCTCAAACTTTGCGAGTCGGTGAATACGTTTATGTAAAAACGTACGAGTAAAACGGCAGTCTAAATCAAATTTGAGCTTTTTACTATGTCATACATGTTTTCGTGTATTGCCTATTTATAAAAATTCAATATTTTGTTGGTTTATTGCAAAATATTGACACGTCAGTGCTTGATCTATAAAATTAATTATAATTATAATAATCTATATATTATTTTAAAACATGTTTTTCTTTCGACAACCGAATTGAGAGAACTGCTGGGTGTAAAAACTCTGTTGAGATGTCTGAAGAAAGGTTTCGGCCCGTAGATGTGCCATCAAAAGAGAAAATCAGAAAAAGTCGAACGGTTTAGGCGTGGCGGAACGGCAAAGGTGCAAATTTTCGCCATAGAAATAACATTGTGGTTTATTAACGCAGACGATTGATGACGCAGACGACTGCCTTAGCTCCGTAAGGTTTGATTTATTTGGAAAAATATTTGTTAGAAATTGCATCGGTTTGTAAATGTTGTGTGGCAAATGTGGCAACAGTGTGGATAATAAATGTGTTGTTCTTAATTCTGAATGTGGCAACAGTGTGTAGTGATAATAAATGTGTTGTTCTATTTTGATGCTTTATCGCTTATCTGTTAATCTGGAACGTGTTTTTACTGTATCCACTAATTTAGAGAACGGCTGGGTGTAAAAGAATTTTTAAAGTGTCTAAAAAAGGCCTTAGCCTGTAGATGTGTGATCAAAAGAGAAAAAGTCGAACAGATCAAACATGGCGGAACGGCAAATGTGCAATTTTTCGCCCTAGAAATAACATTGTGGTTTATTAAATACATCTGGAAATCATAAAAGCTTTCTTTATTTTGGCGCTTTATTGCTTATTTCCTTCATTTTTTCTATATATTAATTTGAAACATGTTTTTCCGGTATCCACTAAATTGAAAGCACAACTATGTGTAAAAATTTGGTTGAGAGGTCTAAAGAAAGGTCTTGGTCCGTAGATGTGTCATCTAAAGAGAAAAAATTTTAAAGTCGGAGGGATCAGGCGTAGCGGAACTTCAAATGTGCAATTTTTCGCCATAGAAATAACATTGTGGTTTATTAAATGCATTTTGCAGTCATAAAAAGCCTTCTTTATTTTATCGCTTTATCGCTTATTAGCACTAGGGTGCTATTTCGTTCACGCCCAGACTTTGTCTACTCGATTCTGTTGATATGATTTGTAGACAGGTTTTGTAGGGATGAACTGTCACGGTGGAAATCTTTTTAAATGTGTTTGCCACATAACGCGGAAGGATGGGGGGAGAATAAGTCTGAGAAGGTTTGCGATTTTTGATAATTGATCGCCAAGTTTGCGGCAAAAAAGAAAGAAAAAAAAAAACTCTAAAACCGAACCATGCCTGGCGATGGTTGTAAAATAGCTTTAGTAGGCAAATTTAATATAGATATTAATTTCAAACATGTGTTTTATGCAACGAGAAAGACAAATATAGCACACCCATGGATTATGATGCTCATTTCGAACACTATTTAAGATGGTGAAGTATAGTTGGAATATGCTTGGCGAAGATTGTAAAACAGTTTTAGCAGCTATAGATTTCGATTCCAAAGAAATGTTTTGTGGAACAAGGAAGAAAAATACGGCACGGCCATGAATAATGATACACTTTTCAATTTAATGAAACAAGGAAGAAAAATAGGCACGGCGTATAGCTTATGATACGCTTTTAATATACAGCACTTTAGTGAGTATTTAAAATATGAAAGTGTTTCAGATTTTTTTCAAACTTTTCTCCATACAAATACATTGTGGTTTGTTAACGACATTGACGGCAGTTACCCCTTCTTTAGTTAGCGATTTATCTTTTATTTCTTTATTTTTTCAGTTTTCTGTCTCATACTGGATCTTTACCATCGAGGGTAGCTTGAGAAAAGCGGATGAGATTTTTTTGTCTCTTGCAGAATTCCGAAATTTTCACTATTTTCGCTTCATACTTTTGGCGTTTACCTTTCTGCGCCCGTATTTTCTCATGGAATGCTGTATGTCACTCCTTCAATGGTTAGATTATAGAATGCTGTGGCAGTCAAGATCATTTAAAAGTATTCACCTGGACGTTTCGTGGTCAATGACTTTACCCAAAATATCGTCTTCAACGAAATGCTCCATTAGAATTTGTAACTGTATTTGCTCATTCGTCATTTAATATCCACTTTTCTTTTTTTTTTACTTTATAAAGATAGTTAAAAACAAATTTAAAAGATTTCAATCATTTCATCGTCATTGTACAGTTGCTAAGAACTGGCGTGAAACCTTTTGTTTACTTTCTGTCACAAGCCATGTTCCGTCCGCGTCGCTCTTTGATTTTTCCTGTTAGTTTTGTTCAAGACCTTGGTGACATTCTTGATCGTTCCCATTTATTTTTGAATATTACAGTCAATAAAGTGACTGTCGAATTCGAAAGGTTCCCGCTAGTATTAGTATTTTAATTCCAATCTTCTATATGAATTAACTTTTACAAAAAATTCTCTGTATAGAGTTTAAAACCAAAATTTTACAGCACAATAAAATTTTCGAACATGTTTGTTTGTCAAGGCAACGCTACACGTGGGTTGTCTGCCTAAATAGGAAAGATCCCCGAGGCAAAAGACTTTTTGTGGGATTCTAAAGAGTATTCATGTTACATCTAGCACTCAAAACGCCAAACGTTAGATTGATAGCCGCACGAGAGGCCAGAACCCTGGACTTGAACACTTCAGCCATCTCCCAATGTTCAGTGCCTTATCCATTCGCCCACTGGTCGGCCTAAACATGCAGCAGCATTAATAAGAACTACGTTTCGAAAACTTTATAGACTTACTTTGACTTTTCAAATACGCAGCATCTCACTGTGGAGGAAAGGCGGCATACAAAAGAAGTGTAGCACCTTTCGGGTTTTTTCTTTTTACCATTTCATTTGTTCTAGCATGGTTAAGGCCATATTTTATTACAGAAAAATTTGAGACCCCTTCTCCTTTTTCTGAAAAACCGCAGTATAAGAAATTCCGTAAACTATCGTATCTAAATAAATATTTTGCGGAGAATTGGAACAAAGCAGAGAAAGTTTTGTTAAGTTTTAGCATTTCACTTGCTTAGCTGGAAAATAAGTGCGTATTATTAATTAAGAACATTGCAAACTAATACACATATATTAAAAGTGTACCGCAGTACGATCGTTTTGGGTAGTTCAAACAGTCCACTCTGCTTCAATTGAAAAAATCTCCACCATCCAAATAAGCAGGAAGGTTAGAGTTCTAACCTTCTGCCTGTGTTTATGGTGGAGTTTTTAGCAGCTGAAAAAGGGTTGACATTTTGTGCTACCCGAAACTATCGTGCTTAGGTATATTTCTTATTTGTGTGCGTTATTTCTACAAAATTAATTTTGCTTAAAACATCAGTTACTTTGAGTGTTCCAATTTAAAATACGTATAGTTTTTACGTATAACAATCAACGCAACAACGTGATTTCGTAACAGAGCATTTTTTGTGAAAAGCATACATTTTCACTTACACAATGTTATAATTTAATTCAGAAGTCTGTACGTGGCACTGTGGTTCTCAAATGCATGAACCGGTTTTATATACTGTTTCTTTGAAATCTCGTTTAATGGGCAAGGTTTTTAGCTGTATTTGATGATAATCAATTCACACTTCGGATATGAAAAAAATACATAAACTTGTTTCTATAAAACTTGCATTGCACTTGAAATAAAGCAGGTGAAATGTCATTAACTATAAATGAATTTTTAAATTAAATGCGTTTCAACGTAAGGGCTTTAATTTTTTATGTTTTTATTATTTTTTTAATTTATTAAAATTAATTAATAGATATTAACGAATCTTTCCAGAAAACTGATGTTTGGGCAGAAAAAACACGAGAATTTTTTCATAGATTAATTAAAACAGACCAAACAATCAGAAAAAAAATTATGAAATCGGGCAGTTTAAGTTTTTAAACGGTATTTGGGAGACGGAAACAAATAACTTGTTCAGCGAGTCTAAACTATCCGAAAAAAAAAAAAACCTTGCTCTAATTACGGCCATTTGCACCCTTTTTAGGTTCGCAGATGCATCTTATCCGGTGTTGCCAATTAGTGGATTCGTTACTAAATTTAATGACTTTTAAATGTATCTTGGGGCATAAACTTTCTACGTTGGGATTAATAGCAATTTTAGTGATTTTTGCATTTTATTCATAAATTTTTCAGTCGAATTTGGGAGAGTATTTTTTGAAATTATTTCATAGCTTTTAAAACTCTGTGAGGTGGTACTTCAGAAGGAAAATGAAATGATGAAAGGATTATATCACTGGCCTGTGCATTATGAAAGTGAGACTTACTAATGGACAAACTGATAGTTATTTCTATTATCAAATTTTAGGTGTAGTTGTCCGCTATTACAGTGTAAAAATTCAAGATATATCGGAGCTACCCTCATTCTAGATTCCATTTCCACATTAATTTTGAATTCATATCGATTAATCCATTTCGTATTTAGTAAAGATGTATATTTACTAGAGATATATAAATTATTTATATATAAAACAACTAAACTTACTTTTGAAAAATATATATTTTTAACTATCGATTTTTTCTTAATGGGACTTGACAACTTTCAAATGGCAAAAATCGATAAAGTCATCGGTTTTTCTTTCTTTCTCTCTCTTTTTTCTTCTTAAAATGTAAGACATATCTAGTATAACTGAGCAAAATTTTGAAACCATATGATCAATATAAATGTAATAAAAGGGCTTTTAAATATTTTAACTGTGCTGGTGGTATTTTAAATGCGTCACCTTTGACCTGCGTTTTCTCAATTTTAATTTTTCCACAAAATTATAGTATTTAAAATGATAAAACTTCAAGATACATTCATTATGAAACTTATTTTTTTGTGCATTTATTATGCTCAGCTTAGCAGAAATAGGGATAATTTTTTTATATTTTCAAAAGATAAAAAGTAGCAGCAATCGTAGATTTTTTTTACGTATTTCCATGATCGTAAACTTAAACATTTGTTTTTTCTCTTAAACAAATTCATCAATAGCAAAACCTACCACTAAAGTTGTAAAGTATCTTATTATAAGTGTAACAACAGATTTTGTAAAAAAAAAAAAAAAAATACATAATATAATTACGCTGATAATTGATTCACTGATTCTGTAACAATTCCCGCTAAAAAGATAAAACTTTTACCAAAATTATTCCAAAAAATATTAAAAATTAATTAAACACAATAAGCATAATAGCATCTACATCGTTTGTACGATTCGCATAAAATTTTTGAAATACATATATATACAAATATAAAAAAACACAATCTGCGCTACTTTAAAAATCTGAAAATCGCCCCCACTCCATCATTTTTAAGCGATTTTTCGCTACTTTCAGCTCCATTTTACTTCCAAAACTAAAAAAAGTTAATAATTTGCGTGACAAAATTAGGTGTCGAAAGTGACAATTACGTCATACTGAAGTCACGGTTATCAGGCTTTGAAGGAAAAACTGCGATTCCAATTCGTTCAAAATATTTTTTTTAGATATTTAAAATATTTTTTTAGGTTCAAAATATTTTTTTTTAGATATTTAAAATATTTTTTAGGTTCAAAATATTTTTTTAGACCCTTTTTTGACTAATTTTTTTTTACCCTTTGTCGTCAAAAAAGGTCTTTAGATCTGTGGCACGCGATGAACGTTTCGATCGTCCGCCATCTTGCAGGTAGTTATGTCGACCGATGGCAACGGCTGCCTTTTTTCCAGCATCGGGCAATTTGTCCAGCTGTTCTCGCATTCTTCCATTTTTCAGCAGATGTCAGTGCTGTTAAAAATAATCGTGACCATTTTTTTTACGGAAAATGACGTGCTAAAAAGTAAAGGATTCTTGTGGAGCTAGGTCAACCGCAACTATTTTTTATAGAAATCAAATCTATTCTCCGTGACTGGCAACAGTCAAAACGTCAGAGTTTGCTGTTCCCAAAGCGGGAACACTGCGCGTCAAAGGGTTAAGAACATCTCGTTATACCGTTCATGCCAACATGTTCGATTCAATTTATCGCAACCAAATAAAAAAGTGGACTAAACTGCTCCACTCTTGACACCCAAGTACACTTCCCATCCCCGTTCTTTTGCCGTCCTCCAGGCCTTCAGTATTTTAAATTACAAAACTTTCTTCGGCCTCACCCACATCCTCTGACCGAAGCGCGCTTGCGCACGAATTGTGGACCTCGAATTTCGCGTCCAATCAAACATTTCAATGCCGCTGCTCCGCGGAGTGTCCGCAAACTTTTACCAGCCACTCCAAAACGGCTATTTACGGACGTTGAAGAATAGCTCGGCAGTTCTCTTGTAAAAAAGGGAGCGATGAGCCGCTAGTAGATCGATCTTCGCCTTCTTTTTGTTGTTGTTGCTGTTGTTGTTGCAGCAGGACTTGCGATAACTTCGAGTTTTTTTTTTTCCTACAACTGTTCATTTGTTTTATTTTATTTTCTTCCCCATATTTTTTGTAACTTCTCCCCCGTACTTATTTTTCTTCCCCACCGAGGTAACTTTGATGTTTGTGGCGATCTCGTGGAGAAAAAGGTGATGTTTGCCGCCACCGGAATTCGATGGATGATCGTGATTTACGGAGCGGCGTTTTATCACAATGGTAAGGTATCCTTTAAAAAAATATTAAATTAAAACGTTAGCAGCCAAACATTAAGAACTGCTTAGTATGCTGACTACTTTTCACTAACATAAGCGTGATGGTTGTTCAAATGTTACAATTCCGATGTTTCGAAAAATGAAATGTCTGAGATACAAGTATCTTGTACAGTATCTTTAAAATGTATCTATATGCTATGTACTATGGTATCTGTTTAAACTATTTTAAATGTTTCTGCGAAATACTGATGTTCCTTTGATGCAGACTATCACTACATTTTTAAAACAAAGAAAGGCAACTGGATTTTTTTTTTTCAAACATTTAAACTGAAGCAATTATAAAAAACCAGATATGGAACAGAAAATCCAGTCCCGGTTCGTTAAAGAAATCCTAATTTAAAATGTTTTCGCTGGGTTTAAATGTCTTGCGTGTTCAAGGGATTTTAACCTAAAACAGTTTCTACTGAACTCTATAATTCCATCTCTGACTGTTTGGTTAATTAGCAAATGCCCAAAACAGTGAACTTAGTTTTACAGCGGAAAGTTGTACGTTCTTTAAAAACTGCTTTTTTACTCTAAATTTTGAAAAGCATAGCCGTTTATGCTGAAAATAAAGCGCTGAAAAGTGAATGTATAGTAAATTATTTTATTTCAATACGTTCTTAGCAATTGCAAAAGAAGAAATATTAAAGTAATCTCAGATTTTGTGAACATATAAACAGATTCTTTTCAGTAAAGTTAATTAAACACAGATTTTTTTTCCATAACTGTAATATATAGATAATTTTTATTCCCTTTTTAAGCAGTAAAATGTTATAGGGGTGGGTGAACTTACTGCTTCATTCTTCTTCATATGGCAATATACAAATTAGCATCGTTAGTATAAGTTCCGTCAAATTTCCCCATTTAAGTCCCTTAAATTCTTTTTTTTTTTATCCTTCCTTCACGTTACTGGATTTTCTACTCGAAGGAAATCAACGATGAGAGAATCAATATAATTCTGAGTTTTATTTTTTAACACTTTCCTATAAAGTTGCAAGCGGCTTTGATTTTCATCAGTCTTCTTTTTTTATACTCTAACAATTGGGGAAAAGCGTCGATTGTAGTGAAATTTGTACATTATGCCTTGAACACTTTTGAAAATGGTGTATATATCATATACTGTTGATATGGTTGGTGTATATTGGTTACTGTACAAAAAGTAAAGAATGAATGAATTATATATCTATTTGTAAGCTCCCTCTAATTATTACTGGAACAAAGCAAAAATAACCGTTTTGTTATGTTGAATTACAATAGTTATGTTCCACGTAGTAAATTAAACAAAATCAATAATGCATATAGTAATCCACTTGTTGTTATAAAAACTTATTTATCAACAGTCCTATCAATTGTCCTATTAAATAAAATAAACGTAACAAGATATTAAAACTTATAGTTAAAATAGCAGTTAAAAGTATAAAAAATAAAGGCAATGTTTGAGTATTTTAGTTAAATATTAATAAATTAGAAGATTAAAATAATTATAGTAAAATTATAGAGGTTTCAGAAGATTGATTTAATAAACTGACGCATTAAACACAAGCTTAATGAGCAAACAATTTAAGAATATTGCATATGATAAGAAATACGTAGTTATGGTTATGCAAATAGAAAAATGTAACTATAAACAATTTACATATAAGGATTAACTGCTGTACTATTACGTTAAATAAAAAGAAATAGTTTTAGAAACAGTTAGTAGTGTTGAGATAAAATTAATAAGAATACATATTAAGTAAGTAAAAACACACAACAATCAAAGAATCTTTTTCTGAAATAAAGAAGTATCATTAGCGCTTTTTTATCCTAATTGAAATTACTCCAGAAACACTCCTAATAAATATATTTCTGTATTATTAAGAGCCTTTTCTGCATAATAATTGTTATAGCAGACACATAATTTTTTTATACGAAATTATAAATTGCTATGTTCAACTCGAAACTATTCATACAGAGCAAGGAAAGTGTGACTAAGATACAATATTTGATCTAAAGTATTTTTTTCTTTTCTTTTCTTTTTTTTTTAAAGGAATTCCAATAGCTTATCACAAACAAATCTTATTACATGGATAGAAACAGTAAAGATTTGACAAAATCTCTAACTGAACATGTAGCAGAAAAGCATATGTAAATGTCAAACATCTTTTTTTTAATGCTACTTTATACTTTTAAAATGTAACGAAGCAGAATCTTTTCAATCGAAATTCTCCAATTTTTTAAAATCATTTTTGGTGGATGTGAAGCGGTAAAAATATATGCAAATCTCACTGAATTGAGAAAGTGAACATTTTTCAGTCTTCGTTATCCGCCCTTTTGAAGTTTTAAAAAATATAGCTTTAATTCTTTATCTTTTTAAAAAATCTTCTACTAAAAATCTATTAAGTTTTAAGCTAGTATTATTTTTAGATGTAAATAATTAGTGATCATTTTGTAATTATAGGGCGGCATATAACAGATTGAAATAATAGGGTCCCCTAGTTATGGAAGATATCAAAATGGATATTATTGGTATTATATTTTATCTTTGGAAAAAAGGGGGACTGTTTCTTTGGGAAAAATGAACAATACACATTTTTTTTTTTTTTTAATTTCATACAAATCGACTAGTGATGTTTTGAATGTTATTTTTTAAAGAGCAAATTGTTGTATTCAATTAACTGTAAAAAATGTGTTCTGGTACTGAAATTACATTCTAAAATAATAATATATGAACTTCACGTATGCCCGCATTACACAGACTTTTATCATAGTCAAGTTTTCTTTATTAAACCACCTACTACATTTCATAAAAATTATCACATTAGCATAATCAGAGACCTTGAGTGAGCATAAATGACATCTTTTCTGTAACTAAAAACTTAAACTTTTAAAATCTCATTTGATTAATAAATAGCGTTTGGGCAAATTTTCATTCAATATAATCAGATTTGTAAATCTAATTTTTGTGTTACTTTTAAATTCAAAAATTAAATCGATTAAATTTTTGTATGTATCTCTTAAAACATTTTACAATTTTATTTAATAATATAATTTTATAATTTTATCGATGTATTCATTGGATAAAGAGGAAAAATATAACTCTTTTAAATAAACTCTTTTAACTCTCATAAATAATCACATTTTCTTTCGGATACTCAATGAGTTTAGATAGATTTTATACAAAAATTATTCGAACATTATTCTTTGTTATTACACCCCCATCTGTACCTCGTGTGGCTGTATTCTGCTCTTGATAGCAATATTCATTTGCATATAGACATAAATTTATAGAAAAATGCTACGCAATGGTTACTTTCTTGAATGATATTAATGAATTGAAATCCTATTATACTGTTGAAGGATTTACCTGATTCAATAAGCTAGTTTATTGGCAATCAATGTCTATACAAGAGATACTGGGCTCCTCACAAAGTAAGTTTCAAATAACATTCAACAATATTAATGCAAATGAACTTTCTTTGAGAAAGTGGAGAGATAGACAAAGTTTATTTTTGTTCAAACACACCTTGCTTTTCTTTTGTTCCCACTGTATTTAAATGTATTTTGTTTTGTGTGTTTTCTCTGTGAGACAAAGAGAAAAAAAAGAGTTACAGTGCAAAAGAACCGTCTTAAAGGTTTAATTTAATTTATAAACAGTTTTCATTTGAAAAGAGAATTCCTCATTTTTTTTTCTTTCATAAAAATGATTGACATCAACAATTTAGAAAATAAATAATTTATCATTAACATCGTCACCAGAAAAAGACTAATTGTTCTAACAAATGGTAAGTCTATCTTGAGTTATGAAAACTTTCTGAAACAATATAAGCTAGCTTTATAAAAGCGCTTTAGGTTCGCACACATTTGAGTACAGAAAATTATTTATCCATCATATCCATATCGTACAAGATGGGTGTCTTATCTTGAGCAAATAAAGAAAAACCAATTTTCGTCCAAAAATCTAACAACCAGGAATTTATTTTATTATTTTAATTTCAAATTTAACCTTTATTGTAAAAAATAAAATAATTTAATTCAAAGAGAAATTTTTTAATCAGGTCTAAAAGCGTTAATTTGATTATTTTTAAAATAGTTGAAACTTTTCAAAACTTTCTTTCAAAGAAAATTATGCATTTTATCATAGTACTGATTGTACGGAAATCGGCTCAACCAAATGAATTGAACTCGTCTTTTATTTTGCTAGACATATTAGAATACTTTTTTAAGTTCAATTTACAGTGAAACTTCTCCGGAGCGAACGCTCTCCGTTCCGCGAAAAGCCGTTCGTTATAAGAGGTGGCCATTCAAAGAAGTATAAACATTTGGTAGCGAAGGGAGAAAAAGGCAAAAAAAAAAGATTGTTTTCTTACTTATGAATTGCATACTTATACATAAGTAATTATACAAACAAATTTTAAAATTTTAATTTTAATAAAATATTTAGAAATTTCATATTGTTTCATTCTTTTTTCTCTCTCTGAGAGTACTTTTCCTTTGTTTTTTATAGATGACAGAAGAACATTTATTCTGTTATTCTTTATGCATTCTGAAAAATGCATTTGTAAATTAAATAAATTAAATCTATTTGAATTAAGATTTCCGCCCATTTCCTCTCCGAATTTGCTTTTTCTTGTGACTCGATCACACCAATGCGCTGCTCCAACCGTAAAATCACTCGTTTCTTAAGACGTCTCTTCGCTAACCGGCAACTTTTGTAAGTAGTGTGTACAGTACTTGCACCTGCTGTAGATTTGCAGTGAAGCGACTGATTCAGAATGTGGTTTTGGTTTATTTTACTTCCGGAAAAATGCAAGGAAATTCAGACAGGGAACCGGAACCGGTTGCTTATACAGGTTTGTGTGGTCCGTTCTAGAGAATCTTTTAGAATTAGATAGTGTAAAAAAATCGGTGCCGAAAAGAATTTGTCACTGGAGGAGGGGTCGCTTAATAGAGGTGATCGCTCATAGAAGTTTCATTCTATTAAATTTGTAATTAAAAACTGTAAATTAATATATTTTAAATATAACTATAGCCTCATGCTGCATTGTATTGCAACATGATGCTATATGCGATCATGTAATGCTATGCTATCATCAAATAATGCGTTTCAAATCTTTTGAAAAAATGAACACTTGAAACTTTCTGTGATCATTAAGTTGCAGAAAATGAACAGATTCTTTTTGTCTTTTTTCACCTCTTTAACCCTTTGTTGCGCAACCCTTTCCCAATGCTGAAAAAAGGGCAGCCGTTGCCATCGTTCGACTTAACTACCAGCAACCGGCAGCTGGCTGTGCCGCACGGCCAGCTGAGTCAAAAAAGGGTCTCTAGATCTGTTGCACGCGATGAACGTTTCGATCGTCCGCCATCTTGCTGGTAGTTAAGTCGAGCGATGGCAACGGCTGCCTTTTTTTCAGCATTGGGCAATCTATCCAGCTGTTCTCGCATTCTTCCATTTTTCAGCAGATATCAGTGGTGTTAAAAATAATCGTTGACAATTTTTTTACGGGAAATGACGTGCTAAAAAGCAAAGGACTCTTGTGGAGCTACGTCACCCGCAACTACTTTTATAGAAATCAAATCTATTGTTTGTGACTGGCAACAGTCGAAACATCAGAGTTTGGTCTTCCCAGAGCGGGAACACTGCGCGTTAAAGGGTTAATACATCCTCGGATTTCCCTTGTTCACATCCATAATTGCAAAGGCACACCGGTGAAGGCTCCCCTCTGTGTCTAGCGTTGCTTCCAATCAGAAATATTTGAATGCCTTAGGAAACCCACAAGTACAAATTTAAACGCAAGATAATGATCTATCCCTCATAATGGTTCTTCGCGCGTTACTGAGTTTAGGTGATTCTAATGAGATGAAAAATCAATATTTTAATAAAATCTACTATATGTAATACGCTAACGTATGCAATACCAATATCGACGATATTTCCACGCTAAGAGCGGAAACAGCTAGATGTAAACATTAGTGCAATAACAACAATACATGCGCAAAAATCCAAATGAACAGTTCAATGACTCCAATGGAGCAAGTCTATGTCGTGCAGTCGCTAGATTACAAAATAACTATAACGGATACACAAAAATGCAAGATCTTTCGGACTTTTTCAGAGCTTTGAAACATGGAATTTAAAATACTTCGATCATTAATGGCCCATCTAAAAAATGTCACCATGCATTGGGCTAAAGCGCATTTTGGCCATTTGCTGTTTCATCATCGGCTTTTATGATGACACCTTAAATGTGTAGCAACCCTAACCTAAATACATTGAATGACAAATACTGTTAAAACAGAGAAACATGATATTCAGTGAAATGAGTCCAGGTATGGGGCAGCGAAGCTGGGCGCCTTGGCGGCTAGTCTACTATATTTAAGAGAAACTTCGTTCTAAACTTTCAAGTTTAAAAATTAATTACGATGATACATGTATCTTTTGTTACTAGGTAGGTGTGTTGCAGTGAGAGGCGATGGGGTAAGTGAACGAAGCTAAACGCCTTGTATAAATAAACCGAAAATGTTTAGAACTGCATCACGTGGTGGCCTATTCCGTTCCCGTAAGAGCTCGGAAAGTGAAGCTGCATGCGGCTTGGCCAGTGCTTCGGAGGGTGAACTCCTCTCGCGGCTGGGCTGCTGTGGGACCGTGTACGTTAATTGAAGCTGTTGCTCCCAAAATCCGTCGTGGCTCCAATGTCCTAAAGGTTTAACGCTACCTCTGGGGGTACTGATCTCAGATGTTTTGTCCCTCATCTGTAATTGGTTCAAAATTAAGAGAACCCCGAGCTAAGTCGGACTTCCTCCCACTGGAGCTCATTAAAATGGAAGCTGCCCCTTCCACCCTTCGCCTTCCTATGGAAGGGGGGAGGATTCAACAATAACAGCAACAGAACCTATGATTTTCGAATATCAGCGTTTACTGTGGTTGCATTTACTGATGTTGTTCATCAAACCAACACTTATTCTATGAAAATATTTCTAGATTTTACTGGTTGATATGATTTCTACTGTTATCGATACTTTTGCCCTTTTCCCTATTATATAGAAAAACTTTTTTTTTTTTCTGCAAAGGATCAACTTTTCCTCGAGATTCTCTAAAACGTAAGACATTTATTCTAGACTAATAACACAAAAGTCTGTTCTGGTGATGAGTTACAAAGAAGAGCTTTGCTATTAATAACAAGAAACAAGTACAGCCAGAGTAATGTGTTTTGCAGGCACAAAGCTTTTTATAATCGTTTATCACTGAAAGTACCTTTCAACTCTTGATCACAAAAGAAAACAAATATCTATTTATTTTTAACTGGGATAAAAAATGCTTTCCTTAAATTTTTCTGTTTTGCAGATTATACATTTTTATTACTAGGTTTAACATATTTTAAGCGTACCTTAGGTTTAGCCTATTATTGTATTAAATTAATTAATTACATACTTGTAAATTTTCTTTTAAATACTAACACTAAGAAAAGAAAATTGCTTTCATTTTAAGGTGAACACACTTGAATTGGATTAAAATTATTCGAAATCTTTATTGTTAGAGAAAAGTGAAGTAGAAAGAAAAAATCGCTAAACATTTCGGTTAGGTGTTTTTAATTTACAGAAACTTTTGTGTTCAATTTTTATTTATTTATTTATTCATTTTAGATTTCATTAGATTATAGTTTAATTGATACTGTTTTTACCTTACACTTTTAAATATTTTTATTACTGAAACCAGAAAGTAATGTTGTTTTTTCGGGTGCCAATATTTTGCTTAACCAATAGGGATGGACGCAAGACGAAAAATAGGCGTCTCGCAAAACAGCCTAAAGCTTCCCCTCGTCTCTCAAAATCCCTATATCGTAATGTTAAAAATGCGTGTCTCGTCTCGCAAAGAAGCTGTAACTCTTTGTCTCGTCTCGCAAAAAATAGTCTCGCGTCCATCCCTACTAACCAAAGAACTGAAACTAATAATGCTAAATTTGCCATGTATGGGAGCTTTTGAACATAGGTGCTACATTAGCATTTTCCAAACTTTGTAATCTAAAGGGGGAGATAAGTGGCCCAAACAATTCTGTTGCAGCGATTATTCTACTTTTCAACCACTTTGCTAAAATGGTGAAAATTTTTGATAAGATAATATCGCCAATATTCATGTTGGCAACAACAAATGCATTCATGACATGAAAAGTAATCATTGCTACGCTTGAACAACGTGTTCTTGCTTGTTAAATTTAAAAGCCGTAGTCTTTCTTTTATTGAATTCCGTATAAGCAGAAATCTACAGTAATTATCTTAAATTAAAACTTTTTATAATTGATTCATGTATTGTTAATTCAGACAAATTAGTAGACCAAGTTCCAGCTCATTTGAAGATTTGGAAATGAGCAAAAAATGTATTACAAAAATTGACCCGGACATAACAGCGTGCATGCAGTGTATGTTAAATAAAAAAGTGTGAAACGGGGTAATCTTAATGTAATTTGAGAAATGAAAGGCAATATTAGTGACAGAGTTAAATATGTATTTAGACGCTCTTCTTACCACCAAAATTTTAAACAAGAACTTTGACTTTTGGATAAGTGTAAAATATTATAATTAGAGATTCAACTATGGCGAATGTAGTCTTTTATTTAAATCAAAACGGAAAGTAAAGAATGTACACTTACTAATGTTGAAATTCCTTCTTTACAGACAAAGGTAAAGTGTATGTATACATATATAATACATTTTGGCAGGTAAATGAAATAAATGAAATTAAAGATTTAAAGACTATTTATTATCTTATGTATAAAAATATTTCAAATGTAAAAAATGCTAGTACACTTGTATTCTAAACAAACACGTGAATATAATGATTCTGTGTGTAGTTGAAAATATTATTATAATCAAAGAATAAAATAACGTGTTGTAGTACCATTAATTTAAAAACAATTTCTTTGTTAATAACTTTTACATGCATATTTTTTTCCGAAACTAAAATTTTACATAAGCCGAAGTTCTTCTATTAGTATTCATCTATCAGTGGACCTTCGTGATGAAATTATCGAATTATTGATGAAAATCATACCCGAATTAACCAATTTTGAAAGATTTAAAAACTTTCCTTAGTGCAATAATTGCGATTCGGAAGCAGTTAATTAAATCTTGTTGTAGCAGATAAATATTGATTGACTGAACTATTTTAGAAAAAATGCCTTAAACATTGTTTTCTAATCAATATGCCTCTCTTAATTTTTTTTTCTGTAATATCGTTTTAACTTTTATTTCAAAGTTAGGAATTTTCGTGATAAAAATCAGTGCATTTTAAAAAAATATATTCTTACACTCAAAATTCGCAACAGAATTATAAGAAAAGGGGTTCTAAGCTATTTTGGAGGCCTCTAATAATCTAAAAGAAAACTTACATTTATTAAAGGCATTTTCTTTTTCAAAATTTTAAATAAGTAGTTTTAAAACCATAAAGCACAGTTTTTATCAATTGAATTACAAAATTACTCAATGAGCATGTAACATTTTCTCTATTTGCTATAAAGGAGAAGTGGCATGAATGGGACATTTGGCATTCTGGATATCGTTAAAAAAAATCTACTGCAATTATTTTTATGATAATTGCTTGAAAATAAGCATTAGTATATTATTTTTCAGAAAACATACCGAAAAACACATTCAAGCAATCTTAATAATTGTGAATAGTAAAAATACAAAGTTTCATTGTCCCATTCAAGCCATACAGTATTATAATCGGGACATAATAATATGTTTTTTAAGTTAATTCCAAACTTATTTTTGCATATACCAAAATTAATTTAATTTGCAAAGACAATTTCAAGGAAACGAACAAAACAGCTGTTTAGCATATTTAAATACAATACCTAGGGTGGGATACCTTAGGTGGAGGATTTTTAAGGGGTTTTAAAGCGTATTTATGTAATATCTAAAAAAATCATCCAAAACTTCAGACCATTCGACAACAGCGTGGTAGGGCAAAACGTCGAATTTTTAATTTGCTGTATGATTAAAGCAAAACTATTCTCAAGCAAAACTCTGAGATCTTGCGTGTTTCTATGAAATGCGACCCTATAATTCTTTGATCATACTCTTATTTCAATTATTAAAAACACAATCAGTATATAAAATTGGTTTTTGGTTTCATTTCAAAATGTCAATTAAACACGTAATTTTTAAGAAAGATTGTAGATAAGTAGAAATTTGAAAAGTTAAATTACAATAAATTTCATTTAAATTTCTATCGCGTAATATGTCAAAAAGAGTACGGATTACTTACTGTACTAAACTTACAATAAGTAAATGAACTAAATTTTAATTTCTTCTTAATGAAAAGTGTATTGATATTTATGTAAAAATATTACGTAAAAATGTTGAATAATGTATTGTTCACAATTAGCTAAAAATGTTTTGTACGGGAAGGTTCATTAAGAGTCAAAAGTTATAAAATGCATTCACCGCTCTGCATTTATTAAAAACTAAGCAAAAGGCACATTCCTACCCTGTAATTAACTTAGATTGTAGAGTTGATCGAATAATTTGCTCGATATTCTCCAGTAATACAAGTACACAGTTAATGATAGACCATATAGGAAATTACTCATTACTTGACTGCATGCAGGATTCCGTAAACTGTTGTTACCGAAATCAAGCATCTTGCAAATCGGGACGTCAGAAATACGTAGGCAAATAAGCCCTCTGAAGACAGACCGATTTCGAAGGTTATAAATTACGAGAAAATATCAGGTTGTAACGAAAGTTTTCCGCCATATCTGCCTGAAGTACTAACTTCTAACTCCTTAGATAACTGTTTTTGAGCTTTCGGTACCAAACCTGCACAGTGTCTCATGATACAACAATAGTACTTAAAGCTGTACTCATAATTCGTTGATATTATGTAGCTGACTTTTTGCAACACAACTGGAAGTAAATAATGGTTCTAATCCTCTAGAGTGATAGTTCTATTTGAGACACCTTATACTTAATGATAACTATATTTTTTACAGATTTCACAACACAGTGTTATAAAGTAAACCTCTTTCTTTCAAATGCCAAAAATAGTTTGACAAAATATGAGCAAATACGCCAACGAGAACTGTGTGCTGACGAAGTTTGCGCGGCGGGAAACTTTCGTTACAACCTAATACTATGAATAAACAGCAATTAAGCATGATTTTATCTGTAAATCTGTATATAAGATGTCAAATGTTAAGCAGAAGTAAAAGAAATACAGTTTTAATTGAAGTAAATTTGCAACTTAAATTTAAAAAAAAGAAAAAAATAAGACTAAAAAGCACAAAATATTTTTCAAATGATGTTTATAATGAACACTTATTAGCTATGCACAACACAGTATAACCTCATTATTAAAAGTATATATGAAGCCTATGATAAAATATTTATAAAAATGCACATAAATATAACTTACTTGAAGGCTGGGTGGGTGGGGAGTGTAAGGTGCTTGACGTCATCTTAAAATTTTTATCTCTGACTATTTGTAAATGTAGAATAATTATAAGAAAGAGAGTAGAGAAAGTTACTTTTTTCTTTTAAAGTAAGTAAAAATTTATACAGTGTTTTATAAACATTTTATTCGTTTAGTGAATAGGTTATATGGTGTTTTATAGCGGTACATTTTATAGATGTTCAACGTAAATTTAATTTAAAAACTATTTTTGTTCCTATTAGATAATAACATGAAATTACATTTTAATACCATATATCTGTGTGTTTTTTTCAGCCTTTTTTAAACTAAATTTTTTCTTACCAGTAGTCTTTTCTTTTGTTATTTTCTTCGGCCTGCATTATTTTTCATTATTGATAAATTTTTATACAATCTTAATCAACGCCTACAATCTCAATTTGAAGTTGGAAGTTTTCTTAGTACGCTAAACTCTTCGAGCACTAATATTAAACATATTTAATAACACAAAACAAGAGCTATCGCAACGCATAGAAATGTTAGTTTTCGAGTGAACTAAATTCTTCGAGTACTGTTAGACGAAGAGTTCAGTATACTAAAGGAAAAAATAACGGATCTACAGCGTTGGTCAGTGCCCAGGCAAGGAGGGAAAAATGGTGGAGCGCAAATTTGTTAAAACAAAATGAGGAACGAAATTGCAACGAAGTTTCTGAGTAATTATAAAATTCTCTCAATTTTTTTCAACTATACTAACTCTAATTATACTAAAATATAAACTATTAAAATTTTATATTTTGTTAATTCGATTAATTAGAAAATTTTTGGATCTACATTCTTAAAATTAAAAGTTGCAGACACCAGTTTCGATGAAATATAAAATACTGTTTTCAGAAGAATCTCTCGCCAATAAGAGGAATCAAAACTCTAGGCAGCGCTCCAGCATTTTCGTCTCCGAGTGCACATTGTGTGTTTACATTCAGCGCATGCGTACACTTTCTTAAGAACGAATGTAGCACAAAGAGGAGAAAGAAAACTCTCTGCAGCAATAGAGTATAGCATGCTTACTGTTTTTGTCTCTTTCTCTCTGGCGATCTATCCGGTAGCTCTCTCCGTCTGTTAAAATCCCAGATCGTCCCAGCCTCATCAAGACGCTATTGCCGTGACGGCAATTGGCGGCATTGTGCTTTGACCGACCTTGAAATTTCACTCTCAAAATTCCTAAAGAAATTTCACTTCAACAATAATTGGTACATCTTATTGATGCAAATATCGAAGAAATGTCACTTGCAATTTCACAACAAAAGATGCTTAGCATTTTAAGTACTACGAACAGCAAAAACACGCCGATTATGCTTTAAGTGCATAACCAGTAAAACAACTATTAGTGCACTAATGCAATGACATCCGCCAATATCTAATCAAAAACATTTATTGGCAGTACATATCCAGAACTACAGAAATTTTTGGCTACCTGTGTATGCCGCACAAAGAATTTACGAACGCAAACTAAGTTGCCAGATTTTTATATCATATACAAGACTTCTTTTAAATTTTTTGTTTGTCTTATTTTAGATAATACAAACAAAAATTAAAAGAAAGTCTAGTGTATTGTTTTGTTTGGCAATAAAAGATTATTTTAGATAATGCAAACCAAAGCTCCGCTTAATTACTGGTGCTGTAAAGACACCTCTTGTGGGAGAAGATTATAAGAATCCCGTGCCACTTTTCTTTGTGAAACAATATATGCATGATCAGGAAACGGGACTCAACAGAGAGCAAAGAAGCTGTTTGAAAGGAAAAATTGGTTAGAAGTTCATCACGAACCAGAGCAGTTTATCCTTCCAAGTGTAATCCAACACGAAAAAAGCGGTTTCGAGATTTATCTTGAACTCGTCCAGACAGCTCCAAAAGATTTTACTTTTGATTCTCTGTTGCGGAACCTGGCACATTAACCCCTTAACGCGCAGTGTTCCCGCTCTGGGAACACCAAACTCTGACGTTTTGACTGTTGCCAGTCACGAAGAATAGATTGGATTTCTATAAAAATAGTTGCGGGTGACCTAGCTCCACGAGAATCCTTAACTTTTTAGCACGTCATTTCCCGTAAAAAAATTGTCACGATTATTTTTAACAGCACTGACATCTGCTGAAAAATGGAAGAATGCGAGAACAGCTGGAGAGATTGCCCAATGCTGAGAAAAGGACAGCCGTTGCCATCGCTCGACTTAACTACTAGCAAGATGGCGAATGATCGAAACGTTCATCGCGTGCCACAGATCTAGAGACCCTTTTTTGGTGGCACAGCCAGCTGTCGTCAAAAAAGGGTCTCTAGATCTGTGGCACGCGATGAACGTTTCGATCGTCCGCCATCTTGCTGGTAGTTAAGTCGAGCGATTGCAACGGTTGCCCTTTTTTCAGCATTGGGAAAGGGTTGCGATATTAAGTCAATAATTAAGAGAAGGGTTCTACTATTAAGTCAATAATTAAGAGAACGTTCTGAGACAGACTTAACAGTGAACTCTCAGTGAGAAATTACCACAAAATCTGGTAGAATGAAATTCACGAAATTCCTGATTGGACAAGGAATGGAGGTGTGGCCGAATTACGGTTGACTACCGGAGATGACTGCCTTGCGAGACATCATCGTTTTGACATTCCCAACCCTAATTTTTCAAAATGCATGACAATTATAAATATTTTCTGGATGATTTTCGTTTTCTATTCTACAATTTACTTGAAAATAAAAAGAAATATCTAACTTATAACAAACAAACAAAAAAAATTGTCCAGAACGTAGGCGGATACCTTAATAAGGTAGATAAGTTGTTATATTTTATTTATTTTCATTTACAAACTTTCGATGCGTCAACCTTTTCTTATGTAACAAGTAAAACCTAATCTGTAATCAGCTTCGTCCAGAAATGTTGTAGTACCGCACAATCAATTGTTCCTAATGCTGCACAAATGCTTTCTTTAAGTTCTTTGGGTGGCGAAAGAAAAATTCTGTCCTTGAATAAACATTTTTGAATATAAGTCTAAACTTTTTCTTAACTAAACATCTTCAAAATATTTTCAATATAAAATCAATATATATAAAAAATTATGTTGCTTTTCTTGATAGATTTTTGTATGTCACTATCACTTTTTTAAAGGGGACTCTGAATTTCACATGAAAATGCTTTTATTTATAACCCCTGTGAATAGTTACTTAAAAATCAATTAAGATGTAATAACATGCAGTATTATACGTATTGTTACAATTGCCTTCGGGGATGCTTTGAATTTGTGACCAACTAAATACCAACTAAACTAAACGAAGACTAATAGATAAACTTTTAGAAAAGATAAAACTGAAAAATAGATAATGTATATTAAGATAGTATTCTATGAGAGTATTGCACTTTTTCTCCCAGTTAAACACAAATATATAACGAAGCACTAAAGGGTTGTACTGGTAGTGAAAAGGCGGGGGAAATAATTTTTCACGTTAACTACTAAAGCCAGAACAATCACGTAATAATATTTTGCCAAAATATAACGATAAAACAATACAAAAAAAAAATCACGAAAGCATTTTGAAGGATCAAAACAGAAAATTTAAACCCTTATCCCAAAGAATTATGTCTTTCAAAGCTGAAATACTCAAACTGTTATTTCAGTGTAACAAATTTTCTGACAAAGGATTTATTAAAAAGTAATTCAATATTCTAGAAGAAATATTTTTTCAGAAATATTTCTGACAAAAAGTATTAAATAAAGTCAGTTTCGCAGATTCAATATAATGGAGGACGTCTATAACAAATTATATGCAGTAGAATTCACGAATTATCAGGCATGACAGTTTAAATTTTACTGATCTCTTTGAGACCGTAATACCAATCAACGTAGAATTGCGCTTTTATGTCGTAGTTCATAATTGTAAAGGTTCTGCAGTAACGATTTTTGTTTTCTTTCTTTCAGAATTAATGTTGATTACTTTTAATAAATCTAATACTTTGACTCATCACACCAATACAGATTCTAGTTTAAACTCTCTCGCGGTTCACGCATTGCTTTTTGAATTGTATATTGTATTGAAAGCGTATACAGAACATAATATAGGGTTAACACAAATGAATGAGCGAATTTTGTCCCGCAGTGGACTGGGCGCTCAACTCCGTTCGCATTAGAACACGGAAAGTGAAGCAGCATCCGGCTTGGCCAGTACCTGGGAGCGTCAGCATACTCTCGGCTCGACTACTGTGGGACCGTGCACGCTAATGGGAGCTGGTGCATGTAAAATTTGTTGTGACTCCAATGTCCTCCAAGTTATTAAACGATACCTCATGGGGGGTGCCGATTTCAGGAGGTTAGTCCCTCCTCTGGAATTGGTTTAAAATAAGGGGACCACGGGATATCGTACTTCCTCTCTCTGGGGTCCTATAAATTGAAGGCGCACCCCATCTGCCCTCCGCTTCCCTTAGGGGGGGGGGAGATCTGGCACCGCCGTTTGCGGATGTCAGGGGGCATCAGAAACAACAACATGAGCGAATTTTAAATATTTGTTTTTGAAACGATTACAATAGTCTGTTTGTTTTGTATTATGAGATACAAACCTACACGAGGGTTATCTGCCAAGGGGAAGGGGTGCCTTGGGTGAAGGACCTTTTTAAGGTACTCTAACTTGTATCCATTTTATATATGGAGAAAATCACCCTAAACTCCTGATCGCTATATCGACAGCCGGGCGACAAAGCCCGAACACGGGGCCCTTCACACTTAAGCCATTTACCCTGTTCAGTGTGCTTCGGTGTACAGACTTGTTACCATGATCAGTGTTCTTTGAACAAACTGGCTGTGCGTACACAGCCAGCTGTGTCAGAAAATGGTCTTTAAATCTGTGGCACGCGATGAACGATTCGATCGACCGCCATCCTGCTTGTAGTTAAATCGAGCAATGGCAATGGCTGCCCTTTTTTTCATCATTGGGCAGTCTGTCCAGTTGTTCTATATCAATGTATTTCTATCATATTCTTCCAATTCTCTGCAGATGGCAGTGCTGTTGAAAGTAATCCTGACAATTTTACAAATAACCGACAATTTTTATGGGAAATGATGTGTTAAAATGTAAAGGATTCTTGTGTAACTATGTCAACTTCAAGTATTTTTATAGAAATCAAATTTAATCTTCGTGACTGGCAACAGTCAAAACGTCAGAGTTTTGTGTCCTCACGGTGAGGACAACGCGCGTTAACCCTTTGAGGCGCAACCCATTCCCAATGCTGAAAAAAGGGCAGCCATTGCCATCGTTCGACTTAACTAACAGCAAGATGGCGGAGAATCGAAACGTTCATCGCGTGCCACAGATCTAGAGACCCCTTTTTTGACAACAGCTGGCTGTGCGCGAGCACAACCAGCTGTTGTCAAAGCGATGACAACGGCTGCCTCTTTTCAGCATTGGGAAAGGGTTGCGCCTCAAAGGATTAAGAGCTTTGGGATGTCAAATGATTTGTGCGTAAATGATGTAGAGAGAAATTTTTCGTACTTTACAAAAAGTATATATATATATGAATGATCGGGAGAATGACTGTATGAGAGTGTGTTGAAGGGAAATTTCGACATATTTCGAGCTTTGCCGACATTTTACTCAGCCTCATATAAATCTCGGGGAAAAAAACGCTCGGTTGAGGAAAATTTGCGTTCCGTCACATTAATAGAAGTGGTAGCTCGATTAATCGTAATCGACATCTCAAGAATTAATGGAGAATATATTCCTACAATTTAATTTAAATGATCCACGAAAATTCAAGCTTTGGTATTATGTGTATTCGTACGTGTGTCAATTCCAAGCATGTAGCCAGTTTCTTTCAAAAAGCCATAAGCACATACCCAGTAGTTTTAATAATATTGATAATGATCTGAAGAATTTACTCAGTAAAAGGAATATATTAGTACAGAGATTCACGAAAATAGATTCCATGTATCGTCACGTGAAAGTTGAAATATCGAATACCTTTCCTATACTCAACAAACAGTGCCAAGGACAAATTTCATTGGGTTTTCTTTAAATGGATAGTTAGAAAAAATACATCTGGGAATAATGTGGAAATGCATGGTAAACACGTCTCCACTTTTCAATAGCTATTGTCGCGAATGGCAACAGTAATTCGAGACAGATGAAGCGCCACCAGTGTAAACAAGAACTGAAGAAAAATAACTGTTCGAAACGATCTGAATTTTAGAAACAAAAAATTATTTGTGTAAATTGTATTACAATTTTTGTTAGTGCGAGTTAAAATGGTTGTAATTATGATAGTTATATAAAGTGGGTGTTCTTAAGCACGGGAAACTTCTTTTTTACTTCCTTGTACGAAGTATAAGGAAGTAATGTGATCGCGAAAAATTTTGATTTTATTGAGTAGCCAAATTTTGATGAAAATATCGATTTTGACTACCTCTAAATTTACTTTTAAGAATTTTTGCCATGCATCTCATCGTACGCATGTACGCATGTTCATATAAATACATGTAGAACGCATTTTGACCGACCACGAGTCCATTTTGACTAGTTTTTCCCTGACGTCTGTACGTACGAATATATTTAACTCTCTTATCTCAAAAACTACTAGTCGTAGAATGTTGAAATTTCATATTTAGGATTGTTGTAACATCTGGTTGAGAATCTCGATTTTTGGTTCCAATCTACTGGAGAGTTAATTTACAAGACCACCCAAAAAAATTTCACTACTTTAATGTCTATGGATACCTTCAGCACAAGGACGTACCTAGGGGGGTGGTCCAGCGGGTCCGGACCCCCCCTACCGAAATTTCAGTTTTTGTTAACAAAATAAGAATGATGACGTCTTTTTGTGAAAAATTCTGTCTTTTTCACCGTTTGGACCCCCCTCCCCGAAATTTTTTTCTGGGTCCTTGCTTCAGCATATTACATGTGTAGTCGGTCATTGTTTGGTCCATGCCCAAAATTTCGCCAAACTTGGTGCCAAAAATAATTTCGTATTTCGCATAACTCTAAAACTTTTAACCATAGAATGTTAAAATTTTGTATTTAGAACTATTGTAACATCTAACAGTGCATCTCTTTTTTGATTGCAATCGACTGAGAATTTATTTACAGGGTCATCCAAATGACTTTGCATGCATTGAGGTTATGGATACATTCAATTCATTGAAAGTCTGCGGTCAATTACTACTTTGGCTATCCCGCAAATCTCACAAACTATGTCGGATTTTGGCGAAATATCGCCCAATTAAGTATCAAAAATAAATCTTTCAAATTGAACCCAGCTTGGCGATATCGAAATATTTTTCTAGGAATCGCTAAACTTTACTATTACTGATATTTTATATCTTTCAAACAAAATAATTTTAGATGAAGTGCGCCAAAATATTTTTGATATAGACGTGCAAGGAAGTCATGTGGTGTCCACATCATATTTTTTTAACATAAACATTTAAATTTCGCTATCAGCAGATATACTGTCAGTCCCGGAATTTTGATCGAAGTAAGATTTATCAGCTACCTTTCGACAGGTAATGTAAATTTGTCCAATTAAACTCGTGTTGGAAAGTGTTTCATAATCGATACGTTAAGCATTATTTGCTTTTAATATACCCCCCGGAGGGGGGGGAGGTGTTAGTTATTTTTAGGGTTGAGCCAATAGATGAAAATTTAGGTATAAAGCCCAGCAAGTGACGTCACGTAAACGTTGTCAGGGTGATGCCACACTACGGAATGCCACTACAGCTCACAAGTCATAAACGTCAATTCATTTTCAATCTCATCTTCGAGAGGCCTTGAGTGATAGCTACTTCACTTTAATTTCCGCTAGTAATTAGACAATTAAGTAAGATACTCCGCAGAATTTGTATCAACTGGTAGCAATATTGAGCGAAATAAGATATATTCGCATTATTTTATTTGCGTATTTATTGGGTCACTGTACAACAGCTTCTGAGTTACACAGTAAGTGGACATAGTTTAGCTGTTGAATCACAACTATATAATTTGTGCACTCTTGTTAAAACAAATGCGTTTTCCAAGCTCTGTTGTTATTTTATGTTTACTAATCTCTATAGAGTTTCATATAATGACTATTATAAACTGATTTACAGGGTTCAATAAAGTATTTATTTAATTGAAACATTTATTATTTTTAAGAGATTAATTTTTCTATGTTTTTGATTTTCATAAATTTGAAGTCAGAATATTAATGCAAAGTATACAATTCCTGGTTTTCTGATAATACTGTGAAATATCAATTTACCTCTTAGAAAAGTACACAGAATAAATACTAAATAAAAATTGGATAGCCTGTTGAGCACATATGGGCAACCTGCAGCCCACGGGCCGGATATGGCCCACCAAGGTTTTTGATCCGGCCCGCGGGATATATCAGAACCCCGTATATAACCCACATAAACCATTCAAAATCGAATATTAATCCCAATTATATGGCCCATGACTTGGCTAACATCCTAAAATTTGGCCCGCAACTTTTCAAAGGTTGCCCATACCTGCTGTCTAGGGTCCTTAGATGACAATAAAAAAAAAAAGCTGAAAATGAAAAGTTTTTAATTGATTATAGTTAAAATATTAAGTTAACGGAATTTTTTCAGCTTCACAGCATGCATGATAGGATCATAAATAACAAAGCAATGTTTTATTTTTGTATTTAATTAATTATTGGCCGATTTGGTTATTTAAGACTTGTGACTTAAGTAACATTGTGATAGTTAAAATATTCCGCAATCACGTCAGAAATATTGCGTTAGTCGCAGTCACACTAAAAATGACCAGTTTGTTAACTAAAATTCAAAATAAGCTTTTATGTTTTTATTTATGATCTTAATATAATGCACTTAATATAAATTGAAAAAAATCTCTTTTAATTGTGATTTTAAAATTAATCAGTCATTAAAAACACTTTCATTCTCAGCTACAAATGCTACCAAGGTCACAATTGAATTAAACTCCTAGCTCCCTAATTTTATTTTGTAAAAATCTCAAAAGCATCCTTCGTCCTGTAATTTTTTTGAGTTTTCAAATTATGTGATGCACTTATTCATAGAAAAATTACTTTCTAAATCCACCTTTTACAACTATCAACAGTTTTTTCTGCAGAAATAATATTTCTCTACAGTACACATACTACTTTCTGAAAAATAGTCTTCAACATTGACTTGCACATCAGAAATTTTCGAAAAGTAACACATCGTGATACATTTTCGATTTTTGAGATTTTTTTCTGAAAGTTTCCTACATCATACAGATTTATCATTTATTACAGAGTTAAGTAGAATTTGTAAAGAGGTGGTCAAAAAATTCTGAAGGGCTTGGCATAATTAATTTATTTGTACTATTTATGAACCGAAATCACATGATTTTTTTTTTCGAAATACACCGCTAATAAAGAACACTCTTTTTCTGTCCATATCCTCTTTCTCAAAATAATTTACTTGAATTTACTTTTCTTTAGCTTATTGATTTAATAAAATGTGCAATTTTTCAAACACATTTCTTTAAAGGTTGTTCCTTTTGAAGAACTGTAGGCGTCACAGGACTTTTAAACAGCTTTAGGAACAAACACTCGAAAATATGAATAATGCTTATTACCCCAGCCTAATTAATATTTGTCTCGTGCAACTTTCGGAGAAAATTCTTGAGCACAAAATTCGCCTTCAAAAATTGATAGCGACGCTATCCGTTTAGAGAAATATCGCAAAATTCCCTGTTTTCAGGATTTTTTTTTTTCCTGCGTGCTTTGTAACTCTTACAAGCTGACTGTTTGTAATCCTAACTAATATTATAAATGCGAAAGTGCCTATCTTCCCAGAGATCGGCAAAGGTAAACCTAAAGTTTATTGCTTTTCTCCCCCTCATCCCCCGTTGTTTAGGGAGGGGGAGTACAGTTTCACTTAGAGGACGCTCCCTCATACTCTCCCCTCCTTTGGAAATAAAAATAATTACTGCTTGCTCTGCAATGCTCTTTGAAAGCAACTACAGAAGCAGAGTTGGGCAAAATACATAAAAAAATGTATTTTCGATGCAAAATACAAATTACATTTATTCAAACACGAAAAATTACAAAATACAAAATGCTTTCTAAATTGAAAAAATACAAAATACATTTATTTTCTTAATACATACAAAATGCGAAATACGTCTAAAACTTCAATTAAGCAAAATTTTCTACAGAAACTTCTAGTTTATTTTATTCCAGTGTATTTTAAGATGAACAAACAAATGTAATAGTAACTTTTTTTTGTGTATAAATGTAATAGTAAGTTTTTCCTGGAATAAATTGCATCTTAAAAGGCATGAAAGCAAAAATGTGTGACAAGTATTTATTGAACGTTATTTTTCAGTGATAATGAAAGGGAATTGAAATATAAAACTAAATATATTTCTAAACGAAGATGAGTTGAATTATCTTTCTACTTTAAGATACAGTTATGTCACTGAAAATGGTAGACTGCCGAAGAGTGAAGGACCCGGGATCGGGTCCCATCGAGCAGCTGTCGATCTAACAGTCTGGATTTTTGGTAGGTTTTTTCCAGATGTAACGTGAATACGCTTTAGAACCCCTTAGAAAGTTCTCCTACCAAGGCACCTTCCCATCCTTGGCAGATTGCCCTAGTATAGCGTTGCCATAATCACGCAAACACAAGATACATTCATATATTACTACAAAAGATTATATTACTACAAGATTGTGATGGAGGAGTGGAACAATATCAGCCTTGATGTTTTAAGAAAAGGACTTTCATCTTTGAAATCAAGATGTAATATGATGGTTCAAAGAAAGGGCTATCAGACTGAACACATTAGAAAATAAAATTCTTATATTTATTTCTATATATATCTTTGCAAAATCGTTACAAAAATGTGTGAACACCCTCTGTAGGGTACTTGCGGGAAACCCCGAAAAAAAAATTGTTGTGGAATATTACTTAAATGAAATTAATTTACGTTTCACAAATCACCCGTGCATGAAGATTTTCTTAACATTAAACTTTTAAATGCCTGTGTCACATTGCTGAAGAGTTCTTTAAGGGAATTGCAAAAAATATTTAACATGAATTTAAGAAAATGCTTTTAAAAAGAATTTAACAGGTTTTTTTTTTAATTTTAGTTTTACAGTGTTCTATATACGGTTAATGGGTTAAATATTTCAGGCTCTACAAATACTCAAGAGAACACATTAAATTACGATATATGTTTCCGAAAAAAAAAAAATCTAATTTTCTCTTTTCTCTGACCAAAAGTTTAAATTTTAGAATGTCTAAAACTTTAGAGGATTTTTCGAACTACTTATTAGTTATTAGCATCAGATATTATTAAATTTATACATTTATGCATAACTTGCAACTATCTTTATAAAATAGGAAAATAAATGTCAATTTATGAAACTAAACTCTTCGAATAATTTGTTGGATTCAATTATAATATTCAGATAATTTACTTTGATTTTCAGGTAGAAATTAAACCTTCATAATGTGTGAAAGATTATTTTAGTACGTGTTTTTATTTTAGTTTTTATTTTAGTACGTTATTTTAGTACGTGTGTTGTTTCTGTGCAGTTTCTAGGACAACTATAAAATGGAAGCGCCATGTCACGTGCTCCGAATACACAGCCTAAAATAAGATC
Organism: Cheiracanthium punctorium; assembly: GCA_038373885.1. Taxonomy (NCBI): domain Eukaryota; kingdom Metazoa; phylum Arthropoda; class Arachnida; order Araneae; family Cheiracanthiidae; genus Cheiracanthium; species Cheiracanthium punctorium. The sequence continues at coordinate 108,475 of JAWZYV010011914.1, read as the reverse complement.
CTGCGTCCACAACTAAAACGAATAAGTAAATTTTGAGGTAAATATATGTAAATAGTTAACGCAATTTTCTTCCTTCAAATTTCCCTTCTTTTCTTTTTTTCTTCCTGAGAGAGTGAGCGCACGCATTTTAAATTAAAATTAGCGAATTTTAAAATCGTGAAAAAAAAAGAATAAAATATTAATTTTTTTTTTTTTTCAAAACAAGCGATAGTAAGTGCGATGCTTCTAGCGTTTTAAAATATTTTTCTAAAGACAAGTTTTAATTATTGCTGCTGATAAAGGAACTCTTATTATACCCTTGCTAGACATCTCCGAATGACACTGGCTGGAGTAATTTATGGGTTGCTATCTTCCCGCTTTTGCCATCCCCACTTTAGAACAGGGGCCATCCTCGTGATATTTTCCGTGAGTCTAGATCTGCAGGGTCACGCACTGATCGTTCTTGAAAAGGGGGTGAAATTGTTGGCGATCTCTTGGCGTGCCGATGTGTGGGAAGTAACCGCGAAAGTGAGTTTGTTTGTTTGTTTGTTTATTTATGACGCTTTCACGCCTAAACCGCTGAACCGATTAGGCTGCATTTTGGTTTAGATATAGATGGGACTCTGGAGATGGTTATAGGCTACTTAGAATTTTATATTTTTAATTACTTTTTTAATTATTAATTAAAAACCGTTTTTACGTTGCCATGCTTGGCGAGTTTCGCCCGTATCAAATGATTCATGTTTTGAGCTAACAAGAATGCTATTACTTCAACAAAGAAGCGCGTGCATCTGAAAAACATTAAATACCACGGAAATTAAGCCAGTTTTATGCCAAATTTGTCTATCTGTAATAATAAAAATTAATGTTCTCCAGACAAATCTACAGAAAGCAGAGCTTTGAAAATGTGAGCATGACTGAGCCCATAACTTCGGTAAAGTGCACCTGAGGCTCAGAATTTTGAAATTTTAACTACTTTTCTAACTATTAATTAAAAGCCGTTTTACCGCCCGCACAAAATGATTTATGCTTTTAAAATAAAGCAGAAATTCTATTTGCAAAATCACATGCATTTGAAAAACATGGAAACTATGTTGATTTTACGCCAAATTAAAAAACATAAGTAAAGAAAAGGGTACCTACGCATTATCCCGGTGGTCCGCCAAGACAAGCGATTTTTTGCCGAAATAAATGCCGGGCACATGAAATTATTAATGGTTTTGAATACGATTGGCAACAGTTTGCAACTCATTTGACGAAAAAACAGTTTTCCGGGAATGACCGCCGGGATAATACGTAAGTACCAAGAAAAGTCCAGATGTGTTTCTTAAAGTTAATAAATTTCCAAATCCTACTAATAATATAAATGTGTATGTTTGTGTGTCTGGATGTTTTTGACTGAATCACGCAAAAATGGTTGTACGGATTTGGAAAAAGTTGTAATGAAGATAGCTTATGCCCTGGATTAACATACAGGCAGCCTTTCAAGCATATAGCATAAATAATTCTTTTACAAAGACTCTCAAAATAATTCTAATGCATTGCGCTCTATGGAAATTTTGTAGCTACTAAACCGATTCTAAAACTTTTTTCACTGATTGAAAGTTACATTATTCCTGAGTATTATTGTTTGTTTGTTTTTGGATTAAGACCGATTGACTGCGCTAGGGTTCTAGGCCTATATGGCGAATTCCTCTGTGGGGGACTTTCTAAGGGTTCCTATCTCGTATTTACGCGAGGTTTTTTAGAAAACCACAGAAAACTGGGAGCCGCTAGGTCGACAGGCGCGATCGGGGTTTGAACCTGGCACCTCCCGCCTTGCAGTTTTGAGAGCAGAACTTCTTAGACACTGGTGGCATCCTAAGTGTTATAGGTTACCTTTAATGCATGTATCACATATAGTTCTTTTACAGGGATGCTAATAAGAATTACATTACGCTCTATGTGCATCTCTGTAAGTACTGAACCGATTCCTAAGCTTTTTTTTACCGATAGTAAGCTACACTATTCTTGAATATTATAGGTTAAAATTCATACATGTAGCGTAAATAGTTCCTTTACAGGAACACTCAAAATAATTCTAATACATTACGCTCTCTGGGTATCTCTGCAACTACAGAACCGATTCTAAAACTTTTTCACTAATAGAATGCTGCTCTATCCAGGCTAAAATTTATGCATTTGCGAACTGTTTACGAAACAGTTCGCAAATACTGTCATAACTGTCTCTATTCGCCAAATGCCTAAAAAAAATCTAAATTTAGTAACACTGCATATTCTCTTATTTTAAATGAAGTATACTAACCATGCATTATACTTCATTTGAAACAAGTAAAAAGCAAATTATATTTAAATGCAGTTTCTTTTGTCGCAACAATATTTGTTATTCACACATGCTACATTTCTCTCGGGACCTAATTCTAAAGCCGACGCGGACGAAGTCGCGGGTAGCAGCTAGTCGTTTATAAAACAGGATGTAAAGAGATATTCTAAATTTATTCAAGTCTCCAACATAATTGGATTCTATAAAGACCTCTCCAGAAGTTACATCACTTCTTAACCCTTTAACGCGCAGTGTTCCCACTCTGGGAACACCAAACTCTGACGTTTTGACTGTTGCCAGTCACGAAGAATAGATTTGATTTCTATAAAAATAGTTGCGGGTGACATAGCTTCACGAGAATCCTTTACTTTTTAGCACGTCCTTTCCCGTAAAAAATGGTCACAATTATTTTTAATAGCGCTGACATCTGCTGAAAAGTGGAAGAATGCGAGAACAGCTGGATAGATTGCCCAATGCTGAAAAAAAGGGCAGCCGTTGCCATCGCTCGACTTAACTACCAGCAAGATGGCGGACGATCGAAACGTTCATCGCGTGCCACAGATCTAAGAGACCCTTTTTTGACGACAGCTGGCTGTGCGCGGGCACAACCAGCATTGGGAACCCCAACATTTTTTCCCCCAACATTGGGAAAGGGTTGCGCATCAAACTGTTAAAAGAACAATCTCAGAGTCTGTTACACTGATATTGTAGTTTGTATCCTATTCTGCAGTAATACCCTCAAACGACTGATTACTGTTAGGTAAATGCTTATTCCCAATATGTTGAAAGGGAGACAATTAATTTATTTTAATTAAGAAAAAGAAAAAAAAACATTTAAATCATATAATAATCCGTATTGATTTTGCTATTCTTACATCGTTAGTTTGTTGCTAGCCGCATTCTTCCATAAATGTTTTGACTGTATATCTCACAAACCAACACAACACGTTTTCTCTTCCGTGAAGAACTAAGTATTCTTGATCTTTTTTACAGCCTTGGGGAGAATATGTCTTCCAGAAAATAGTTTCACCGACCCACGGAGTTTCGCTTGACAGACAGTTTAATTTGTGGGGATGGTTTTATTTCGAGGTGTTCAAAAAACATTTAGGAATGATAGCATTTTTTACAAATTCAACTGGGCCATGCTGTAGCATAAAATATATTTTGATATTATCTGCGGGGGAAAAAAAATAAATTTAGTAGCAGTAGTTAGCTTAAGTCATTAGGATAAATTTCCTAACTTGTGAGATTGCAATCAATAAAAAAAAAGAAAGAAAAAGAAAAGAAAAAAAAAGTATGTGAACTGAAAATTTTAAAATAATATGAAATAACGAAGTTTAAAAATTTTTCTATAGGGTAAGGAGGGGCAATTATAATAAATTCGTTATTTTTAGAACTCTTTTCATTTAATGGAAAGAATATTTTTAAGTAATTAGAAGGTAGCTTTGACCTTTGAAAAACACCTATGTAAAATTTTATTCCCGTAAACTGCTCATAATTTAAGGAGGTGATCATAATTAAATCCATCAAAACTGGAAGATCGCAAAACATTGTGATAACCGTAAGTAATCGTGACCATTAAATGGTGGGAAGGGATAAATTACCATACTTTAAAAAAAATACTGGGTATATATAATTATGACCATCAATTTAAAAGTATTTAACGATGTAAGAAAAAGTAAAAACATGTAAGTAGAAATTCATTGCATTGAAAACATAAATTTAATATCAGTTTTTCTAACCTAAAAAATGTTTCCTTTGAGTCAAATAACTTTGAACACTGAACTATCAAATCCGTTTATTGAAAGTTTTGATATGTTATTAATTTTACAGAAGTGCTTAAAATTAATGATAAAAGACACCATGATAAAGAAAGTGTAAACGTCTTGCCTAATATTTGACGAAACTTAATGAATAATTTTTTTTTACAAATCTAGTTGGTCACAATGCCAGTATACATACTTAAATTACTCCAACCTACCCTATGTATACGTATATCGATATCTATCTGTCTATCTAACTGTATTTATCTATCTATATATCATATTAATATTATAAATGTGAATATTTGTATGTATGTTTATTACTCTTTTACACTGAAACGGTTGGACGGATTTGGCTGAAATTTCGAATAAAGGCAGTTAAAGTCCTGGATTAACATATAGGCTACTTTTTATCGCGCAAAAAAAAATCCACTGTTCATATAATATACAAGAAAAAAAAACTATCATTGATAAAAAAAAGAGAATACAATTGAGTTTTTATATAACAGAGCAGTCGACAGATGGCGCAAACTTATAGAATACGCAGTTTTTAATAAATAAAATCATTTTATCGTCTGCTACGCCTGGATAAAGTATACACCTGAATAAGTTATTCCTTATGACGTGGATTTATAAGAGGATTTTGCGCCAAGCACACAAATCCGAAATACATGTTACACAAACAAGCAAACAAAAAAAGTAAATTTTTGAAACTTTCATTAAGTTCGAATTGTGTATTTTTCTGTGCATCTTTTTCCCATTCTATTTCTATAGTATTACATCCAGGAAAAGGATGTTAGAAATATCAGTTTTAGTTTTGTTTAATCACACTCATGAATAATGATACACTTTCTAAATTAATGGAACAAGAAAAGAAAACAGGGAAGACGTATGGATTTTGATGCGCTTTTAATATATAGAACTTTAGTGCGTATTTTAAATCTGAAAGTGTTCCAGATTTTCTTACTTCCCCCCCCCCTTTCCGTTCTTTGATAAGGGCCAATATATCAAAAAAGCTCTTCAGAATTAATATAGGACGAAAATAATTTGTACCTTTTTATAGATTTTTATCACTAAAGCATCTTATTTTTGTAACCAGGGGCAGCCCTGGTTCTGTCTCACACGGTAAGCAAGGTAAGCATTGCATCGGGGCGCCGACTTCGAAGGGGCGTCATTTCGAACTCCAAAACTAAGTAGAGCATAAAAGAGGGGCATCTTTTTTACGTTAGCAGAGGCGCCACTTACCCTAGTTCCGCCCCAGTTTGTAACTATCTTAATTTTAAATTCCATTCAGAATCTGAGAGATTTCAGTGCCATGGAAGCCGGTGAGAAATAGGTTCTCTCCGAATAAGATTTATTAAGATGGCGAACCAACTGATAGCCGAAAGCGGCTAGTATCCTATTAATGCCAATGTTTGTAGGCATGTTTGTTAGTCTTTCACGCTGAAATGCTTTGGCGGATTTGGATGAAATTTGGAATAAAGACAGTTGGGACAGTCCTGGATTGGGCTACTTTTTAAGATGGCGAACCAACTGGTCGCCGGAGGCGGCATGACAACCATACTTTTTTAATAGCTTATTTTTAACACTTTCCAACAACCTTTAAAAATAATTATGATTTTGATTGGCCTATGAATCTCGCCTTTCATGTTCTAACTACCGTAAATATGCACTGATTGCAACGAAATTTATATATCATTCACATATATTTTTGCATTTTGAATTCAATTACCCCATTGAAGATGGTGATGAGCATACAATATTCTTACAATATTCTTAAAAGCATACATACAATATTCTTAGAAACCCACTAAGCAATTCCGATGCATTAATATCTATGGCCGCTCATTAAAGTATGCCTTTTAAAAGCATTCCTCTGTTATTGGATTGGCAAGAAAGTGATATTTGTTTTTACCTCAAATAAGGGGAGCAAGAAGACGGAGAATGGGTAGATTTTCAGATTTTTAATGCAGCCTACATGGTTTTTCCTTTGTTTGTCTGCGCATTTGTACAGAATTTCAAACTGATAGGCCGAATAATTTAGGAATAAATGTTGAACATATGTTTGTGCAAATGGAACTTACTTTCTTGCCAACCCAATACAAAATAAACGAAATTGATATTTATTATTGAAAGTTATTTTTAAAAAATCCTCCATCAAAATGATGTGTAATATCTTTCTTTTTTTTACAGTGTTAAACAAAAAACTAATATACTAGGCCCTAAGGGAAGCGATTAAAAAGATACTTCAGTATCTTACTCGCTTGAAGCTGTTCGCGTCCTTCGTCCCAAAGGTGTGGTGGCAGAGATTCCCTATCTGTGACCATCGTTGCTCCTCTTTGATCTCATTCAAGGCTGGAACCACAGTAAAGCATACAAAAGGCACAAATCGGGAAACAACGACGGGCAGAGAAATGGAATTTTGTCGTCGCGTCTTTGCTACGAAGGGAGCGAACGGGTTAATCATTAGTTACGCAATAGCAAATCTGCAAATGGAATTGCATTGAAAAGTGTTTTGTGATTGATGATCTAGGTTTTTATTTTCTATGCACAACAGTGCTGCTATTTTCAAATCCATAAAGATGCTATAGTGGCTTATAAGCATAATGTCTCAAGTTTGAAAGCATATTAAGGTCCTCTCATATAATTCCTAGTCAGGGAAAGTAAAATTTATATAACCCATCAACAAGTTATACTAAGCGTTCACGAAGTCTAGCAATTTTATTTAATATAGCGTAAAATCTTGCGTCAAAAATCACAATTTTTTAATTAATTCGTGTTATCTGGTTATATTATGCCATATTAATATTAGGATCATATGTGGGAATTACGGATCACTGTTTCCGAGCAAATAATGGTCACTCACTTTATAGTATTAAAAAAAATTTAAGCTAAATTATGTCATGTCATGCTGAAACATTATATTTTCTTATATCAAGTTCAAAACCAAATTAACTGCAAATCAAATAGGAAAAAAAATACTTTTTATACTACTACAAAAGCATCTTCAAAAAAGATTGTGTCTGAAAATCATGATTTTTTTTAAGATTCATGTCAGTGAAACATTTTTGATAAAACAATTTTGTTGTTGCTGTTTTTTTTATTTGCAGATGGTTAAGCTTTTCATTCGTACATATACACTTTCTTCATTATTTTTAAAATTAATTCTAAAATATGCTCATTTATCCCCCGGTTTACTGAGGTAATTCTTGGTCAGTGATATTTTTGATATTTTAGGTGTTTTTTTAATTTATTTCCGTGTAAAAATATTGGTATTTACTATAACAGTCATACTTTACTGTAATATTATATTATACTTTAACTTGGAGATATAGAAAGTCCTCTCAAATGCAAAACGAGCTAATTTGTACTGTTATCAAGGACTGTCTAATGGCATGAAAATAAGATTGAAGAATCTGTCATAATAAAAGTTGCAAAAAAAATTCTTCCTTAGAAGATTCTAAGAAGGTGACACGAGGAATTCATACAGTACGTGAAGAGCAAAAATACTTTGTTGTGTATAATGATTAAGGTGACCAAACATTCCCAATTGCAGAACTTTTTTCAGTTTGTCCCCAAAATGTAAAAGCGATTGGAGACAAAATTTTAGTTAAAACAGCTATTTCTTCCCAATTTAAAAAGAAATCAATCATGTTTCTTTTCTTTCATGAAGGTTAATAATGCTCTAGTTGAATAAATAGAAGTTATTTTAAAAGGAGCCTGAATTTATAAAATGTCCCCAAATTTTGTTTCAAAATTGGGGACACAAAGCTGATTAGTCCCCAATTCTTTCTTCAAAAATAATCTTATTTAATTTTTTTTCTTAAACACAACACATTACGTAAACAAAAAATCTTTCTGTGTGATAATAATGATAATTTAGACTATTATTTACTTTGGATATGCATTACTATAAAAAAGGAAGGTGACCCATATTTACCACATATCTGACCCATATTTGCCCAAATTTGGCCCATAATTGTCCAATCAATAATTTAAACAAAATTAATAATAATTCAATTTCAGGTAAAGTTATTATTTGAATGATTTCTAAATTATTTAAGTTTACTTCATGCCAAGTTAAATCATTTTATCTTTCATACTTTAGAAAATATTAAGATGTTATTTTTTGACCCATAATTCCCCCATATGACCTTATTAAAGAAAAATTCCTCATATCTTATAAATAAAAATGAAATTCTGTTTGTTTGTTTGTTTATTTGTTTGTTTGTTTGTGGATTTGAGTTGTATACAAATCCACAAAAATGGACCTATCAGCCTGAAATTTTGCACAGATATGTAAAATAATATAGAATAAATCATAGTCCACTTTAAAACTTTGAAAGTCCACCCGTTCCCGGAATTTAAGAGAATTTTTATGTTCTGCACGCAAAAAGCTTTTCGTAATTGTAACCCCTGTAGTGAAAAAGTGTGAAATAAGGATCGTGGTTGCCATGTGTGGCGATTTTGCCGAATAAGATGTTTTAAATTCTCAAAGTAAAAATAAAAGAATAATAATGATTTTTTTTTTTTGTTAGTTTATATTCGTAAGGTTATATTTTTTTTAATTATAATATCGTGTGCATGGGAAATCGGAGCAGGAATGAAATGTTTTATACGCAAAACAATAAGAATTGAAGATTTCCGAGGCTAATATGTTAAAATTTTTTAGTTTGGCGAAAAAATAAAATGGCTCAAATGCCGAGAAAGTGAGTTCTAGCGGTTTGCACAGTTTCCGGCTAGGCGCAATTTACTGAGAGCTTAAGGAAACGGATTTTTGAAAACAAGTGCAAAGGTTTTATTAGAATACAGCGTTAAATTTTAATGATCCGTGCGAAAATAATGCAGTTATTAAGGGATTTCAAGCGATCTATCTTCAGCATTCTCGCGATTTTGAGGAGGATTCTAACGCTTGGCGCTATTTATCGTAATTTAATCGTCTGCTATTTGGGTTATGAATAGACCTGCGTATAAGTTTTTGAAATTTTCATTCAGTTGGAATTGTGCATTTTTCTGAGCAGCTTTTCTGCATCTAATGTATTACATCCAGAAAAAAGGATGTTAGAAATATCATTTTTAATTTTGTTTAATCACACTCATGAATAATGATACACTTTCCAACTTAATGAAAGAAGGAACGAAAATAGGGAAGACCCATGGATTATAACTCTTTTTATATATAGCACTTTAGTGCGTATTTAAAAATCTGAAAGTGTGTCAGATTTTCTATGATTCTAGCGCTTGGCGCAATTTAATGAGAGGGTATTTTTAAAAACAAGCGTAGGTTATCATAAATAAAAATGAAATTCTGTTTGTTAATTTGTTGATTTGGGTAGTATACAATTCCACAAAAATGGACCTGTCAGCCTGAAATTTTACACAGATATGTAAAATAATATAGAATAAATGATAGTCCACTTTAAAACTTTCAAACTCCACTTTATTTCCGTTCCCGGAATTTAAGAGATTTTTTATGTTCTCCACGCAGAAAGCTTTACGTAATATTAACCCCTGTAGTGAAAAAAGTGTGTGAAATAAGCATCTTGGTTGCCATGTGTGGCGATTTTGCCGAATAAAATGTTTTAAATTCTTAAAGTAAAAATAAAAGAATAATAATGATTTTTTTAGTTTATTTTTTTAGGTTATTTTTTTAATTATAATATCGTGTGCGCATAAGAAATGAGAGCAGGAATGAAATGTTTTATACCCAAAACAATGAGGATCGAAGATATCCGAGACTAATATGTAATTTTTTTTAGTTTGGCGAAAAAAAAAATGGCTGCTAGGCCGATTTTTAGAGAGTGAGTTCTAGCGGTTTGCACAGTTTTAGGCTTTTTGGCGCAATTTACTGAGAGCTTAAGGGAATAGCATTTTTGAAAACAAGTGTATAGGTTTTCTTAGAATACAGCATTAAATTTTAACTATCCGTGCAGAAATAATGCAGTTATTAGGGCATTTCAAGCGATGTAGCTTCAGAATTCTCGCCAATTGAGTACATTGATTTAACTTGGGGGAAATCCGCCAAATTTCAGAAAATTGAAATCTTCGCATTTAGTACATCGAGGTAACGATGAATAAAACATGTTATAGTTGATAATTTAAAAAATGCGGCTGTATTAAGGGATTCCACTTTTCAAATAAATGCCTGGCGGTCGAACCATTTCCCATTTTGATTGCTGCTAAGGAAATGCTTCGAATGATTCCCTGAAAAAACTCTTGCAAAATGGCGTATGCTGGCACTTTGGCGAGGCTTAGATTTGAAACTGGATTTTACTTGAGACTGGTATATACGTATAATAAGACTGGTTATAGATAAAAATGAATGTTGGTATGTGTGTAGGAGGTTGAAAAACTCCAGCACCGTTTCACCGATCACCATGAAATTTGGTTCACCTAAGTCTTTTATCATGGAGAAGGTTTTTATGCTATCCGTTTTCCTCTAACTTTTCACTAGGTGGCGCAGCAGAACGTCGAATTCTATTCCGTTTAGCCGTTTGCTATGCGAATATCGTCCAACCAATTTCGATGAAATTTGGTACACGCGAATATTAGAACACGGAGAATATTTTTCACTACCCATTTTGCTGTAACTTGCCGCTAAATGGCGCTGCAAAGCATCAACTTCTATACCGTTCGACCGATCGGCATAAAATTTTTTATACTTACACATTTGAGCACGAAGAATATATTCTAACTGCGTTACTTTTGATGTTACTCGCCACTAGATGACACTGCAATGCATTATTATTTTAACTCACCACTAGATGACGCTGCAGCAGGCCAAATTTTTGACCATTCAAACGGTGGCTATGAAAATCAGTATACATAGCTATTTGAACAATGATAATATTTTGGCGTTATCCATTTTGCTATAACTCGCCACATGACGGCGCTGTAGCAAATCATTACTTTAATTAACCACTAGATGGCCCTGCAGTGTATCACTTCTTGACTGTGCGAATGATCGCTATGAAAATAGGTATACATAGATATTTGAGCACGGGGAAGAGTTTGGCACGATCCATTTTCCTATAACTTGACACTAGATGTCGCGTCAACACATGAACTTCAAGACTATTCAGCCGATCGTCATGAAAATTCGTATACATCGATATCTGAATGCGAAGAATATTTTTGCCGTATCCGTTTTGCTAAAACTCGCCACTAGATTGTGCTACGCCGCATCGCCTTCTGCACCGTAAAAACGATTGCCTTGAAATTCAGTATGCATGGTTATTGAACACAATATAACGCGATATCCATTTTGCTATATCTCTTTATTACAATAAATAGTAATCACAACAAATATTAATATCAAAAAGTCCATTCATTCCCGTGCGAAGAACGGGTACTTCAGCTAGTTGACTGATAAAATTTGTCGACGTACGTAACAAACAAGTATTCATTTCATGTCCATAATCCACTGTCCTTATTTGACGAATTAGGCGATTATCTAAAAGTCATAAACAGACATACATGGATTTTTAGTGATTTTTACTTAAGTCAATTTATGTTTGTTTACTTTTAGGTTGTAAACTTTCATGGCTTAAAAACTCCAAAGAAAAGCCCGTAATTCCTATACTGATTTCATATTTTATTTAAATAAAAATACCAATAATGATAATTATTATTTTATTTGTTTGTTTGTTTTTAATACTAATTATCAGACGTCTTATTAGCTTAACAAATGTATTTTCTCTAAGAAAAATACAGCGAGAACAATTTGAAAGTTAAGCGAAAATTACACCATCTGTATTGTTAACTTGATATACCTCCCTACACGTTCGGTGTCTTGTCCAGACAAATTTAAATTAAATCAAATGAACTAAATACTTTTATGCAATATTAATCTAGTTATCCTAAAGCAATTGCTCTTTTGTGTATTTTATAGATTTTCACTGCAAAATTGGTTCTTCAAAACTTTTTTCGAAATAGAGTGAATAGAATTTTTTTACAACAGCTTAAGCCCGTCCAAGCTAATGCTTATCGAAATTACAATACCGTATCCCATGTCGGTATATGTTTGCCTCATCCATAAACTATAACCAAATATTTACCTAAAAATTGCTTTTTACCGGAATAAGGAAATAGCAATGTTAGCACTACCTCTATCAGCCCTAGTCGCGGAATTCCTAAAACCAACCATAACGTTTGCTGTAAGCAAAGGCGTTTTTTTTTTTTTTATACGCTATTGTTTATTCAGATCATCTCAAAACGCATTTTCTCTCCAGTGATATTTCGTTGCTATGGTTCCGTTTTATTCTATTCAATGAAGTTTAAAAATTTTCCGAAACTCAAGTTCGGGGAGTTCTTTTTAAAAAACAGTAAGGAAATAAAATATTAAACATACGGATCGATTTTTCCTTTTTTTCCCCCCTCACTACATCGTTTTTTTGAATAACCAAAGCATGAACCGTTTTTGAAAGCTATAAATTTGTAAAATATCTCTTCGATGCATCGTTTCTTCAATTTGCTGCTAAGCTGCATCTAAAGAACGAGCTGAAAACTAACTCTAAGGTCATGATTTATGCATTACTTCAGAGAATGCCCTCTTGAGGATGATAACCGAAGAACGTATAAAAGCTAGAATTATACCAGAACGAGGAGAAAAAAAATTCTGATGCTGTTACAAGACAATATACGAAAAAACACTTTTTTTCTCTTTCTCTCTTTCTGTCTCGTCATTTGATATTTTAGTTTTGCTCGGTCTGGGTGTCTGTGTAGTTCATTTTGTCGATTTTATCTATTTGAAGGAGAAGAATATAGGTATTTTCATAAGCGTTTATTTTTATAGCAGAAGCATTCACTGTTTACCCTGCAGCGCACACTCACTTTTATAATTTCGATCATTGTATGAGAAAACGGGTGTAATTTAGAAGTTTTATATCGAAAGAAAAGTAGCCGAAAACTCGAATGTCTTCTGGAGCTTTTTTTTTTTTTTTTTTTTTTGCCTAAACAGCTAAACGGAAATACAGTGCTAAATTTTGAAATTATTAAAAAATCTTCTTGTCCCCATCATGGCCAAGTGGATAAGATACCGAACACGGTAGATGACTAAAGTTTGAACGTCTAGGGCTCTGGCTTCAAGCTCAGCTGTCGATCTAACGGTCTAGGTTTTGGGCAGTTTTCTCCAGATGAGTTCTAACTGTTAGCCCCAACACAGTTCTATGACAGTCCAGCCTTATTTGTCCTCGGGTGCCAATCGGACCCCTTTATTTACAATCTAACTTTTACAAACTAGACACAAGTGCCTTAACAACGTTATACAGAGATACAAAATTGCAGAATTCCATATTTACAAGAAAATTGTTAACAATCAGCTCTCTTTATTAAATAAGCCATTTGTAGGACATCGTCTTTCAAGGATCTCCGCAGGCAGGCAGAACAGTTTCAACGCTTTGTGTCCTTCATCACTTTGTGATTTAATTCTTGAAAGTTGTACTGTCTAGTTTCGGTAAAATCTTTTTCTTTGCTGTTGTAAATTACGGCACAATGAGCTACCAAGTATAGACCATTAGCCGGAGTTCTGCTGTTACAATGTTTACATTTCGCGGTTCTTTTTATTTTGAACCTTTTATAGTAAGCCAGGAAAGGACAGTTGTTTGTCACAATCCAGTTTATACGAGGAACGGACCAAACACGGTTTTCACTAACTTTTGGTATGATTTCGGCAACTCTTGTACCGAGATCTGCATTTTTCCATTAGTCTTGCCAGTTTGGCCTGTTCATTCTTCATTTGACTTTTGATTCTTTCAACCAAGTCTGGAGTTGTATGTCAACGCTGCCCTTACAATACCCCTCATTAGCCTTTGAGTCTGCTGATGTGTTACTTTGTGTTCCAACATCGGCCTTGACCCAGTGGAATTTCGTTTTTCCTTTTGTACTTTGTGCTGTAGTTATCCCTGTTATTTATTCTCTCCAAAGCTTTGACAGAAGATTGATTGCCTGTAGAGATATCTATGCTTAGTGAAGAGCGCATCTTTTAAACTTTGCTCGACTGCCACCAGTTTTGCTTTGAACACCGATCGGTTGTCCGAGAGCCGAAATTCGTTGTTTGTTATTTCCATTCCATCTTCTAGAATAGCATGCGCTGCCTCAAATTCATTATTGATTTTCTAGCCATCTGTAAATATTTCTAAACCTAGACCAGAAGGTTGGTCTTCGTTCATTGTGTACTTATGAATCTATATTTTTATATGATAGTAATGCTATTGTAGCCATTCAGTCTTTCTTCTAGTAGAACTCCTAAGTATTTTAGAGTTCTTTTTGCTGTTATCGCTTACCCTTGAAACCTCGCTACGGGAAGAGTTCTTGGGTTTCTTACTCGCTGATTTTTTAAGCTTATGTTGAGAAGCACGGACTAAACTGCACTGAATCGTAGTTGATACTTTTGCTCAATTTGTCTAATTTTGATAGATAGAGCTTTACTTTTAGTCCACACTGATAAGTTTTTTGTACACTGATTATCAACACTAGGTCATCCCTGTGGGCAGCCCTTGCTATAGGAATGAATGCACTCCTTATACTTGGCATTTTATCTTTAAAGAAACTATTCACCATGTTCCATATATTCTTGAGGCATTCAGACTTGCCCAGGAGATGTAATATAGCAGATCACCATACATTATTAAATGTACTTTTCACATCAAGTGAAATAATACATGTCTTATATTGTTTTTGTCGGTTTTCTTCTACTATTTTGTAGGCGTTGAAGATAGCGTCTTCTGTACCTTTGCCTGGAGTAAATCCATATACGCTTTCTCTTAAATGATTGCTTTTTTGCAAGTGGTACTGCAGCCTTGTTACTATCAGCTTATCTAAGATTTTTCTCCAAGTCGATAGAAGACATATTGGGCGATAACTAGAAGCATTGGCGTATACAAGGGGAGAGAGGGCGAGGGGGTTTGTGCCCTCTCCGAAATTGTAAAGCAACTATTTCAAAACATTTATATTAACTCTAGTAACAATGCAATTTAAAGTAACTTAATGATTAATTTTTTTTATAAATCTAGATGGTCACAATGACCCGTATACATACTTAAATTATTACCCCCCCTTGAAATGGAAACCTATATACGCTACTAGCTGGAAGGGTCCGTGTTGTTTTTTCCTTTCTTATTAAACAAGACCAAGTTCGCAGCTTTCCATTGTGATGGAAACACCCCATCTTTAAAACACAATCAGCGTTTCAAATAATGGGAATCAGTGTTGAGTAGCCAGACGAAGAGGTTTTTAGATGTAGATTTTAGATTGTATGCCAGCATAAAGCATTCCAATGGAATGTCGTCGTCACCAGGGTTTTTTTCTTTATTTAGAGAATTTATTAGTGTCTACTTCCTTTTCCATGAAAGGTGGATCCTCCGTATCCAGATCAAATGAAACATGCCTCTTTCCTGTGTGAATTCGTAGGTCATCCGTTCATTGATCATCAAGAAAGTAGTCACCAGTTCTATGATTGTCTCAAACGATTTTGTATAACAGCCGTCTGTTTTTTTAACTTTTCTTAGTTTAAAAACTTGCTGGGTTTTGCCTTTAATTCATTGAAAGTATAGTCCAAAGGACTTTCTTGGGTCAATTCCCTGTTAGTAGAATTTAAAATGATCCCACTAGACTTTTCCGACAGTTCCTTTGAGAACTTTGCCCAAGTAATGTTTTCAGAATTTAAACCAGTTACGTCAACATCGATGTAATAAATAAAATTTGTTCCCAAATGTACCACCATCTCTTCAAAGCATCCTGGAACATTCTGTAATCTGTTTGGCCCTCATCAGGCTGAAGTACCTAAGTGATAGCCCAGGACAGAAATATTAGAAGCTTCGTATTCTTCTCAATTAGTCGAGACAGATGAAGTCCAAACATCTGAAGTTGATTGGAGGTGCATTTTGAAGCAATTAAAGATGGGAATCTCTTGATGGTGCATTTTTGAAGCAATCTGGTTCGCATCATGGCATGTGATCTACGTGATGTAGGTCTCTTATTTTATCAATAGTTTTCCTTTTTAGTTAAATCTTCGTGCTCAAATTACGACGGGTTAAGCAGTAAAAGCGTATTAACATCTATACCGTTTGTGCGATCATCTTGAAATTTTTCATAATTATGTATCAGTGGCGGATTATTGCAAGTTTGTCGGGGGGGGGGCGGTTAGTTACAAGATTGACATATATATCCATTTTATGGAAGTAAAATAGGATCTTTTACATTAATTTCTGTTTTCTCGAGGGGGCGGTCGCCCCCTCCGCCCCCCCCTTTAATCCGCCCTTGTTATGTATAAAAATACAGAAAACAATCTGTGCTACTTGAAAAACCTGAAAATCCATCCGTTCCCTCATTTTTAAGCGATTTCTTACAATTTTCAGTTCTACTTTATTTACGAGAGTAAAAAAAATTATCATTTGCGTGACAAAATTAGGAGTATCGAGTGACAATTACGTTTATTTACGTCACGGTTTTCTCACTTTGAAGGGAAAATTGGGATTCATTCAAGATAGTTTTTCCAGATTACGGAGTTCTTTTTTTTTTTACAAATAAAATGAATTTCGTCTGCCATGAAACTTTGATATAAGAGGGTCTGTATACACAAAACGAAATCGTTCGAATGCGAAAAAATTTCGTGCGTTTCCAGAAGAGCATGAAATTCGATTCTGGTATATAATAAAAATTAAATATGAAGTTATTTATTTCAGGTGGGCGAAGATGAAATATATTGAGCGTAGACATATTTTTTGTCGAACGTTTTTTCTAGCACCCGTTGGTTTTTCTTGTTACCCTTAAATCTGACGGATGTGGCAAATATTCTAACTCTTAAACTATAATTGTTTGGACCTTTTTTAAGTCTGGAAAAAATTTCCAACACTGTTGGACTGCTACAACTTTATTTGTGAGGTTAAACAAGAATGGAGACGAACAATTTTACTTAATTCTGCTATCATTTTATTTTTAAGAAAAATAATTTTATTCAAATTTTTTACGTTATCATTCCTTACGGCAAATGTTTAAAATGTTCTTCACTATGTTAAATGCAAAAATTAACAAGTCGAACCAAAATTTTTTAATTGTTGGTGTTATTGACAAGGTTTTTTTCAGTTATGAGTTGCTTTAATTCATCTATGTTTGCAGGACTTTCTTGAGAACCCTATATTTAAGATAACCTCACCAAAAAAAAATCTAACGGGGTGAGGAATAATTAATAATGGAATGATATTGTGAAAAACTGGAATTAAATTATGTTTTTCAAAACTAATACTATCGCTGGATTAAGTGACATTGTGCGTCTTCATTTCTGTTTTACCTCGCAAAAAATGTTGTAACTGTCTAACAAAGTTGGAAATGTTTCACACACTTAAACAAATTTCAAACAATTATATTTCAAAATCACAATAGTTGTTTGTCACATCCGTCAGATTAAAGAGTAATAAGAAAAACCAATGGGTAACTTTTTTAAATTGATCACCCTGTATTTTAATTAATTTATTTAATTTTACTTAAAAGATTTTTTAATCATCCGTAAATGAATGAGGTAAAAAGAATCTCATTCATTTGTGACACACTTTGATTTCAGTACAGATATTTTTTTTTTTCCTTTTTAGCAGTGGCCATTTGCATACATGTGTTTGTTTTTATACTTTAACAACAAGCAAGAAGTATTTTCCTTTCTTGGAAAAAGGAAACGATCCTAAGCTATACACTAGATTCCTTTCTTACGGATTTTTTTTTACTCGTTTTCCAAATAACACGATGTAAAAACAATGACAAAAAACGTGTTTTCGATTCTTGTTCTACCAATACGTAACGGCAATGGTTATTCTTTGAGAATTTTTAGACCTATTGAATATTATTTACAACTCATTATGTGCAGAGGACTCCTTATGAGATGGAGGAGGGGGGATATACAACGAAATATGTCCACCATTATTTTTTATTTGTGTACTTTTTTTAACCCTTTAACGCGCAGTGTTCCCGCTCTGGGAGCACCAAATTCTGACGTTTTGACTGTTGTCAGTCACAAAGAATAGATTCGATTTCTATGAAAATAGTTGCGGGTGACATAGCTCCACGAGAATCCTTTACTTTTTAGCACGTCATTTCCCGTAAAAAAAATTGTCACGATTATTTTTAACAGCACTGACATCTGCTGAAAAAGGGAAGAATGCGAAAACCAGCTGGCTAGATTGCCCAATGCTGAAAAAAGGGCAGCCATTGCCATCGCTCGACTTAACTACCAGCAAGATGGCGAATGATCGAAACGTTCATCGCGTGCCACAGATCTAGAGACCCTTTTTTGGTGGCACAGCCAGCTGTCGTCAAAAAAGGGTCTCTAGATCTGTGGCACGCGATGAACGTTTCGATCGTCCGCCGTGCTGCTGGTAGTTAAGTCGAACGATGGCAACAGCTGCCTTTTTTTCAGCATTGGGGAAGGATTGCGCCTCAAAAGGTTAACACGATATTGTACGGAACGTATCCACCGTGTGTGTAAAAAGAGAAACCGGAGTTCTCCGGACGATGGGCGGTGCTCAAACAAACACGAAGGAAGAAGAGAAATGGCGGCAAAGTAAGAAATTGGCCATGAAAGTGGCCCAATTCCTTCTCGGTCGTTGAATTATTAAAAGGATAAAGATTAATGCAAAGTCCGAATAATATGACTTTCGCGGGTCCACGAATGCACGCGAAGAAATCTCGACGATAAAGAGTTCACTTTTTCGCAAGTCGTTGAAAGGCCATGCAAAGATGGAATTAATTATTGATGATTTCTGTTAAACTATGTTCAGTGGCTGTGGAAATAAAGTTTGACAGAGACAGATGTGGTATTAAATAGAAGACATGGTTTTTCATTAAGAAAAAGAAATGTATTATAGAAGTCAAGTATTTTATCGACTTGCAGAAAGACAGAGGCTAGCAATTCATTTCATACGGTTCTTTTCGTTGCATTAAAAATTAATATTGCTGTATGTTTGCGCGCAATTGATTTCGGATCAACAAGACCGATATTTAAAATTGAATCTGTCCTTTTGATTCAAAACTTTCTAGTGATCGACAGTTCGTTTATCACAGTCATTAATGTTTTTTTTTTTTTATTAATGACTGTCATTTTATCTCTCACCCCCTTTTTTGAAAATTGTCCCAAAAATGCGACATAATTTTACATATATTTAAATACTATTAGTTCACAACAGCTTTAATCTATTGTTACAATATTTCGAAAGCTGTAGAATGTGCATCACATGTATTTTTCTATAAATAGGTTACCAACATAAAAATTTCAATATAGGGTTACCAGGCGAAATGCACGAAAGATGAGAAATAAAATGACATAGTCAATTAATATCGACTTAATATGGCAGTAATGAAACTAAAAAATTAGGGGAGGTTAAGGGGGTGGGGTCTTCCTCTGACGAGACTCGAACAGCCGAGTTATTTTATTGACATTTTTGTGGGGGGGAGGGGAAGAAAGATAATAGTAAAAAATCTGAAATTCTTCCAGATTTTATTTACTGGCTGGAAGAATTTCAGTTTTATTTTATCTATTCAATCAATTCTGCCATATCGAGGAAAATGATAACTGTAAGTGCTCATATAGATTCCTGTTCGCATAATTTTGTTGCTGGAAATTGCATCCATTGTTGTTTGGCCCCTAGTGGTGAAATGTTTTGGATGAGTGCGTATTGGAAAATCTAAAGTATCCATTTCAGTAATGAAATCGGATCCTTGATCGGAATTTAATTCTATGTTAAAATCTCCTACTAAAACAGTCTTACAGTCATCCTCCTTCAGTAACGTTTCGAATAGAGCGTCTAATTTATCTTCGTAAGAAATTCGAGGACTAGCGTATGTAACTGCAAATCTCACTTTATCTTGAATATACGCAATGACCATTTGAACACCATTGATCTGGCTTGTGTAGACACGGGTAAAGTGTTTCATATTCTTTTTATAAAGTGATTTTTATAAAGTTTTCCCCTCTATAAAAATCATAACTCCAGATGTCTTTCTGTTTTTGGAACCACTGTCTATCCGTTCGACTAAAGTTAATCCTGGTAAATTGAAAATCATCTAAAGGGATAGTCCATGTTTCCGTTAGCAATATCAAATCACTCTGCAGAAAGAATGAATCAAACGTAAAAGTTAGACAAAAATCCCGTGCTTGAAAGAAATAGCACCCGAGTGCTAAAAAAAGCATTTAAGAAGCGGCATTACCTTTTTTAAAAATAATCATGAGGGTTTTTTTTTAAATGACCAAAACAACTCTTTATGAGTTTGTGTTGTTAAAAAAAGATAGTTTTGCAGCTAATTCACTATTGAAAGTGTTCGAAATCAGTCCAGAAGTTATTAAAAACACCAGAACTTCAATACCGTATTAACCTGCAGACAAAAAAAGAACAGAAAATAAAATACCTGCTCATACTTATTCATCAAGACAGGAATGCTCTAAAGATCTTTCATGTAGTTGTTTTTTTTTCTGGTGTGGGGGAGAGTATCTCATGAATTTTTCATCGTAAGTTAAGCGCCTCGTTTTGTTTCATCAGAAAGCATTAAGCTTCATAGTACCCTGTAAAGTAACGCAACAAAAATAATAATTTAAAAAAAAATATGTACAAAAATTTAACAGAAAATATATATACATGGGCATCAGTTTAGCATCATTATAACAGTAATTTTATTGGTCTTAGCTGTTTCATAGTTTATTTCGTTTAGATAAATTAAATAAATTAATAAGCAGAAAGTAAGCACTGAATATCTAAGAGAGAGTGTTTTTATATGCTGGGAGGATTTTTTTTTTTCGGGAAGGGAGATTTTTTAAACAAAACTTCATAGTTTATTCTTTGTAGTATTTTAGGACAAAGGAATAGTTGGGTATTTGTCGATTCATAGTGGCTAGTTATTTTTCAGATTTATAGCTTTTGATATAAGGAAGTACCAAATTTAATTAATAATATTTTGTAATTCAGTCTTCGTATGAATCATAACAAATCAGCTGCACACCTTTGCTTCAACCGCCTCTCTTCTGACTAACAGCGTCACTTCCGTGATATTTTTGGAATCGTAATTTAAACTTACTCTACTCAACCTTAAATAATAGGAGCACAATATAGCAACACTCAGTTTCTCAACTAAACGTTATAACCTATTTATGATAGCATTTATACTGCTATCTGAAGAGTAGTGTAGTGGATTAATGGATGCTGACAAGCTTAAAATATAAAATAATTTTATTAACAAAAAATAATACCTTCGTTAGTGACTTACATTGAGCGTCTGCTAAGTTCAATCCCAATAGACAACCTTATAAAGTGTACAATAACTAAAAATTAACATAACAGGCAATCTTCTGCTACGGTAAAATACTTCTACAAGGATGCGTTCATAAAACAATCCAAATATCCGTTACATTCAGTACATAAGCACCCTACGTCAGCTTGACGCAATCTCAATAGCATTGCAAGTTACCGAGTGAACTACTTGGTCAATTTCTCAACTATGTGTCAAGCAGACAAGGACAATATGCGAAAAATGCTCGTTGTTCTATCAATTTATGAGCAAACTTAAATATCAGCAAAATGAAAACCAGTAGCAGCATAACTGACCGTTTGTGTGGGAGCACTTTTTGTCTTTGCACAATAAAATAATTGGTATGATGATGGATACAAAATAAAGACTATTTACGGACAGGACAGTTTATGTAAAATTTTTGTTCAATAATATTACTAATTTTGACATTACAATAATATTAATAATAATTTACTATACTGAATAGTAATAATATTTGGTTGGCTTAGATTCAGGTTTTTAATTTCTCGCAACAATATATTACACTAGTTAAAGTATCCGTTCTTCGCACGGGAATGCAGATTATTTAAACATCTAATACGAATTGCGCAAACTAAATTGCCACGACCGATAAACTGATATTAAACGAAATCATTATTCAACCTGTGACATCAAAATGAGATCGAACGCATTTGTAATATCTCACTGTGCTTACTATACAATCAGATATACAGAAGCTGTTATTTAGAAGAATGCGCGAATTAAATTAAGATTTTCCCTCATGTTTTGTACATAAATGTTTAAAATTTCAAGCTCATTAGTTTAACAATGACGGTGACCTCGTGATTTAGTATGGTAATGACCTCCTGAAATACTCACCAAAATAGCCTTTGTAGCCGCCGTTGCCAGGGTGCATTAGGTGTTAGGGCATGATTTGCCGAAAAACAGTGACAGTTGGTCATGAGCATTGGGAATGGTTCTTGTATTGTTAGCTTTCCAGCAAAGCATCTTTGTTATGTAATCAGATTATAGGAAATCTAGTAATCTTTCAAGTAATGCAAATTTGGGCAAGCTTTTTAAGAAAGCTGATTGATAAAATATAAAAAAAGAAAAAGCAGATCGCGTCGCAGCGCGGAAAGTTGTTGCTCAGTTGGCAGTCGAGTGAGAGCCAATCTATTCACTCCACACCAATATATTGTATCTTTAAAATATACTTGCGGCCATATAGAGTAATGTATTAGAATTTATTTGAGTGTCTCTTTAAAAGAACTATGTGCTATATAAATGAAAGGTAGCCTATAATACTCAGTGTTTTAGATAGCTGATAGATGTAGCTTTCTATCAGTGAAAAAAGTTTTAGAATCTGTTCAGTAGTTACAGAGATGATCATAAAGAGTAATGTTTCACAATTGCTTTGAGTGTCCCTGTAAAAGAAATATTTATGCTATGTGCATGAAAAGTAGCCTATATTACCCAGTACTAATGTAGATTTCTATCAGTGAAAAAGGTTTTACAATCGCTTCAGTAATTACAAAGAAGCCTATAGAGTGTAATGTATTAGAGTTATTTTGAGTGTCCCTGTGAAAGAATTGTTTATGCTATTTGCATGAAAGGTAACCTAAATGTTAATCCAGGGTATATGCTTTCTTCATTACAAATTTTATCCAACTCCGTCCAGCCGTTTTTTTTGCGGGATTGAGTCCCAAGAATCCAAACACGCAAACATACAAACATACAAACTTTCACATTTATAATATTAGTAGGATTATTACTCCAGGGCCCCACTCGGCGTGATTTAAAAAATTTGGAGCGTTTCCCCGTCTTGTTTCTAGGAGCAGCAACGTTCCCAGATGCGCTACAAGAAAACGCACTGAAATTACCGATGAGCATACAAAATAAAGAAATTTGGAAGCTTTAAGAAATATTAAAAAAGTGTGTATTTTACTTACATGACCTGTTTAAAAGCACCTTTTTTTAAGTAAGCTATTTTTCGGTTGCATTCCCCTATTTTCTTTTTCCAAAAGCACTTTTATCTTGCATTCGCTAGAGTAAAACAAATCATTTGAAATCTAAAACGGATTTTTTTTTAAAAATGTAAGTGCTAAAATTTTCTTTTAGCCGCAATCATACCTTAGTTAAATCATAGCACCGGAGATCAAAATGGCGTCTTTCAAAAGGCTGCCATATATTCACAGAAAGTTGCCTCGGTTGCCACTCGTTTTGGGAAAACGCGTCATCTGTAATATTAAACTCCTCCACCGTCTCTTACCTGCTCCTTGAAAATAGTGAACTTTATGTAACACACTTATTTTTTTTCCCATTTATTTTAATTTAAAGTAAAACCTACGTAAATCTTACTTGATGTTTTTTCAAATGCATGCGATTCAACATACTTGAAATAGTTTTTCTTGCTTTGTTCTAAAAGCATAATGATTTAATGCTGCCGAAAATCGCCAAATGTAGTAATCAGGATGCTCATTTTTTCAATTTTTTATTCAACTCTTCTAAAATAAGTCGAATTTCAAAATTTCTTTTACGGCGATGGCTTTTCCTTGTTCTATTTAGGCAGTGTGGCAAATTTGGTCCAGATCCGTTCTAGCTGGCTATAGCGAATAAGCATACTACTTTTTGTTACATTTAGTTCAAGAAAAGAATAGCTTATTTTTAATATTTTTAAGAATTTTCTCGCATTGAAAAGTAATGCTATTAAATTCAGATGTATTTTTGAAAGGAAAAAAAGTAATGAAAAAAGAATATCATAGTATATCTTAACTAAAAAGTAGCACATAATTTATTTGAAGGACAAATTTTATTGCAAAAAAATTCATCTACGAAATTCTTTGGGATTGTCATGCAACATTTTAATTTGCTTTGAGGTGTCATGACATCTGTAATAGCTCAGGAGTGGATTTGTCGAAATTGAGAACGTTGACACTGCATTATTAAACTTTAGAAAACTATTGTATGTCTATAACAAGTTGCATTAAATAAAGTACTTCACGCAGGAGAAACTTTTTTATAAGACTATGTTTCGATTTAAAATAGTCAGGATTTACAATTAAGGAAGACATAGGGGGCAAGATAAAAGAAAATACATATATGTTTTATCGTAGTTTTGCGTATTTTCGCAAATTTGATAAAGGCAATAACATATATCGCACAAAAAAAAAGGAAGAAAATCTGAAACACTTTCAGATTTTAAATACGCACTAAAGTGCTATATATTAAAAGCGTATCATAATTTATGCGTCGTCCCTGTTTTTCTTCCTTATTCTATTAAGTTGGAAAGTGTATCATTATTCATAAGTGTGCCGTATTTTTCTTTCTTGTTTCATAAAACCCAACTTTGGAATCGAAATCTATCTTAAAATCGCCAACTAAAACTAATTTACAATCTTCGCCCCAAGTATATTCCAACTACACTTCACCTGTTTAAATATTATTTCGAATGTGCAACATAATCCATGAGTGTACCGTGTTTGTTTTTCTTGGGTTGATTCCTACTTTAAAGCCCCGTCTCTCGCCAAGGTGGCGATAACTAAACATATGCAGTTACCATGACGATTTTTTGTATTTATGTGGCAACCGTAATTTAAAATTAAAATGGCGATTTGGAACAACATGTAAGTATAGCATTCCATTCCATTTTTATTTATTTTGGATTGCCAATTAATGTAGTTTTAATAATTAAGCGTCTTCAAATTCCTTAACTGGTGCGTTTATCTCTGATTTGTTCACTTTAGTTTTCATCTAGTTCTTTTTTTTTTGGGGGGGGGGGGGTTGAAACTTATGCATAACTCCTAAAGACCCATGACTGCAAAACTCGCCAAACTTTAGGTTGGCGAGAGTGGAGGCGTTAAAATAGGAATCAACTCTTTCTTGTACCATAAAACATATCTTTGGAATCGGAATCTATCTTAAAATCGCCTACCAAAACTGTTTAACAATTTTTGCCAGGCATAGTCAAACTATACTTCATCTTTATAAACACCATTTGGAAAGTGTATCATAATCTATGAGTGTACCGTATTTGTCTTCTCTGTTCTATAAAACACTTCTTCGGAATTAAAATCTACATTAAAATCGCTTACTAAAACTATTTTACAATATACGCCAGGCGTTTTCTAACTATATTCGTAATATATTTATATTTAGCCATCAATTATCAAAAATTGCAAACCTTGTGCGACTTTTAACCTTTTATTAACGCCCCCTCCCTCCACTTTATCTGGCAAACACATTTGAAAAGATCTTCACCGTGTCGACAAAATCGCGTAGGTAAAAATGGGTAGATAAAAATGCGTAGACAAAATTCTGGTATTGAGCGAAATAGCACCTTAGTGCTAAAAAAAAAATTCCAATTTATGGAGTGCTAGTGAAAACAATCATTTTCATTCTTAGGAAATAAAAGTAACTTTTACAATTTTCTAGTCTACAAAAATAAGTGATTTCTGTTTATATCATCATTAGTACTTTTGATAAAATTCTTAGTATATGGAACCATTGATATATATTATATGGAACCATTGATATATATGATATATATTGATATTGATATATATGCTAAGCTTAGCATATATATCAATGCATGGAACAGGAAATCCCTATCATCCAATCAACAGACACAACAAATTGCAGTTATATAAATTTTACAGACTTTGCATTCCAACATCCATTGAAATGCACAGCTGGGAGAGTAAAAGACCCACTTGTACTTTATTCAGCCGTTATTCGTCGTACAGAAAAGTTACATATACCAATCGTTTACGATTGACGTGCACTTTAATTTGCTATACATAAAAATTGCATAAGGGGCTGTCTCCATATTAAAATTCGTACCAACTTTTTTTTTCCAATAGCAACCCCTAGATTTCACTTCATATTTTAAAAATTTAGCTCATTTTAACCCCGGATACCAATTTTCAATATTTTTTTGCTGAAAATGAGTGAGTTATGAGCACCCCAAATCCCCCTTCCCCTATGTTAACCCTTTGAGGCGCAACCCTTTCCCAATGCTGAAAAAGGGGCAGACGTTGCCATCACTCGACTTAACTACCATCAAGATGGCGGACGATCGAAACGTTCATCGCGTGCCACAGATCTAGAGACCCTTTTTTGACGCAGCTGGCTGTACCCGGCACAGCCAGCTGTCGTCAAAAAAGGGTCTCTAGATCTGTGGCACGCGATGAACGTTTCGATCGTCCGCCATCTTGCTGGTAGTTAAGTCGAGCAATGGCAACGGCCGCCCTTTTTTCAGCATTGGGCAATCTGTTCCAGCTGTTCTCGCATTCTTCCATTTTTCAGCAGATGTCAGTGCTGTTAAAAATAATCGTGGCCATTTTTTTCTAGGGGAAATGACGTGCTAAAAAGTAAAGGATTCTCGTGGGAGCTATGTCACCCGCAACTATTTTTATATAAATCAAATCTATTTTTCGTGACTGGCAACAGTCAAAACGTCAGAGTTTGGTGTTCCCAGAGCGGGAACACTGCACGTTAAAGGGTTACCCTACTAGCAATTTTGCTCGGGCTACCACCGGCCACGTAGTCAGCCGATGATGGCCCGGGCAAAATTGCTAGTAGGGTATTGATCTAAAACTGGTTTTCAAAGATCAGTTGTAGAGAGAGAGAGAAAACACACTTTTTTTAGGATAATACACAACAGATTCATTTGAGAAAAGACGCAAAAGTAAGCGATTCGCTCAAGGGCAGGGATCGCAGAAATCTTTTCCGATTTCATGAGATCAACTTATCCTCATCTCAGTATGCCGATCTCGAAACTTAAATTTTCCCGAGAACAAATCCCTAATCGAAAGCTTTGAGGGAGTGTTTCAAACTTAAAATATAAATCTCCACTCAACGGGAAAAACGAACCCGGTCAGTGTGCGACTAAAATTAATTAAAAACTTTGTAAAATAATGCGCATAAAAAGGGTACTGATAGGCAATACAGGGGTACAAAACGTTCACCCTTCTTCAGTTGCAAAAAAAAGTTCCACCATCCACTCGAGCTGCAGTGTGGATGGTGGAACTCTTTTGCAACTGAAAAAGGGTGGACCTTTTTACCACCGAAACGATTGCATTGCCTTTTGAATGTGTGTACTTTACAAAGATTTTAATTATTTTTGCTTTTTAACATCAGTTTCTGTTAAGTGTTCGTGTCAAGTTTGTGTTTGTTTATAACGAGCCTTTATACTCATAACTTAATTAGCGCAACAAGAGATGAGAAGTCGGGGAAACAAATTTGAAAAAAAAAAAAAAAAATGTTACATTAGGGAGGGGGTGGACAGTGAAAGAGTCTCTCTAGTGCAGGAGGAGTAGCTAGGTTAAAGATGGCCAGATGACCGATTCACACACTCCCCCAGGCCAAGAGCTTCAGTGAATTATATAAGAAGAGCTGCATCTTTGCTGCATCAATTATTAACGCGTTTTCGCGTCCACGAAAAAAAAAAAAAAAGAAGAAGAAGCGAATCACCATAACTTGCCGCAATGTCATTATGGGGCAGGGAGTCCATCAGAATGGGTAATGGACTCACGTATGGTGGTCAGTGAGCCACCCGTCCCCCCTACACACACACTCTCTTTCTTTCATATTTAAGTTGTTTTTTGATAAGTTATGGAGTAATCGGTATCGTACATCAGTAGAATGTCGGGGATGGAGGGGGCAGGAAAAAAGGGGTAAGATGAGAGCGGGTTTCCTTGTTTAATCGTCGTCGTGTTCTTGTCGTTAAGTTATTTTCGGGACGAACTTTATTGTGGTTATCATCATCTAAATAATGAGAAGGTTTCGAAGAGTTTCGAGCGTTTAAAAGTATTGTAATGTTTCTTTTCCTATATGGATGTTTATAGTTAAATTCCCTCTTTAACCCTTTAACGCGCAGTGTTCCCGCTCTGGGAACACCAAACTCTGACGTTTTGACTGTTACCAGTCACGAAGAATACATTGGATTTCTATAAAAATAGTTGCGGGTGACGTAGCACCACGAGAATCCTTTACTTTTTAGCGCGTCATTTCCGGTCAAAAAATGGTCACGATTCTTTTTAACAGCACTGACATCTGCTGAAAAATGGAAGAATGCGAGAACAGCTGGATAGATTGCCGAAAGCTGAAAAAAGGGCAGAGGTTGCCATCGCTCGACTTAACTACCAGCAAGATGGCGGACGATCGAAACGTTCATCGCGTGCCACAGATTTAGAGACCCCTTTTTTGACGCAGCTGGCTGTGCCGGGCACAGCCAGCTGGTCGTTAAGTCGAGCGATGGCAGCGACTGCCCTTTTTTCAGCATTGGGAAAGGGTTGCGCCTCAAAGGGATAAACAGCAGCTACAACGGCTAAACAGATTGCCACTAACTTTGGCATATAGACCAGCGATTCACAACCAGTTTTGCTCGGCCCCCTCCCAGACAGCACATAAGCTTAAATCAAGCTTGAATTTAACGTATTAATGCAAGCTTGGGTTTAGCTTGATTTTAGCTTTCAAAGTGCGCAGTGATGGCGCCATCTGTGAAAGAGAATGGACATTAATTGTCTAGCGTCCTCAAATTTGCTGAAAGTTCGTAAAAGATGTGTTTTATTTTATTACCAGTGCCATATTACCGGCAGGGCAAACGGGGCAACTGCCCAGGGCCTACAGATTTTAGGGCCCAAAAATCTTACATCTTACACTTTTGTAGTTTTAAAATAAAATTACAAAGGATTAAAAAAAAATTCAGAAGTTAAATAATTTTTTTAATTATAAAGTATGAACAATGAAAATAATTCAAATTTATATTTGTATAAATTAATTAAAAATTATTTTTAATTCTTCGGAAAATTCTATATCGATATAGCATACCAATATGTAGGAAAATAACTAACCACATTTGTAAAGAGAATTTTAGCGTTAAAAAATAGCAAAATTTTTCAATTATTTGTTATTTTAAGAAATATTTACAAAAATGACTAAAGTGTTTGTATTCCATACATGTTAGCAACTGTGATATAGCATTTCGAAGTAACGCTTAACTATCTGTTTCTTTGATTTCAGATTACTTAACACAAACTTTGTGTTAAGTAAGTAAACCCGTTCTATATTTCCAAATATGCAAATTCTTCAAAATAAAATACAATTATACTACGAAATTGATTTCAAAATCAGTCGTTTGTCTCGATTTTGGCCAGCAGTATTGCTCATGAGTGTTGCGGTACTGAAAGTTTTAAAACGTGTGCTGCTCTTAAGTTTATATTATGTTTATTTCCCTATTAGTCTCTAAATCACACATAACATTATTTTAATTTTGATGCATCCCATGGAAAAATAAAAGAAACAAATAACACATCGCCAAATTATCAATCTGGCGAGAAAACGGCGTGATAAGTCACTTCAAACTGTAGTCACATCTGCGTGAATCTTAGTAGCTGAACGGATAGCGAGTTCGACTCCCAACCGAAAGTTCCCGGGTTCTATTCCAGCCACGAACCCTTCATGGAAACAGATTAAATTAAATTGAAATTTCAGCGTAGAGGGGGGGAAATGCGTGGCAAAGTAAAATATGAGGTGCGAGTTCGCCGACCGGCGCCCCGTGTATTTAGGAAAATTTGTTAAGCTTGAGTCAAGCTTAATGCAAGCTGGGCGAGTGTAAACTAGAACACTTGATTCAAGCTTGCATTAAGCTTACACGCTTGAAATTTTCAAGCTTAATTCAAGCTTATTGACTTGATAAATCAAGCTTGCTGCAAGTTTGCTGTGCTGTCTGGGCTGCTGGGGCGCAGAGCGTTTGGAAAGGGGCCCTAGAAAAACAGGCGCAAAAAAAAGAATAAATTATAGTGCAAGTTTTTTTTAAATTTTAATCCGTAACATATTTAATTTTGCTTAAAATTTTTATTCGAACTTTACCGATAACATTATTTTGTAGGAAAGGCGACAAAATGTTCATTGTTGAAGAATAAAAAACTGTATTTAAGCTGAGGAATGGGAGGGAGCGCCATCTTAAGTTACTCGTTGTTAGGGGAGGGGAGGGGGATGTAAAAAAGTTAAGAATCGTTGACATAGACTGCGCACATAGACCTCCTTAGTCAAGTCTCTTAGATCATTAATTTGTGTTACCGGATGTGTGTTTTGTGTTTCTGATCTTAAAAAATTAAATGTTTTTGTATGTTAAATGCTTGTGTGTTTCCTGTGTTAATATGTTTTGGTGTGTTTTTAAATTTAAAAAAATCTAGTCAGTAGTGTTTTTAAAATTATTCCTTTTGTATATGTTAGTCTTAAAAAATACTCTCCGTAAACGATAGTAAACAAAAATTTTATAATAAATTTTATATTTGAATTTAGTAACAGTAAATTAGTCATCAATATTAATTAGAGGTAAGGGGGAGGGGGAATATATGAAAGGACTGTCAAAGATTTTCGCAAAAGGTCTTTAAGGTTGTTAGATAAACAAAAGATTTACTTTACTTCTTATGAACACAAACCAAAATATCTAACTCCGTCAGAAAATTTTTTAAAAAATTGTCTCTTAAAAAGTTGCGGTACACACTGTGTTAACTAATTAACTGATCTTTTTGAGAAATTAAAAAGAGAAAGAAAAATATTTTCAGAAGTATGACACAAAATTTTCTATTAAGATTTTTTTTTTCAAGTTTCACAGCAGGTTAAAGTTTATAGTTTGTAACAGTGTATAGCTCAGCTTCTAAAGAAACATTCTAAAAATGCTCAATACTCTCACATAATTACTTTATGTTCGAAAATCACATAATTTGTTAGAACTAGTGCAGTCTTAAGAGGAATCTGGTCAAACACTCTAGGCAGATTTCAAAACTATTAATTCCATATTTGTAGTTTTGGTGGATAAACTTCCCAAAACTTCAAGTGGTTAATATAGGCGGAAGAAATTCAAAAATCTACTTCGGGAGAACCCTCACAGAGTTTTAAATGAGCCTTTTCATCCTGAGTCGTCCCTCCCCGTCGATTCTTGAGATCTATATAATGTAAAATGTTTGTAAGCTCTTATTTTTTCACTCGTTTTAAGTAATAAGCTATGTTTTTTTGAAGTTGTAACTTTATATCAATCTTGAATTGGTTTTGTCTTCCGAATAACACAATCTTCATATAAACTTTTGATAGAACAAACAAATATTATCCTAAAACATGCGATTTTTATTTCTGGCTCTTATCAGTGTTAATCTAATCCCGTTTAATGTCATAAAAAAAAAAACAGTATAACCAAATGTCAAATGGGCATTAATTCGAATAATGTAATTGCTGTTCTGCTAAGATTATAATTATGTGAAAATGACTTTCATCATTTTTAATTTTTTGTAATTTGGTTAAATCATAAAACTGTTACATGATTTAGTAATCGACGCTCGATGTATAAGAATTGATTTTCCAAAGTAAAGTTTGTTAATGAAAGCTTCTAAATGATTTTAAAGTTAAATTTAATTTACCTGACAACAGTTTAATTAAATATTAATTTTATACTAATTAGTTTACTTTCAAACAAAATTCAAAATCAAAGTGCGTATCTGAAGTTCCTTAAACCTGAATTCCAAGAGTTGGAATAAAATTAATATTCACAAACATATTTTTCACGTGATAACATGGGCGTCCACACCTATGGAAACTAGAGGCCAAACATACACTCCCCCTTCAGCTCCCAAGGAAAATGTACATTAGCGTAATAATTTACGTGACGGTATAACTTAGAAGTGGTTCAACACTAAAATATAATCTTTCTGGATCAGAAACCCTGATTTGCCCTCCCCTCCTCGAATAGTCATACGGACGCTCATGCGTGATAATGATATAACTTTACACACACTTATCTAAAAATTTAAGTAAACATAAAATACAAGCACGACATTTGAACAAGCAAATTGCTGCTTTAGCTTTTTAATCTGTTTAATTTATAAATTTTTCTCATGGTCACTGAAAAATTGAGTTATCACAGTTCATTGTTTATTAATCAAGCATCAAGCCACTATTTTAAGAAAATAAGATTAAATCTTCTATTATAACAAAACTTGTACATGTTCTCCAAGTTCGTGCTGAAAAGACTAAGATTATTGAATATAATATTTCATTCTCATTCTGAGCTAGTTCTTGGATCCAATATGATGAAGAACAAGCGACAGTACATGCTTTAAT
This sequence comes from Cheiracanthium punctorium, assembly GCA_038373885.1. Lineage (NCBI taxonomy): Eukaryota > Metazoa > Arthropoda > Arachnida > Araneae > Cheiracanthiidae > Cheiracanthium > Cheiracanthium punctorium. The sequence continues at coordinate 76,027 of JAWZYV010011914.1, read as the reverse complement.
AATCCATAGATTTAAGAACTTAACATCTTTTAACAAGAAGACTTTATTCTAACAGTAACACTGAAAATACTGGAGAATATAAATATAATTCTCTTTCTATATATAAGTAAACATACGGCGAAAGTTATACTCTTCTCCATTCTCATCAGCAGTTTTTATTTTTTCTTCTTGGTCTGTTTCCTCGGAAAAAAAAAAAACAACTTTTGTATGATTCAAAACCATACTTCTCTCCCAAATAAAAATTAAAACAAAAGTGAAGCAACGTGAGAGAAAGAGAAACTAAAAAAAAAATACATATATTCCAAGATTACAACAGTTCCATCATCACGTCAAACAGCTTAAAGACCTTATTACCACTTCTTTTTAACTCATTCTTGTCATGGCTGCGTTTCAAGATAAATTCGGCGATTATCGTGTTGCTAAGACTTTTGTTCTTTTAAAAGAGGCGGGGATCTTTGTAGCTCATGTTTGAGGTTAGATGAACGCTAGAAATACATACTCCTTTCTCTTGTCCCCTCCCCCTCCTCCTTCCCCCGACCTGTGTCAATAAGACTCGGTCAAACTGGGAAGACGTGATTCGTGTGCCTGCCGCGGTCATCTTTTCCTTAATTCTTGTCGCCTGGTTATTTTTTTCTTCTGTTATTTTTTTTTTCTCGTCATTTTCGTATATCTTCTCCCTCCCTACCTTTTCTTGTTAGAAGTCTGACGTGAGTCGTATATTGCACTTTTGTCTTAATCAGGAGCAATTTTATTTGGGTCATGCGATTGCGATAGATGTCCGGAACCTGATCGGAAACGGCAATTTGTACAGATGAACTCTTAACTCTTCTTCTCTTTTGCACTAAGAAATTCATAAACATGAATTATAGTGCCTTGTAGCCATTTTTTTAGCACTTTCGCAGTGCATAAAATAATGCTTCTTTTAACACGTTCCGCGCTCACGGTGAGACATTCACGCAAATCATCATAGAATCATTAGTTTATAAAGCTTTTTTTCCCAACTGCATTTTTAAGTCTAAGAATAAAGTACTCGTAAACGATTTTAATCGAAATTTCTAACTCTGCGTATCTGATAGTGCAAATTATTTAATGTTAGAACCTCGAATAAATTCTATCTTACGCGTTCGTAGAGCATTCGTTTTTCGCATTCGTACATTCATATTCGTAACTTTGGCAGCCACACATAAAATACTCTAATTCATTTCATTAAGGTTACTGGTTGATAATAGCAAGAAGTAGCATTAATCGGTTTTTAAACGTCTAAAAAACTCTACTGGGACTTCGTCATCGTAGACATTGTGCATAGCATATAGCTTTTTTACATGGGCACAGTTTAAAAGTGGCAGAAGATGAAAGAATTACACTCTTTGAGCAAATCTTCTTATAAATAAAAATGAAATTCTGTTTATTTGTTTGTTTGTGGATTTGATTCGTATACAAATCCACAAAAATGGACCTATCGGCCTGAAATTTAGCACATATATGTAAAATAATACAGAATAAATCGTAGTCCACTTTAAAACTTTGAAAGTCCACCCGTTCCCGGAATTTAAGAGATTTTTTATGCTCTCCACGCAAAAAGCTTTCCGTAATTGTAACCCCTTTCTGTAATTGTCGTGAAAAATGTGTGAAATAAGGATCGTGGTTGCCATGTGTGGCGATTTTGCCGAATAAAATGTTTTAAATTCTCAAAGTAAAAATAAAAGAATAATAATGATTTTTTTTTTGTTAGTTTATATTCGTAAGGTTATTTTTTTTTTATATTATAATATCGTGTGCATGGGAAATCAGAGCAGGAATGAAATGTTTTTATACGCAAAACAATAAAAATTGAAGATTTCCGAGGCTAATGTGTAAAATTTTTTAGTTTGGCGAAAAAATAAAGTGGCTGAAATATCGATTTGGAGTAAGTGAGTTCTAGCGGTTTGCACAGTTTTCGGCTTGGCGCAATTTATTGAGAGCTTAAGGAAATAGATTTTTGAAAACAAGTGCAAAGGTTTTATTAGAATACAGCGTTAAATTTTAATGATCCGTGAAGAAATAATGCAGTTATTAAGGGATTTCAAGCGATCTAACTTCAGAATTCTCGCCAATGGAGTACATTGATTTAAGTTGGGGGAATTCCGCCAAATTTCAGAAAATTGAAATCTTCTCATTTAGTACATCGGAGTAACGATGAATAAAACACGTTATAGTTGATAATTTTAAAAAATTCGGCTGTATTAAAGGATTCCACTTTTCAAATAAAGGCTTGCTTTACTTTTTCGTGGTCGAACCATTTCCCTTATTGATTGCTGCTAAGTCAATGCTTCGAATGATTTCCTGTAAAAACGCTTGCAAAATGGCGTATGTTGGCACTTTGGCGAGGCTTAGATTTGAAACTGGATTTTATTTGAGACTGGGATATATAATGACACTGGTTATAGATAAAAATGAATGTTGGTATGTGTGTACGAGTTGAAAAACTCCAGCACCGTTGCACCATGAAATTTGGTTCACCTAAGTCTTTTATCATGGAGAAGCTTTTTATGCTATCCGTTTTCCTCTAACTTGCCACCAGGTGGCGCAGCAGAACGTCGAATTCTATTCCGTTTAGCCGTTTACTATGCGAATATCGTCCAAACGATTTCGATGAAATTTGGTACACGCTGATATTAGAACACGGAGAATATTTTTCAGTATCCATTTTGCTATAACTTGCCGCTAAATGGTGCTGCAACGCATCAACTTCTATACCGTTCGACCGATCGGCATAAAATTTCTTATACTTACACATTTCAGCACGAAGAATATAATCTAACTGTGTTCCTTTTGATGTTACTCACCACTAGATGGCACTGCAATGCATTATTATTTTAACTCGCCACTAGATGACGCTGCAGCAGGCCAAATTCTCGACCATTCAAACGGTCGCTATGAAAATCAGTATACATAGCTATTTGAACAATGAGAATATTTTGGCGTTATCCATTTTGCTATAATTCGCCACATGACGGCGCTGTAGCAAATCATTACTTTAATTAACCACTAGATGGCCCTGCAGTGTATCACTTCTTGACTGTGCGAATGATCGCTATGAAAATAGGTATACATAGATATTTGAGCACGGGGAAGAGTTTGGCACGATCCATTTTCCTATAACTTGACACTAGATGTCGCGTCAACACATGAACAAGACTATTCAGCCGATCATCATGAAAATTCGTATACATCGATATCTGAATGCGAAGAATATTTTTGCCGTATCCGTTTTGCTAAAACTCGCCACTAGATTGTGCTACGCCGCATCGCCTTCTGCACCGTAAAAACGATTGCCTTGAAATTCAGTATGCATGGTTATTGAACACAGTATAACGCGATATCCATTTTGATATATCTCTTTATTACAATAAATAGTAATCACCACAAATCGTAATATCAAAAAAGTCCATTCATTCCCGTGCGAAGAACGGGTACTTCAGCTAGTATTAAATAAAATTCTTGTTTTTTTTTTTAATATACAGGTGTGTAAATAAGACTTGGAAAGTATTTTACAATCGATACTGTATTTATTTTTATTGGGTTAGCTTAAAAATAAACACCATATGCAATCAGGACCGATCCTAGGGGGGGGGGACATTGTACACAGCCCGTAGGCGACCAAGTTTGTGGTTGTTGGGGGAAAAAAAATTAAATTGCATCATAGTAACAGTAGTGTAAATTATATCATAAGGTATGTATATATATATATATATATAAAAAAAAAAAAAAAAAAAAAAAAAAAAAAAAAAAGGTGGTCAATTTGAATTTGCACGGGGTCGGCCGACGGTCGAGGATTGGTTCTGGATGCAGTCATGGAAACAAACCAAATAAATTTTCCAAAATGCATCTTTCCTTTTAACAGTTAAAATAATGTACAGACTTTGTAGCTCTCTCTTTATCTCTGTTCGATACAACATTGGTTTCATGTAAAAAGGTTTGTTTACTCCTTAGCATATCGAGTATATGCATTTGACTTAACACGCTTGCTTCTTTACCGGCAAGGTTGCTTTTCAGTGAAGGGAGTCACACTGCAGGTAAAGAAGCCTCGGCGCTTTCCCTGGAGCTCTAGCACGATCTTATCGGAAAGCATCCGTCACGGATAGTTCTCACTCACGGATACTGAAAATCTTCGGATAAATATCCGATACCCTCATTTTTACTCTACCACCATGGTTTCGACTAATGGAAGTGAGAATTTTTATGCCTCTTCCGAAAGTATCGGAAGGGGACGCTATCTACCAATCAAAACAAGGCACTCTTTGCCGCATTCGAGCACGTAGTTTAAGTTTATGACATAGTACTTAAATAGGTACCATGTCTTGTCTTATTTTGTTAGTCGATCTCTGGCTGTGTTATACCATGTGAATATACAACGTGTAAGATACTAAATCTTTGATACTAATGCGCAGTACTCAAATACAGTAAAAAAAAATTAATATCGATTTTCGAACCGCTTTACCAAAACTTTAATTGTAAGTTGCGTTCAAAGTTTGTTGTGCTTCGGTGGTTGAATCGGTAAGACGCGGGACTATTACTAGGGCGTTCGTTATGTGATCGAACCCCGCGCTGCGCAATATTTTCCTGCACATTTTTTTTTTTTTTTAAATACGCGAATCCTGGTAATTAATTCATTTTTTAGTAAAGTAAATATTTATTTACTTTTTCATTTATTCATTTAGTTATCATTTTTTGTTTTACTTCCTGTTTATTGATTTTGTATTATTATTTAAATTTTATTTCTTTTTGTAAAATCTTTACTTTGTGGAATCAGAATTTTACACCTTCAAAATAAATCACTTTTAACACCCACAAAACTCAATATTTCTTTAAGGTACATTAATTTTTGTCAGACAGACTATTTTTCCCCTAATTTTCACCCGTTCGTGATGCAACAGCAAGAGTATTAATTTTTTAAGCATCATCAATTGTAAAAATATATTCTTTGAATAGCAGAAATAAAATTTTAAAAATATATAAATAAATATACAGTCAACTCACAATTTTACGACCCTTCCGATTTAACGACCCTCTGATGAAGTGCTGACAGTTTTTCAATACCTTTTATAAACTTTATTTTACACTCAGTATATTCACATGGTATACTACCATTATGCCAAAGATCATTGAAATCCGCATTTTCCTGAAGCCGTGCCTCCTCCTTATAAAATAAAAACGGTAATATTCGAGTAAAAACAAATCAGATTGAAATTATCGTCCAAGCAATGGAAGAAAATCATTACTTAAATGAAAACAACTTTTCCAGTTTTTATAGAGCGCAGCAAACGAAATGAGGATTTGAAATCTCTAGCACAAAAATTAAACAGCAGTGGAGGTTTTATTAAAAATGTGAAAGCTTGGCAAAAGATAAGCAGACTGTTATTTTATAAATTTTAAATATCATTAAAAATTAGCATTATTATATTCTAATTGTTCTAGGCTCCAAACATTTTTTAAACTCTTGAATCAGTTGGAATGCTAATGATTTATTCAACCGAAAATTGTTGATAAATTCGGCGTCGCTTAATTCAAAGGATTTACACCTAGGAATCGAATTTCGATTCCTATGAACCCTTCTAGTATCTTATTGTTGTGCAACAGTTGCTACAATTAAAACCGAGCCATTATTTTGATGTAAACAACTACCATCAGAACAAATAACCACGCACGCTGACTTGTATCCGAAGCGGAAAGAGCTTCTCACTCGCGTTTACCGTGCCGGGAAAAAAAAGTGGAATTTCCGACAGGGTTTCCGATATCGGAACGTTCCCGAGAGCATCGTGGTAGACCAAATTGACGCCCTTTCGGAATGTGACGTCATGAGTGAGAAAAGGGTTGTTTTTCCGCTTCGGAAAGGTTTCCGAGAAGGTCGTGCTAGGGCCCCTGAACTGAGAACGAACTCGAAATGATGACCAATGCAGTTTTAACATATTTTATTGTAAAAACTCCGTCAACATTCAGCTCGAATCATCAACAGTTGGTTTCATCTAACGATAATATTACTTTAATTTCGAATCCATAGTTAGATTCTTCTGTTGCTTGTATGCGGAAAGGAGTCGGTCGTTTTCTTGGGGCGAAACTGCTGCTGTTTATAATTATTATCACACATTTCAGTGTAGCAAAGTATAAACAGTCACATTTTGTCGAAGTTACATTCTCAAGAGAAACTCGTCTTTATACGCTAATTTATCCAACCTTTTAATTTTTTTATTTATTGTGAGTATTTTCTTCGTAGTTTAATTCGAATATTCAATTAATTTTTCTTGGAGAAAAAATGTATACTTGCTCATATTGAACTTATAATTACGATATGCTACTTTGCTAGCATGGTGCCTATTGCTTAATTACAACACTAACTGATCAACAAATGACTTTTCAGTAATGAATATCCAAACGTGAAAGAAATTTCATCTGACGAAACTTAAATTGAAGTATCTCTTGAATGTTAAACTTCAGTGGAACTATTGGGTGGAATCCCACACAGAAGAAAGTAAAACAGTTACTTTAAAAACGTAAAATCTAGTGTAACCTTAATTATGTTAGCCAGACTTTCTCTCTGAAAGTTTTTTTAATTATTAATTTTTAAGCAGATCAACACATTTAGCAGCTATGGCTATTTTATCTTTCAATAACCCCTGTTAATGATAACTGCTAATGAACCTTCTCGAAGTACATTCTGTAAGATTAACGTTTTCAGTGACATTTGTTGAATTATATTCTATTCATTACATAGTAATGATCACACTTAACACCATTTCCTGAAACAAATATAGTTACGCCCTAAGAAGTAAAAGAATCCCCGGTGCTTCGGGCGCCAGACGCTATTAATTTTCTAAGTAATATAAATTTTGATTACTGTGGGTGCTGCTGCAGCTCTAATATTTGACATCTGTAAACGCAGTCGTTTTAAATGAGTATTATGAAGATTAATACAGTGTTAAAAAAAAGACTGTGGCACTGGAATTGGAAGGTTCAACAAAAGAGACAGATCAGGGCAAGATGCATTATTTTGGGGCATTTAGTTTAAATAAAGCATATTATAAAATTGGTCGAAGTAATGTTCTTGAGCATATAAGAAAAGGCTTGTTCAGAAAAAAACAAAACGATAAAGAACATTTCTTTGTAGAAAAATTTTGAAAAACCTGGTTTAGTATCCCAGTGGAGTAGCCAAAAAGGGGGGATAGGGGGTCAACCCCCCCCCCATGAGGAATTTTTTGCCATACAAAATGTATATTTTTCACTCTCTTATCCCACTCACGTATACATATATTATGAGTTGCAGTAGTAGTAACCCCCCCCCCTCCATGAAAAATTTCTGGCTACGCCACTGCAACCAATATAGAAATTATTCATGCAAAGAAAACACACTTATGAATCAGCTAATACGACAAAACAGTGGCGTTAACGTTTAAATTTTAATTCATCTCGTTAATTTTGTAGATATAAGACTAACAGAGAAAAATCAATACCGCAAACACATTTTAACTTATTTGAGGAGGAAAAACGAAAACTGGTATTATCTTGTAACAATTTAAATATTCATATTTTAAGCATTTTTGTTTTTGCTTGTTTTTCTTTTTTGTAAATTAAAAGTTTAGGACTATTAATATGAAGTATAGTTTTAAGTATTATTTAGCTCTCTACAGTTTTTCATGCGGTCAGAAGTTAAATTAATTAGCATAGGAATTGAATGCTCTATGGAGGTATGGGACCTTATTTAAGAGAAAATGCATTATTTAAGTAAAATGGTTAACACTTATTCTCAAGGCAATTTAATTAAGATGTATTTATACAGGAATCGATCCAGAAATGCTTTCCATGTTCCCATTTTTGGAGAAATTGATTATTTTTGTGAGTTTCAATATTTAATTTTGTGAATTTCAACACTTGTTTTTGTGAATTTTTATACCAATTGTTAATAAAAGTCGCTTTTTTGTCGTTAAAAGAATTGAAAAACAGATTAAAATGTAGGGCCGTTTTAATCGATTGAAATTTTGTGAAGGGGCCGCAAAACGGTCCCAAATTTCGTCTGAATCGACCCCTGCTATACACACACACACACTGCTGTCCAAAATTAAAGTTACAAAGCCGACAATTATCTGGAAGTAGATTGTATTATCCGTTTAGTATGCCCAATGAGTCTGGAGGCATCATCCTATAGAGTGATTAAGGAATGCTCTGAGAAGAACCATTGCATACAAATACCCCTCCAAAAATCCTTCAGTTAAAATGTGCCTTTTTGGAATAATAGGAATTAATATACCGCAATCGTTAATCAATAGCCTCCTAACGATATGAGAACTCGATGTGTCGCTTGAATAGTTGTATGGGGTGGCCACATTTCTTATTTTTGTGAATATATACGTTACTTTATTTCTAATATTTTGATATTATAAATAAAGAGTTATGATTTATCCTATTTTGACCATAGTTTCCCTCATTTGCGTATCAGTCTTGCAAATGAGGTATATTTTCGTTATACCTCAATGGAATTGGTAGGCATTAGCATATCCCATGTATTAAATAAACCCATTTAAAAAAATCTTTGTAACCTATATATTTTTTTATTATATATTATATAAGGGTATTTCAAAAGAGTTCCAACAATCTTTAAAGAGAGGTAGGGCACATAATAAGGAATCAGAATCACATAGCAATGTGGGGTCTAAAACGCCCTTTTCGCTCACCTGTTAATAATCAAGCAGTTTAATAATCAGTCCTGTAATCAATATATAATCCCTACATTGATTATAAATCCTCTTAGTGATAAATTTTATAAACGTCCTTTTTGTGAAAGATCCATTTGTTTTTAACGAACCATGGTTGGAAAGTTCACTATTATTCCAAAGTAATTATTAACAGCTGCATGAAGACGACGTTTCCCACCCCACATTGCTTTGTAATTCTGAATCCGTATTATACCCACCCATAAAATTTGTCGGAACTCTTTTGAAACACCCTGTGTATACACACATGTCTTTCAATAAACATAATTCTTTGGAAATGATTTTGAAAGTACTTCGGTTCTTTAAAATGCAAACGAGAAACTTTTTTTTTAGAAAATTTGTACATTTTATGTGGATTTTCGTCCATTTGTAAACATCTGTGGTATGTGAGATGACAGTAGAAAGCTACGCCAAACCGTAAAACAGATGACAAAGTAATATTTAGGGATTGCAATCCTGAAAATCGGATCCGGCATAATTAGACGTCTACCGCATCCGGTATTACTTTATCGGATTCGGTAAACGAAGGAAATGACTACATATGAAAATGAAGGAGAAGGAGATCGAGGAGAATACTTGTCTTATATTCATGATCATGACTATTTGTTGACATTAAAACCATCAAGTGTAGAATCTGAAAGGGCCTTTTCAGCTGCTGGCTATATTTTGTAACTCTCTAAGAAGTCAATTGGAAGACAACACGATTAACACTCTTTGTTTCCAACGATCCTTTTTAAAAAAACCAATCTGTTTAATACACGCTAAACGCTGACTGTCCATGAACAGTTTTCAACTTTATCAAAAGTAACTAACTTCGTTTACACATGTGTAAACAGAAGTAAGAACGTTCTTATTTCTATTATACGTGTTTGATTTATTTTTAATGTCTCAACACTAACTTCTTTTTAGTGTTTTGACTATTTTTCAACTTTATTAGAGAGTGTTAAAAAAAATGTGCCCTCGGAAAGTTGATTTCGACAATGCCGTCGAACGAGGAAATTCCGATGTCATCACGATCCCATTTTTAACCCTTTAACGCGCAGTGTTCCGGGGCCGTCGCTATTAGCAACCGGGCCTGCTTGTTCGTTGCCAGCACGAAAATTGAGTTTATCATTGAGGCCTGTTTTCGCGATTAGCACTGTTCTATTTTATTATTATAAGTATTATAAATATTATATTATTTTATTATTTTAAAACAGTTTTTTTTGTAGTTTTGTCGTACTAAAGAACTTTAGATGTAGATAATCATTTTGTGAAGATTGAGCCATTTTTTTTATGGTAATTTATCATAAAATTCGAACATTTTGCTCTGAATGTCAAGGAAGTGTAAACTTGTATAATTTATTTAGAAGTTCTAAAAATATGTATGTAAATCAAATTTAGTGAATTAATATTCATGTGCTGTTTTTAAATCTTTTTCATCTGAAATCGTACTACTTGAGTAGTTTATTATACAGTAAATAAGCGTGTCTTTGTAATACTAGTTAGACGATGTTGTCTATTTAATTTTTCAGTCGAAAATGTTATTTATCAGTTAGATATGTGCATTGATTGTATGATTTAGACATGTGTAGCCAGCTTTCAGTGCAGAAGTACAGTAAATTATACATTTTTAATTTTGTATATGTATACGTAGAAACTTCAAATGCAGTTAATATTTTGTACAAGAGTTCATTATGTTCAATTCCAAAGTTCGATTGAGATAGCGACAAAAGAATAACTTTTATATAATACTTGGAATTGCTATAATAAAGAATAATTAAATAAGAAAGCGTTTATTTTTGGTTTGCTACAGTGTTTAGTGCAGCTTTTGAAGAGGTATCCTGAAATTTTTCGAGTCCTTGAGCTGTTGGTTTATCTCACTTTGTATTCAAAGTGCTAAAATATATTGTTTGTTTTGTTATTTATGTAGTTTCATAATAAATTGCATGAGTAATTATGTAAACAAATTTTAAATTTTGATCAAATATTTAGGAATTTCAGATTGTTTCATTCTTTATTCTCGCTTCGAGTGTACTTCACTGTCTGCTGCATATATATATATATATTTTTACATTTGCCAAAAGAGCATTTATTCCGATATCTTCATGCATTCTCAATTTGTCATAATAAAATCTATTTGCTTTTTAGGTTTTCCTACAACCAAAAGTAACCTCCAAATTTCTTTTTTCGTGTGATTCGATCACATCAGTGCGCTTCCAGTAGTAAAATCACTCGTTTCATAGACATGTCTCTTCTCTAACGTACAAGATTTGTACGTAATGTGTACCTGTACTTGCACTGCTGTCGATTTGCAGTAGAGCGACAGGTTTAGAATGTGGTTTTTATTTACTTTACTTCCGGTAAAATACAAGAAAATTTTCGGACTGGTAACTGGGACCGGTCACTTATAGAGGGTTGTGTGGTGTCTTCTAGAGGTTCTTTTAACATTAACTAGATAGGGTAAAAAATCGGTGCCTTAAAAAATGTGTCGTTGCAGGAGGGGGTCATTAAATAGAAGTGGTCGCTCATAGAAGTTTCACTGTATACAGCAATCCAAGGACGAAAACATTGTCTTCAAGCACCAGTTAGTAATCACTTAAAAAAAAGATATTAGAATATTCGTGGTATTTCCTACTATGGTTTTCTAAAATTTAATACTTTTCCTTGGAAGAAAACAAATATATGGAATTATAAACGAAAATTATAAATCCTTTTAATATCGGGAATGGTAAAATTTGCAATACATAAGCTTAGCATGAAAACAACGTGTTTGGCCATGCTATGTTACGTGATTCTTAATCCTTTTGATTTCTTTCATCTTCCCTTAAAGTTCGTACTACTATTTATGGGACACATTTTATTGAGTAATTTATTCTAAATGTTTTTCGTTAGTTAATTTACATTATTTTTAAGTTAGATGCCAAAGGAATGCAGTACACCAGGTTGTACTTCTAACTATAGTAAACATTCGCCAAATATCCACGTCTTACAAAAGATTAAAAATTAAATATTGTAGTAGTACTTAAATGATGTATATGCGAATTGTAAATATCAAATATCTTCATTTCTATTCCAGCACCTCGTCATATATTCTGTTAATATATTAACTGGACAAAATTTAATGAACGCAAATTTAATAACTGTTAGTTAATTTTATTTAAAAAGTGGTTATGGTTGTAACTGCTTTTAAAATGTGAAACTTAAATATTCACTATAAAGAAATTCATAAAAATATCTGTATAAATAAACTGTTTATCTTTTATGAACATGTTTATCTTAATGTATAATAAAAATTAGCTTAATTTGTTTAATGTATATTAAAAATCAAGCCAAAATAATGAATCATGAAAGTAAGCACTGCTTTGTTTTTCCTTCAAATTACACACATCTACTTGATTTAATGTGCACATGTATCATAGTAAAGAAACTAATAAAATTAGTAGCACAATTATGGCATAAAGCTACATTAAATAACGCTTCAAAGCCTTGGAAAGCTTAAAAAATGCTTGATGTATATGTGAAGACGCGAGCATCCGTAGGCCTCTTTGGATGACTCATCGAAATACACGCGCAGGCCCGTTACAAATAGCGAAGGCCCCGAGTGTTCCCGCTCTGGAAACACCAAACTATGACGTTTTGACTGTTGCCAGTCACGAAAAATAGATTTGATTTCTATAAAAATAGTTGCGGACGACATAGCTCCACGAGAATCCTTTACTTTTTAGCACGTCATTTCCCGTAAAAAAATTCTCACGATTATTTTTAACAGCACTGACATCTGCTGAAAAATGGGTGAATTCGCGAGAACAGCTGGATAGATTGCCCAATGCTGAAAAAAGCATTGGGAAAGGGTTGCGCCTCAAAGTGTTAACAACCATTTACCAATGCTGAAAAAGTGAAGCCGTTGCTATCGTTCTATTCAACTACTAGCAACATAGCAGTCGATCATATCGCACATCACTAGCTAAAGAACCTCCATGTTGCTGGTATTAAATTGAGCAATGGTACCGGCTGCACTTTTCCAGCACTGGGCAGTCTATCCAGTTATTCCGTATCCATGTATTTTCATCATATTCTCTAGTTCTCAGCAGATGCTAGAAATGATGAAAATAATTCAAACATCAAATTTACAAATAATTTTTACCGGGAAATATATGTCCTAAAATGTAAAGGATTTTCAGCCCCTTCTAGTGGACCCGGACAATTGCATATATTCATTTCAGGGACATATATACGAGTGGGGTGGAGGGGGGTTAGGGGATCTGAACACAATATTTTTAAATTTCATATAAATGTTTAAAATTTTATATTAATTTAAAATATAAAAATTTCAAGATCTTATTTTAGTTGCCGCACAGCCAACTGCGTCAAAAAAGGGTCTCTGGATCTGTGGCACGCGATGAACGTTTCGATCGTCCGCCATCTTGCTGGTAGTTAAGTCGAGCGATGGCAACGGTTGCCCTTTTTTCAGCATTGGGAAAGGGTTGCGCCTCAAAGGGTTAACCTATGACATCTTTCCGTCAATGCTCCCTACTTCGGCCGATTGGATACTACATACTCACTCATTCTTACAGCACACACACACACACACACACGCTTCCCACTCTGGAGACGGAGAGACAACGCAATCCATCCTTGGAGGCACCGCATGCAGTACACACAAACCGAAATCGTGATTCAATCGCGTTGATTATAGGAAGCAATTAGCGGATATAACCCCCAATTACGCCTCTCTCTCTTGCTCCGAGCTGAGGAGCTGCTGCAGAAAAAAGTTTTTTCTTGGCTCTCGGGCGCGTTCTGTTGTCGGAGTGGAGCTGGCAACTGCATAATTCATTCAGAGCATGCAAGTTAAGAAAAATGATGCCCCAAAAGGAGCTCGGGTATGTCCCAGGGATACCGACAAGATTTTTTTATTCTTTATCGCTTCGTAAGAATAGGGCTTTTACCGGTCAAAGGATGCTCTTAAAAAAAAAAAAAATGTATATCACAGGGCTCTTGCAGTTTAAATAAAAAAGAAATAAATCAAGCAGAATACATTGGTTATTGGGTAAAAAAAGGAATCCAACATAACCTTATTTGTGCCTATCCTACTGTACAATAAATGCTATTTCATATTTTCGTTCCCTTTGCAGTAAATTTAAGATTACAGTTACCGTCGTTGCTTTCTGGCATGGATCTTGGAATGTTTCGCTGTGTTCCAGCTTGGAGCTTGCAGGCACAGCACTCAGTTACTTTAGTTCGCTTCCGTTTGACCTATAAAAGTTGATTCTTCATAAACTATTTTTGAAAGAGAGCATTCTCTTTTAACTTTCAATTATGTTACATTCATTTCGCTTGATTTCAAATGGATTAACGTACTCTAAAACGCATGTAAAACAATGGTTGAGTAACTAACTATTCATGTTATACCTGGTATTTAGATTGTTTGGTCAGAGGAGCACTTTTAAAACTATTGACTAAGCACTATTATTTTTAATTAGAAAAAAAATTCTAATAGTATCAGTTCTTTTAATGGCATACATATTACAAGGGGCTACAGTGTTCGTATTTCACGTTTTTCAAAGGACTCTTCACCCTGGCCACCTTTTCTTTTTAGTGATGATGTGCTTTCTTCTTGAGCACTGATGAGCATAATCACATAATATAAACACACGCGGTGGGCAGATAAATTCGAAGGTCTTGCAAATGATTTTAGGTGATTCCGAGGTTTTGTAAAGATGGATATAGTTACCTAGAAGAAATATTTTTAAGTCTCTATAGCGCAAGCGCTTTGCATTTACGTGTGTACGTGTACGTATACACATGTTTATAGACGCACTATGTATCCTGTTATCCCGGGCTGTTGCGAGTTTAGTTTTAGATTATGTGGGCCGACAGATAACTTTTTTATCCGACTATGCTAATATAGCCTGCCAAGTGGCATACCCCAAAAACCGACCCCCTTTCACACATAGAAATTTATATGTAAGCCACTCATTTTTCTTAATTTTAATATAAAAAGTTAGTTTTTTTCCGTTACGTTTTACAAGCATTAGATTTCTATGATTAAAATGAAAGTCATTATAAATATCTGTTTGGGGCTTTGTAGGATTTCATTTAATACGGGATACTTGATTCTGTTCGCATGGTTTTTGGAACATATGTCTGATCGTGACAGATGGAAATTAAGTAAATAAATGAACAAGTACACGAAAAGGATCAAACGAAAAGAAAAACTCTCAAACTACATAAAAGGAAAAATTAGAGATTATATATCGGAATATTAAATGCCGACACAACGATAGTTCGCCAAATAAGATTTTTTTTTAATTTTTAATTTTCTTTTGTTTGTTTGTAGGATTATGGAAACGATACCCAACGCGTATTCACGTTACATCTGCAGTAAACCTACCAAAACTCCAGACCGTTAGATCGACAGCCACGCGATAGGACCCGAATCCGGGACCGTCACACTTTGGCCGTCTACCATTTTCAGTAACATAACCACTGTACCATAGTGAGGCTTGATTTCCTTTTAAACCTTAATGTTTAAAAAATGAATTTCTTCGAAAAAACGCTTGTCAAAGATCCAATTTCATTTTTGTAATTGGAAGTTTTTGCGCTCAGGTAAACCTAAAACCTTAGTTTTCATAATTTTTTTTAAACACATGGTCCCTTAACAAATTATGACATAAAAAGTAAGTGTATGCCATTTATACACAGTCCAGTCACATTAATGTGACCATCACCTACTTACGAAGTCAACGTGAAATAACCAATCACAGAAAAAAGGTGGCAGCACATTACAGTGGAGTGTATATAAAGGATGTCCTAGGGCATCGGAAAGCACTTCAATCGTTGGCGTAATGCAGAAACGTAGCGATTTATCCGACGTCCAGAAGGGCATGATTATTGGCTTTCGGGCCAAGGGTGGAAGCATTTCGGAAACGGCTAATTTTGTGAACTGTTCGCGTGCCGCCGTGGTAAAAGTATACCGTGCATGGCAAAATGGCACTATCCAAAATCAGCGGCGTGGCACATGTTGTGCACCACGGGCTATAGATGACAGAAACGAACGAAGGCTACGGAGATGCGTTCATGAGAATAGACGTACAACTGCTGAGCAACTGACCGCCCAGATGTACCAAGGTGCTACCGAGAATGTATCCTCAACAACGGTTCAGCGAACGTTGCTGCGCATGCGCCTCCGCAGCAGACGTCTGGTTAAGGCACCTATGCTGACTGATGTTCATCGGCGACGAAGTCTGGAATTTGCACGCCAGTACCGCAACTGGACGTCCACAGAGTGGCGACAGGTGGCTTTTTCCGATGAATCACGTTTTGTGCTCCATCGGACAGATGGACGTTGGTGTATACGGCGTGAAACGGCTGAAAGAAAACCTCCAGCAACAATTGCCGGAAGGATCCAGGCTGGAGGAGGGAGCATTATGGTTTGGTGAATGTTTTCCTGGCATTCACTGGGTGCACTCATCATTGTGGACGGCACGATGGATAGCATAAGTACGCATCTGTCCTTGCGGACCATATCCACCCCTACATGCGTATTATTTTTCCCCAGAATGATGGCATCTACCAGCAGGGTAATGGCATCTATCAGCAGGACAATGCGAGGTGTCATACAGCTCGCAGCGTATGTGCATTGTTCGAAGAGCAACAGGATGAGTTTACCGTACTCCCCTGGCCAGCAAACTCACCGGATTTAAACACAATCGAAAATCTGTAGGACCACTTCGTTCGGGTTGTTCGCGCCATGGATCCTCTACCGCGTAATCTTGCGCAGCTGACCACGGCACTGGAGTCGGCATGGTTCAACATCACAGTGAACACCTTCAGAAACCTAATTGACTCTCTTCCTGCACGTCTCGCAGAGGTCCGCTCTGCCAAAGGTGGTTATTCTGGCTTTTGAAAGGTGGTCGCATTAATGTGACTGGACTGTGTATAACCTATCAACTTCTTCTCACTGTATATTGCTAAATTCAATGGTTTAGGAAATGCATCACTAATCGCACAATTTAAAATATCTGTTATAGCGTAAACTGGTGAGGTCCAGGATTTCGGCCTACCGTGCAGCTGTCGATCTGACTTGGGCGGTTTTTGGACTCGGGGTTTTGAGCGGTTTTCTCCATTTGTAACGTCAATACGCGTTAGAATCCATTAAAAAGTCCGCCGTTCAAGATACCCCCTTCATACACAGATTCCCTGGTGCATTGTGTTGGTTGCACAATACCTACATTGGCTAAACTGAACAGTAAATAGACACTTTGTACATTTTTATCATCTTTTTTGAGCCTTTTTGTATTTAACCGTGTTAATACATTTTTTGTTATTAGTAATTCATGTGAAGAAAAGGGGGGTGCTTATAAGTTATCAGATTTAGAGTTTACGGGGATTTGAGTAAAAATTGGTACAAAAGACCAATAATTGAACATAGACATTATAGTGTTCCTTTACTTGAATTAATAATAGTCCCAGTTAATCAGCATAGTGAAATTCCCATCAGCAAATGAAGGTCACGTGACCATGCAAACCAATAAATCTCGAACTAGCTTCCTATTGCATGGTGCATTTGCTTTAGTCTATGGGAAGTTACCGTTACCAATCCGTTGACAGAAAAACTCTTTAAACCTTATTTTAAAAAATATGTTCATAATATTTACCGGTTGTGTTCCCTTATTGGGTAGATTTCCCCTACACCTTTTTAAAAAGAATACGTGGTACATAGTTCCTATCAATAACATGCATAAATTTCGTAACATTCTATGCCCATTATGAACGGCAGTTAATAAGCACGGACAAGCCGAAATCATATACTCCATTCAAATTTCTTGAAAAGTGTTAAAAGGCAGCATTTTGTATGAATTTCAACAAATGAGGCGAGAAAGGGAGGAAAGAAAGCTTGTTTAAAAGCGAACGAAATCATGAGTTATTGCTAGATCGTGAGGCCAATTTATTTTTCTCTTGCTTATTCCTTTCATCATTACAACCAGAAGGCGATAAAAGCGTTCTGCATTTTTCTCAAAATTCATGTCAAACACACACACATACACACTCTGGTGGCGGCGCGATTAGAAATTCACGAACACTTCATCCATATCGTTTACCCAAAACAAAACGTGAAAAAAAAGTCGAATGATAAAAAAAAGAGACGCAGATAAGAAATAAAAAATAAATAAATAAGCCGAAGATGGAGAAAAGAGCCTAAAACAAAAGAGGATTTTAAATTTCGCCTGACCTCAGCCGAATATATACTGAAAAATACATAGACTGAAAAAAAAAAAAAAAAAAAAAAAATAAGAGAACTGAAATTTCTCCATATCTTGATGTAACGAATACGCAAGCCCCCCCCCCTCCTATAACCACCATGAGAGTTGCAAGTTATTTTCTTTTCTATATATATCATGGACATTATTATTATTTTACTTCACTTCACTTTTTTTTTCGTTTGCTTATTCGGTGAGAATGGCCACACGCTCAATATTTCATGCCATTCACGGTACTCCATTTCGGGCGTTTGGGGGGAGAAGTTTCTATTTGGCCCGGAACGAATCCCCCCGAGAAAACGCTCTCCGCCGCGAATATTGTGTTACTCCACTACCACTAGCCCCATCTTTTGCCTGGTCGGAAGAAAATTCAGAACCCGAACACAGGAGCAAATGGAGAGAGAAGGAGATATGGAAAGGAAAAAAAAAAAAAAAAAAAACCCTGAAAATAAGGCGTTATATGGAAGAGAGAACACACATGCTTTTTTTTTTTTTTTTTTTCCTTTTTCTTTTTTTGTGGCCGTAGGGCTGGCTATATAAGACGTATAGAAGGCTGAAAAAAAAATTTCTTACAATGTAACGCCTGGTAATGGAATTACATGCTGTATTATCTGACGCACGTCACTACCCCACCGCCGCCGTTCAGTTTTTATTTACCGGTTCTGATGATGGCGCTTTGTGATGCTAGGTGCTGAAGGATAGAGAGGAGATAAGATGATTAACTCGATGATCATTTACAAGGTATAGGGTGCATCATGAGAAATAGAACTGGCCCAGCTCGTAATTGTATAGGATACGAAATGCATTAACACTCTTCGCACATATTTCATAAAGCGTTGTTATCATTACTTAAGGTTACTGATGTTCAAGTGATAACTTTGTTAACAAGGATCCCCCCTCTCGAAAATTAAAAATGTTCACTTCAGAAACGTTATTTTACACATTTACAAACGATGATTCGATGAGAGATAAGAAATTTTCAGACAAAAACTGTTGAAATAAAATATGAAAGTTTTGCTATATGTGGCAGTGACAATGTACGTTCATGATTTTTACTTTCCAAAAGTGTACCATGTAAGGAAAGTATTTTAATCATAAAACAATTTGACTTCGAGATTTTGATGTATTTTCGCGTTTTGAGGCCTTCTGATATCATTTATGCTATTTTTACGGTGATGTATGTATGTATGTGTGTACATTAGGGTGGTTTCAAAAAAAAAAAATTTTTTTTTAAGTTGAACTCTCACCCCCCCCCCCCCAACACTTTTCTGACATTATGTGAGTTAATGCCCCTGTTAAAATATTAGATCATTTAAAGATCATTTAGAGGTAGATCAAAGGCTTTGAAGTTTGCTAATTTTTGTGTCAGCCTTTGTAATATAACGATAGTTAATACAGTAAATAAATATCAGTAAATCAAAGGTGATAACTAATATGGACAAGTTTTTTTAATGAATAGTAGTTTGGTTTTAACTACATTTAATCATGAAACAATGTATATAAAAATACAACCAAGATAATATCAAGTAATATTGCCCATCAGTCAAACTAAGAAACTGAACAAAGTAAAATGCACATTAGGATTACAAAATCATTGCTTTGGGGGGGATTCTTCGGTTACCGGGTGTCGTCGCCAAGCGGTGATGAGTCGCCAAACTTGGAGTTTGGTCGAAAGTTTGTTTACTTTAGCGTTAGAGTCAGATGTCTGTTGTAACCTGTGTAGATTGAGTTGAGGTGTTGGATGATGCTGTATTTTGATGAAAAAACGCTCGGTGGGTTCATTAAACGATACCAGGATGTTTGGTAAAGGAATTTTGTGATGGGTTTAGGCAATTTAACTGTAATCGGTAAACCGAAAAGCAGGTGAATTTGAATTCGATGTGTAAGTTCTTGTTTGGTGTTTGTTGAGTTATTTACGGGGAATACAAGATGTATTTGGAAATGTGTTGTGTTATTTGAAGTGTAGTGAATATTATGTTGTTGTTTAAAAAGGAAGTGTGTGTTTATTTGAAGGAGGGCGTGATTATAATGTTAAATAAAAGGAAGTGTTTTGGTGTTATGTTATTAGCTGATGTGTTATGGATATTTTTGAAGAGTTTCTTAAAATAAAGGTAAGTGTTTTTTTTTTAAAGAATTTTTGCAATTGCTTAAGGTTTTCAATGTGAATTGTAAATCGATATTTGATGTTGTTATGTTTTCATATAGTGACTTTATATGAGGTGTATAACTAGGTTATTTAATGCACCGATGTTGTTTTGAGTTGAAAACGGGCCAGTGTTTGACCAGTTTACATAGCTGTACAACTAGGTTGGTGAATCCACTGAGGTTTTTTTTAGTTAAAAATGGACCACTGGTTGCCGAGTTTACATAGCTGTACAACTAGGTTTCTGAATCCACTGAGGTTTTTTTAGTTAAAAACGGTCCACTGGTTGCATAGTTTACATAGCTGTACAACTAGGTTGCTGAATCCACTGAGGTTTTTTTAGTTAAAAAGGGTCCACTGGTTGCATAGTTTACATAGCTGTAGAACTAGATTGCTGAATATTCTGAAATGTTTTTAGTTAAAAGTGGTTTACTGTTTGCTCATTTTTAATTGCCTGTTACTGAATTTGCTGACAATTTTTAGTGTTAAGTATGGATGGCGTATTTTGTTGTATTGTTTTTTTTTTTTTAAGTGGAATATCTGTGGAATTTTAATGTGTTAAAGTAATTTGTATTTCCTGACAGTGCTCAACATGTTGTATTATTTTATCGTATTCTAAAATGGTGTTTCACACGTGAAAAATTTGGCGACAAAAAAAAGCGCCAAGTAGCGGGTGTTGGCGAGAAAAAAAAGTCGCCAAAAATAGCCGACACCCGCTAACCGAATAATTCCCGCTTTGGGTTTAGGAAGTACTGGTACTAGCAATCTGCATGCTAGCACCCAACTTCATCAGTGTAGTCTTCTCGGAGGATTTGAATAGTTTCCTATGGGTCTCAACCACTTGCAAAAGATATTGCTTCTTCTTAATTTTTGGTTAATTTGTCATTGAACTGAGTAATAAGAGCGACAACTCTTTCAGCACAGTCATTTACTACTTTAATACCTTTCTCTATATCTATGGATTACTGGAAAGAGTCTAATCGCTTCCATTCTGAGGGATCTACTTCTAAGAATGAAGTATCAAGTTGCATTGAATTGAAGGCTGTCAGAAACTTCACTGTCACAAATCTTCTAAAGATTTTAGGTGAATGTCGTTTATTTTGCTATCAAGTCGTTTCAATTGCTTTTCTGTTGTTTCTTTTTTTAAACCTTGAACCATACTCGCTTTTGTTTCTGCAGACACATTGTTAGAAAACAAACTGAGTTCAACCAGTTCTTCTCCTAGGTACCAAAGATGTCATTTTATTGCGGTTGTTGCCTTCCTTGCAATGTTTTTGTTGAATTCTGCATATTCGTGAAGTTTTACCAAAAACTGCAAATTATGAACAGGAGCCTCTGTTGCGATAGTAGCAGTAAACCAGTGCTTCATATATAAAAGCTCGATAAACAGGTTAAACTCTATTAAAGCATTCTTCTGTCTTGGTGTTGATTTAAACTGTTGACTTACTTACTACTTAAAGATACTGATACTACTTAAAGAAATTCTCATTAGTCATCGCGGGGTTGCTTCTCATTTCGAAAAGTTGTGAAGGCAAATTCTATAGCATTTTTCTTCAGCTCTACCAGATTAGCAGCAACCATTCTTCGACCAATCTCATCAGTTCTATATGTTTCAAACTTTTCTTGATCAATGAAGTTCGAATGTTCTTTAAACCTTTTAAAAAGAAGAACATCTGGTCCAGATAATGACCCAAAACACACTGTGAATACATCTGCAAGAATAATCTTATGGATATGATGTCAGCATGCAAAGTACAGTAGGCTTCTTCCCATATATGTTTTTCAATGAGAGTGCAAGCTCCAGAATTTATGCCAATGTTGCTTCATGTAATATCAAAGCATAATCCATTGACTTGCTCAGTAAGGTGGACCGAAAAAAATATTAAGTTTTACCGATCAAAATCTAATAATGCAGAAAAGTTTCCTTAAGTAAATAGAAGACGAAAGAAAATAAAAAATTTCGAAGTCGCACAATATTTGACCCTTGCGCATCGAGGCCAAAGTTTCGGAAATTTTACCATTTCTGCCTATTTTTTCATACTTTAAAAGCAACGCTTCTTTCTACTAATTAAATTTCTCTAATAATTAAATTTTAATGTGAATATATCATATACAAGAACTAAGAAATAATTTATTTTAAGTTATAGAATGGGAAAGAGAACGAGTTTGGGGTTATTTCATTTAAAGTTACACTTAGACTGATAATACGGTACGGTTCAACGTGCCAGAACGAGGGACACAGTGAGTGTACTCCTCCCACATTTATTGTGAAAACTAGGAATCGTGCACGTCGAGTTTCACCCTTGCACTTCCCACACAGTCAACTGATAGTGAGATTTTTTTCACATAAATATTTACTTGTGAATTTTTTATTGTTACTAACTGAAATGCTGTCTTATGGGTAAATTTAGGAATGATATTTCTGGACAGAAATGTAGATCGTATAAAGCCATACCTGGATTCCGGGCCACAAAACTCGTTTGCTGACTCGGTAACAAGTTTATCTCACCACTCTACGTTTTGAGTGTGACAAGGAAAATGGTACACATTTCAGTCTGGTACAGCTCGCTATTTAATGAGTCCATTGATGAGTTATGCTCTGACATTACCCAAAAGAGGCAAGGGAGACAGTTTGCAAGAGCTCCAGTCAACTAACTCTGAATAATCTGTGACACACACACACAAAAAAATTTGATAGCTGGAAGCAGGAAAGTACAAATTTTTTCCGAAGAAAGAAATTTGTGCCTTTAGAATGAGCCTTTGACCAATGTCCTTTACATGCTTCCTTTAGTCAAATACCATAGCTATGAAAACATTTTCAGGATGGGCAAAAAGTGCATTGCGCTGCATTACTCGATCCATCGTTGTAGCTGATTGTCAGGTAAGTATTAATTGCATAATTGTATTCCCCTGTAAACATACTTTGGTCCGCCTATGAAGGAACTTTCTTTCTTGATAGCAAACAAAACTGGACTATAGCACTTCAAAAAAATATAACTATCTGTTTTAATTCATGTGAGGGCTCTTTCGAGGATAGGTATAATCTGAGAATCTTATTGGCAGCCGTAACCACCTGGAATTGGATAGAGGCCGAGGGTTGGCGACAGCATTGACTGGCGGACAGAGTCCCATATGATCAGCCTGAGAAATACTTAAAGGTATTTTTGATCGTTATCGAGAACTGTTTCTTCTAGAAGAGGAACATCATACTCAAGTGATCTGTCGAGAAAAGCAAGGAATCTGAGTCCAAACATCGAATTCGAAAGACAAATTCCGCGTTCGAACATCAGAAAAACATGCAGTCGCCCAGGACATGAAGTGGTTAACTCATTTGAGACTAGATTATTTTTGAGAGTTTCTTCTATTTTTGCTAATGCCAGCAATAACCCCACCCCCTCTCATACCTGCTTTCGGCTTATACTATCATAATGACAGCAAATAATTGGTTAGTACTTATGCATCATATATTGATTGGCTAAAATAAAATATAATTTTCAGAAGCGATATTTTAAAAATATGAAAAATACTTAAAAATAATAAAATTTTCAAACCTTCGACCTCGATGCGCAAGGGTCAAATATTGTTTGATTTCAATTTTTTTTTTTCTTTTGCCTTTTATTTACCAAGGGCAACTTTTCCACACTATTAAATTTTGATTGGAAAAACTTTATTTTTTTTTCGGCCCACCCTATTGCTCAGTTAATTTCCATTCTTCTAAGGCTTACACTGTAACTGCTGCTATTGCTTCACCTGTGCCATTTGGGATTTTAGGGAGTCCAAGTAACTTTTGTAATCCATCTCCTGTAACTAAGATTAAAAGCCTATCTATTTTCTCTGTGCCACTTAAAGAAATCCCTGGAAGCATTTTCCCATCCCAGTGTACCACAAAACTATATCAGGATTTGATGCACTAAAATCATCTTTAACATTTTCTGACATTTCCTTTCGGTAAGATATCCTTGCTTTTCTTACATTGCTTCTTGATATATTGTAGTCACCAAGGCCTAAACTGTGTACAGTTGCTGCCGTAACATAAGTTGTATCTCTGTCTGATATACTAGTTCTATCCAATGCTGCAACTGCGATAGGTGTCACAATGATTGGTGACTTTTGCTGAAGCTTAATTTTCTTATTCTTGGAACTAAAAGTACTTTTAACTTTAAAATTTCCATCTTTTCCATCCATCTCTTCGTCTTCCTCTTCACGTCTAGAGTAATTAGGTACTTTTACTAGCCATTATTCCTCCTTCCTTGATTTCTCTTTTTCTTCACAGAGTAAGCGTTTCTTATTTCTTTCTGCTACTTTTTCTTCTGTCTTACATAAATTACAATCAACAAATGCCAGATAACCTTTATGTACTTGTCTCTGATCCAATAAAAATGCCCTATCTTCATCAATAGTTATCATTTTAATAGCATTATCATGTGCAACATCAAACAAACTTTCTAGGTTTATTAGAAACTCTTCTTCCTTTTGCTTCTAGTTTTTTGTTCTGCGTTTTTTATTTTTTTTAACAATTTAAAGCAATTAACATATCTTTCTAGTTTTTTTATAGTATGCTACACTGGTTTGATGGGAATTCTAGCCTCTTTGCCAAAAACGAATAACTGTATTAACAGCACAGACTGCACTTCCATGAATTGTTTTCTTTTCAGAAATGTGGTGATAGAAGGAGCATGAAAGCACCCGCTTGTTTTTAGGTAACCTTCTACCTGTTATAACCTCTGCAGTTGGTCCAATGAGCCACATGCTATTATCACTTCTACTAACTCTTAAACTTTCCATGATTGTACTGATGCTAGTCCAGAACTTCTACTTGTTGGTCCCTAATTTTGAACCGATTCCAGATGAGAGACCAACCACCACCTGAAATCGGCACCCCCAGAGGTATCGTTTAACAACTTGGAGGACTTTGGAGCCACGGCGGATTTTACGTGCACCAGCTGCCATTAGCGTACACGGTTCCACAGCGGACGAGCCGAGAGTGAGATGACCCTCCCAAGCACTGGCCAAGCCGGATGTTGCTTCACTTGCCGTGTTCTTATGGGAACGGAGTTTAGCGACCAGACCACTGCGGGACGCACATTTCAGTAAATAAATTGAATGATAAAATGCTTCGACAAACTTACTGCCTATGGCATCTTAAATCTTCCCTAAATCAACCACCGATCTAGATTTCATGATACAGTAAAGCGTCGGTAATCCGGACGTCGATAATCTAGATTTAATTTTGGTAGTGACACTTGGCCATAAAGAAGCGCGAACCACTACTGCAGTTCAAAAATCAATTTTTTTAAGAACGCTGACAATGTATAAACTATACAATAATCTTTAAATAGACATATATGTATATATTGTACATTACATTTGTATGTATACTCTTTCATACATGTGTAATATGTGCAAATACATTATAAGTTCATATTAATTAATGGTTTTATTTATCTGCTCCAATTATTTAACCTATTAAGTGATTTTTTAACGGTTTTAGCAAGTTTTCTTTTTGCGATGAACTCGAACGACCTTTTTTTGGTTCTTTTAAAATATCTGGACATTTGATAATCCGGAAAGGGCCCTGTCACCATTAATCCGGATTATCAACGGTCTACCGTAACAAGAAAATCCCCTTAAAAATACAGAATCGCATGAAAAATCCATTAATAGACATTTCATCATAATATGCACCGACACCAAATATAAAATAATTTTATTGATTTCTTCTTTCCTCTTTTATACTGAAATAATGCAATCGTTGTTTGCCACGATTCCCCCACCTAACAATTGTGTTTGGTGGCCACTTTTATTTGAATCCTATAAAGCATATTTTTTCGCGGGATATTAAACTTAGAAACGTGGCTACTTGTAAGCCACATTTTCTGCTGCAAAACACTCTACTCTGAATAGAACGCACACTTCAGTCGTATATTTACTTCGAGCTTTTATAAGAAATGTAATAGTTCGATTCTGGACTAGATGTTAGACGAAAGGAAAGGGGCAGTATTTCGCTAAAAGTTGTAAAAGGAAATGAAAAACTGATGCTTTTTTGGAACAGAAATCTTGCATGAAATTGGAAGCTAAATGATCCAATTTAATTTTGCGCAGGACCGCAATCTTCGTCAAGAGTATCACACTTGCGGTTGAGCCACAGATAATTGAAATATGATTAAAAAGAACGAAACTACAAAAAACATGAATAAAAATGATGTTAAAATTAACTAAATAAAATACTGAACAATACACACCTAAGACTAAAGTTAATTCTAAGAATTAATTTCGCGTACAGAAAGGTTCCCCCGATTTCGCAGAAATAGAATATTATCCCAAACGTAAAAGGAAGAAAATAAAAAAATGTCACTATTGAAAAAAAGTGATTTCTTTTGTAACAGGCCATGCAAATCAAATGCATATCAAACTCTTTTTATAAAAAATCATATTTTAAAATCAGAATGAAAAACATTGTTGAAAACAAGATCAAGCAGGAGCCATGTTGATTGAGGAAAAAGCCTTTGAAAACGATTGAGGTAAACTTCATAAATAATACAATTTTCCCAAGTAGGAAATTGTTATAGTCAAATAACTATTTTGCCACGTTATATTAACCATCAGAATTGCATTTTCGCCTGCTCTATCTTCAACCAATACGGCGCTTTTGCTTAACCTTACAAATGACAAAAGACGTTAAGTCACATTATTTCTCATTCTGGTACAGTATAAACAGGGGCGGCCCTAGGGTACGTGGTGCCCCCATGCAAACATAAAAAAGGCGCCCCCTTTTATACTTTTTTCAAGCTTTTGAGTTCGAAGGTGCCCCGATGCTTACCGTGTCCCCCTGAGAACCCCTGAGTGTAAAGATGGGTTGTGGGATTCTACAAGAGATTCTTATTGTCAGATGCATTTTGTTGTCTGCGCCTAACATGTACTCGTCTGTTTCAGCAAAAGGTCAGTCATCCATGCCGTCTTTTGCTAGCCCCATCTCTAGCCTGACAGTGGCCAAAGGAAGAGATTCGACGTTAAAATGCGTCGTCGATAATTTAGGAGATTACAGGGTAATTGAACATATTATCTTTTATTCCATGTAAACTGATCTGTTACTGAAAATGCATATATCCTAACTCAGTGGCGTAGCCAGAAATTTTTCGACTAGTGTAACTCATATATATGTATATGTGTATGGGATAAGTGGGTAAAGAATATATACTTTGTATGACGAAAAATTCCTCATGAGAGGGGGGGGGGATTGTGATCCCCCAACCCCCTTACACCTTGGGTACGCCACTGTCCTAACTAATATTATAAATGCGAAAGTGAGTTTATTTGTTACGCTTTCACGCCTAAACCGCTGAATCGATTATGATGAATTTGGGTATAGAGATAGGTGGAACCCTGGAGACGGTTATAGGCTACTTTTTCTCGCGAAAAATTTATGGGATGTGGGGTGAGGGAAGGTGTAATTTTTGTATATAACTTTTTATTGCGTCGTCCGATTCGCGTCAAACTTTTCAGAATTATTGTTACGCATCCAATAAAAGTAGATCAGTGAATAACGTGAGATTAATGTTTTAGATATTGCAAGTGAAACTTTCGTAATTTTGATGTCACGAGTTTAAAAAGTCACGAATTCAAAAACCTAATTAGTTTGACAGGCTTTCAACACAGACGGGCTTTTGACAGGCTAAAAACTATGGAACGAGCGAAATAACATTAGAGAGGGAGACTTATTTTTCACGAGTTCAATAAATCGCTTTAAATATCAATTTAAATTATTAATTTCTAACGTACAAGTTGCGTCACTTGCAAAATTATTATTAAAACTTATCCGATTTCGGTTCTTGGAATAGCTCTTTGAAATTAACAAGATTGATTAATCCTTTTTTTCGTGAGACCTGAGTGGTTATTTAGAACAAATCGGAATCCGGAATTTGCGGAATTTAGTCGACATTCTAGCTAAGTTAAGAACAAATGCACTCCAAAACAATATAATAAATAAATAAACAAAAATAATTCCCCCTGCCATGGTTTTTTATGGAATGTTTTTGAATTCCGGATTCCCATTTGCTGGGAATACGCATTCCTAGAGTTCTTAGACTCGGAAAATGAAAATTCATCAAATTAAAATAAATATAACATTAACCTAATGGCACTTTTAAAGGACTCAGATTTTTAATTACTAGTTGTCTGCCAGAAACCCTCTGTCTATAGTGACCAGTTTTGTGCAATTTCACTTTACCACCACGACACTTTTATGTGTAGACGATGTTTTTGTAAAAACGCAATCATATTTTGCTAAATGCAAAGGCAGCTCCAGCAAATGGGTCATAGGGGGTCACTCTCCCTTCTGACCTTAGATTTCACACATTCAGTTTGCGCTTTAAACAGTTTAGGCAAATCTAAAAAGCCTAGGGGCCCCCTCCGAAAATTCAGCCTGGAGCCGTTCTCGGCTAAAGGCCCAATGTTCAGAGTTATAAAATCTTTAACTGTCGAATGATTGAACTGTAGCTGAGGCGTACCGCTGACCATGTATAAACTTGCTGCACCTCAATAAATTTGCACTTTTTTTGAATGATTGTCCTTGAGATTTATTTAAGGTCATCCAAAATGCAGGCATATTTGGAAATGAAGTTTTTTTGAAAGGATATGGTAAAATAGTACTAGAATATATTATACGCGGGATAAAAATTCTTTTATTACCTGCAGTTCTAGTTAAAACTTCGCAATCAATAGAATTACGATATACAAATTTGATGCGCATTCTTGATTCATTGTATTTAAGTTTCTGATTAGCATAACGATATAATTAACTTTCAATACCAACTTATGTGGTGGCAAATTATAGTATTTTTCGGCTAGGCATGCGCAATGTTTCGCAAATCCAACCAACTGTTTTTTTCTGGGAAACGTTTAAAGCTTTAAAAGCTACTTCTGAAACACTGTAGTTCCCCAAAACAAAGCGGAAAATGTTAATGCGTATACAAAATAGTATTTATATACAGAATTCAATGTATACACAAATATCAATGTACTAAAAAGAAACTTGTAGCTATGGTTATATGTTCTCGATTCATCAGATATTCGATTAAGTCAGCATTAATAAAAGTTCAATTGTCATTTTTAGGTTCTATTATAACTGACTTTAATGTGTTATCTGAGAGTATGTTTTCGGAAATATTTCCATACACTTCATTAATAATATTATGTTATTCTCTATTAACTGCTGAGGTATTTCTTCAATAATATTTTCGGCGAAACTTTGCTTTAGCATACTGCGTGACGGGAGATTGTGAAGAAATTGTCGAATTGGCGCGTTTCAGAGAAGCGTCTCTTGGATTGAAATCTGCACTGTTCGGTTCGTTTTTCCACAGCTTTAAAACATGGAATTTACAACACTTCGCAAACTTATCGACCGTCTAAAAAAATCGCCAAGCACTGGGCTAAAGAACATTTCAGTCGTTGGAGTTTTACCAAACTTGGAAATTTCGGCCTTTCATCATGACACGTCGCAGAGATATCTTTAAACAAAGGTGATCTGGGGCTAAACATGATATTGAATGGAAAGGTTTTTATTACTAGAGTGGAAAAAAAAATTTCTTTCGTAATTTCTGTACGATCCCTGAAATGCTATCATTTGACTGGATTTTTGTTTTCCTTCGGGATCCATTGAAAGTGGTCTAAGTCAGCTATTTAAGCTATATTTTTCAAATTTTGCATGTCACCTCATTAGTGTATGAGACACATTTTACTAACTGGGAATTGTTTTGCATGGGGGTCGAATACAAATTTTAAAAATGTAACTTTTTGAAAATGAACGAAAGGATTTTTTTTTCTTGTGGAGTCTTATTTCCGACCTCATTTTGAACATTTTTTAATTTACACTGTCTACTTACCTCTAAGAGATAAAGGATTAAAGCCCGCTACCACCTTTTTGGGACACCCTGTATATAACATATGAAATTAAACATTCTCTTTGAAACTCGGTGAAAGTTTTTGAGATGTTCTTAAGTTTTTTTATTGTGTGAAAAGCTTAAAACAGAGACTGCATCCATGACTGATATTTAAAAGTTTATTTGCAGTACAATAATTTGAATTATCAATAACTTCCACTCCTCTTTCGTTAAACTATCTACTATCTTATGATAACTTTTCATAAATTTTGCAAAATATCATTCTCAATAAAAAATTTTACATATAGAAGTTGTATTTGAAGTTTTTTAAAGAAAAATTCTTTTAAAATCTTTTTTTCCAATTTTTATATTATAAAAGAATATGATCTGTGTATAAAATGTTACAAGAAGTACGAAGTCCGATTCCACGTTGAAACAAATGCCAGCTCATTCTGTATTACTTCTCACCGACAAATGATCCCTTCTGTCCAGTAGGTGGCGTGGATCCACGTGGACCGTCAAACCTTGTTGACCATCCACACACATGTGATCACAAGGAACAAGAGGGTGTCGGTCTCACACAACAACTTCCGAACTTGGTTACTGCACCTCAAGAACGTACAGCAAGAGGACAGTGGATATTACATGTGCCAAATTAATACACAACCTATGATTAGTCAAGTAGGATATCTGGAAATTGTAGGTAAGAAGCATCATTTTTCATGCAGCGAAATGCAGTGTTCATACAAGTACAGCGTTATAAATTATCTCTTACAACTTCAGACTGGTTAAAAAGGTGTACACAGTAACAAAAACAACTTTCAGCACGTAAAAAGTAAATTGTTGTTGTTGTTGTTGTTGCGAATATGTATATTGGATTCATATGATTGGCTCGAAACCCGCTTCTAATCCTCGTCAGAAGGATCGCCCGTCTACCATTTCCAGTGACATAACCGCTGTGCTATGGTGAGACAAAAAGTAAATTCATAGGGTTTATAGCACAGAAAATGTCTGCGAAGGTTCACAGCCTGTCCTACTACAAGCCAATCGCCTAAGCTGGGGCCATCGTGATTCTACCGAGCCTGTTTGTGAAGATAAGTCATCCAAAGAGGCATACGGATGCTCACTTGTTGGTTTCAGCAAATAGATACGTCATCTAACGGCCGGATCTAACCAATGAGGAAACGTCCGTAGGCTTCTTTCGGAGTGCACAAGCAGGCCCGCTAGAATCACGATGGCCCCGCCTAAGCGTACACTCTGTTCGATTGTGGGGTTCGATTCCCACTCAATTCTCTGGCTGTTTAAATTTCCTTTCTCTCTTCTAGTAAAAATTGTCTTTGCCCACTTTATTCGACAACGATTTATAAGCAGTTCCTGAATCAAACACACAACTCCGAAAGTAAATGCTCTAAATGCCACAAGTATGCATAAATACCTCATTTTCCGGATGAAAAATTTCCAGATGGGACAGTTCATCGTGTGTGTACAGTGGCGTAGCCAGAAATTTTTCTTGGGGGTGGGGGGTTACGACTACTGCAACTGACATATATGTATACGTGTGTGTGAGGTAAGGGAGTGAAGAATATACAATTTGTATGCCAAAAAATTCCTCATATGGGGGTCATGACCCCCTATCCCCCCCTTGGCTACGCCACTGTGTGTGCATGACATGAATTCGCATACCGACTTCTCAATTTGTCGGGATCGTTTTTATGTATGTTCAGCAATAATTTTACCACGTAGACGGATTTCGATAATTCTTTTTTTTTTATTGGAAAGGAACTATCTTAGTGTGTTATCATATTCATTAGGTCACGTTCTGGTGATATGACCATTCACAGAATAACGGAACTTTTCAATTCTAATCAGCAAATAGTAAACTATGCTTGGGAAAACCCTTTAGGGCAGCTGTTCCCAGACTATGGGTCGCGACCCACTGGTGAGTAGCGAAACGGGCGGAAAAAACTGAACTATAGTATTTTATAGTATTTTATATAGCCTATATTGGTTATCATTATGTAGTAGTGGGTCACGAAAAAAAAAAATTCTAGGTGAAAGTGGGTCCCAGGACAAAAAAGTTTGGGAACCGCTGCTTTAGGGTATCGTAATATTTGAGTTATCGTGATGCCGTTACGATGAAGTAATTT
The DNA here is from genome assembly GCA_038373885.1 of Cheiracanthium punctorium. Lineage (NCBI taxonomy): Eukaryota > Metazoa > Arthropoda > Arachnida > Araneae > Cheiracanthiidae > Cheiracanthium > Cheiracanthium punctorium. The sequence continues at coordinate 43,873 of JAWZYV010011914.1, read as the reverse complement.
GACATCAGCTTCATTAAAAGAGAAAGAAAGAAAGAAAATATGATGTGGATATCACATGACTTTCTTGTATGTCTATTAAATCATAAATATTTTCAATGCAATTCATCTAAATTTATTTCATTTGAAACTGACATAAAATACTGCAATAATATTAAGGTTAAGCGATTTCTAGCCATATATGATAGATATCGCCAAGCTGGGGTCAGTTATAAAGATTTATTTTTTGCACTTAATTTCGCAATATTTCGCGAAAAGCCGCAAATCTTGGTTATAGTTTGCGAGGATTTAGGCATAGCCCAAATAGTGATTGATAGCAGACTTTTAATGAATTAAAGGTATTCACAAACCTCAATGAATTAAAAGTCTTTTGGGGGGCCCTGTAAATAAATTACCCAGTCAACTGCAATCAAAGAACTATATGTTACAACAGTTCTAAGTACAAAATTTCAACATTCTACGGCTGTAAGTTTTTGAGTTATACGAGATACATACTTATTTTTGGCGCCAAATCTACAGATGTTTTTAAAAAATTCGCCAAGCTGTATAAACTTGATGTCAGTCGACGAGATTTTAGGCATGGCCAAATAATGATTGTACAATACCTTGAAGATGCCCGTGTAAATTTCAACTATCCTGTTGATTAGAACCAAAAAGGGAGGTGCACAACTAGATCTTACAGCAATCCTGAATATAAAATTCCAACATTTTACGTCTAATACTTTTTGAAATATGCTAGTTACATACATACATACATAGGTACAGACGTCATAAAACTAATCAAAATGGATTGTACCACTGTGTCAATTAAATAACCGGACTAGTCTTAAAAATTCTGCATCGAAAAAATTATATAAATATCTTTTGGTCCCTTCAATTGTGCTTCCTGGACTTTCTGGAGTGCCTAGATGTGCAACGCTCCAACCCTGCTGTCGTCATCGCTGATACCGACTTACAGGCCGCTATCTCCCTCATTGACCGGCAAAATGTTCAAGCTCTGCTAAGCACTAAGTTGTATATAGCTTACTATATACAAAACCACACCAAAGCCAATGCTCTCTTATCCCAGTACGGTATTACTGCACGGCCTAACGCCCAGCTCACCAGTAAGAGGAAATCTACTGATGAACGCGACTCCAGTCAAGCCGCCAAAGTTATTCACATCGCCGAGGACTCTCAAGTCCCCCCCACCACCACTGAAGAAGACCATACTGTTAGTACTAACGTCGAGATGACAGAGCATCCTGTCTCAGTTCTCCCTGAAGTACCCAGTAAGGTTTCCAATCATCGTGCGAGTGAATAATAGGCAGTGAGAACCTTCGTCAATATTTACAAATGTCGAATGAAGAAACTTTTGAAACATTTAAACTAACATTTAATATATCACACGACAGCACATTTTACAACAAAACACTTAATACATCTAAGAAAAGAAAATGTGTAGCTTTCTGCGTCACAACCACAACACGACTTCTCGCCTAAACAAAAAAAGTTTCGCTTCTCTCTCCCTCGCTCGTTGCCACTTCTTTTTAAGTGAACTCTGGGACTCCGTCAACTCTGGGGCTCCGTTCGGGCAGGCTGGGGCGCCTTCTGGGTTTCCGTGAGCTCAGTAATCGCGAAGGAACCTTACAAGTCCATCCAGGGGAAGCACATCCGTCACTGGAGTATCGATGCTGCTCTGAAAATTTGAATCAACACACCAGTACTTTGCTCACTTAAAACAGAAAGGGGTGAGAGCTTCACATAGATATGCAGCTCCCACACACACACAAAAATGATACACTACATAATAAGATAAAACACTCGATTATAAATATATATATATATATATAGCAAAATTGCACAAACCATTAAAAAAAATTATGTTGTCATGTCAAATTTTAATCTCGAGAGGGCATCAGCGTTACCATGGCGTTTTCCTTTCCTGTATGTAACAGCCATATTATATCTCTGTAAGGCTAGAGCCCATCGTGACAACTTGGCTCCGTGAGGGGCACTTTTGGTTAAATAGGTTAACGGATTGTGATCCGAAATAATTTGCACTTCGGCCCCGAAAATCCATGTGTCGAATTTCTTTAATGCCTCTAAAACGCAGAAGGCCTCTCTTTCAATAGTTGACCACTTAGTTTGGGAGGGATTTAACTTTTTACTAAAAAATGCAATTGGCATTTCTTTGCCTTGATCATTGTTTTGGGCCAGACAAGCTCCAATGGCGGTAGCCGAGGCATCGGTGTACAGTTGGAAGAAGGGCTTGTCGAGATTTGGAGTATGTAGAGATGGCATCTTTATGAGTTCTTCTTTTAGTTGCAAAAATGCTTCATCGGCCTCTTTAGTCCAAGGTATATTATTGGGAACACTCTTCTTGGTTAGATCGGTTAAAGGAAGTACTATTTGGGAAAAATTCGGTATATAGTCTCTGTAATAGCTAGCCAGCCCTAGCAAACTACGTACTTCCCGTTTGGTGGTGGGTTTACCCAGCCTTTGTAATACTTCAACTTTTTCGGGATCTGGTGAATGCTGGCCAGAACCAATTAAATGTCCTAAGAATTTGACTTGCCTTTTCCCGAATTCACACTTTTCGAGGTTAACTGTAAACCCTATTTCCCTTAGAGTCTCAAACACTTCTTTCGTTTGGTTTAAGTGTTCAGTCCAGGTATTTGAATAGATTGCTACATCATCTATATATGAACTACAATACCCTTTATGATGCGCTAGAGCCTTGTCCATAGATTTTTGGAAAGTAACTCCAGCATTTTTCATACCGAATGGCAAAACCTTCCATTGGTAGTGTCCGCAATGTGTAACAAAAGCAGAAAAGGGCTTCGCTTCCGGCTTCATTGGTATTTGCCAATAACCCTTAGTGAGGTCAAGCACAGAAATGAAATTTGCTTTCCCCACTTCATATAGCAAGTCTCTTGCAATTTTCATTGGATAAGCATCTGGAACAGTGAAACTATTTAGAAGTCGAAAGTCAATACACAGTCTTACGCTTCCGTTCTTCTTGGCTACGAAAATTACCGGATGGGCCCATTCACTTTCGCTCGGTTCAATTAAGTGCATTTCTAATAATTCCTTGACCTGACGATCAACTTCTTCTCGAAATGTTATTGGAACCCTATAAGGCTTGAGTCGTTTTGGCGAACAATTTTCTGTAACTCTAATGGTATGTCCTTCCACTTTGGCATGACTAGGTTTTGAACTGAAGACATCCACGTAAGTCTGGAGAATATTGAAAAGTTCTTGGTTTTGCTCTTCTGTTAGGTGGGATTTCATACCTTGAAGATGCTTACGAATATCTTCAGCCGTGCAATTCGTTTTCTCAGCTGGGGCATAATGAAGATCTCCAAAATCCTCATCTTGTTCGAAAATCAGACCCACATGATTGATTCTTTGAACATACGGGCGGAGCTTATTAATGTGTAATTCTTTAGCACTACCATCTTCCAATTCAAGTTTGACAGAATGGGGTCTTGTGATCTGGATGACAGTAGCAGGACTCCAGGTACTTAATAGTTTATGAGAAGATGAAGGCAACAGGACTAGGACTTTATCCCCAACGTTGAACGTCTTTTCTTTGGTCGTTCAACGTTGTATCTGGAAGTGTATTCATCCAGAGCGATCTTAGTTTTTTCAGATGCTATGTCATGTGCTTTTCTCAATTTTTCTATGAGATCACGTAGGTAACTTTCAACTGAGCGCGAAGCAGTAACGGGAATGCTGCGCTCACCTGTCCAGACTTCCTTCAACAGAGACAAATGTCCTGGTGGTAGTCTGCCATACACCATTTGAAAAGGGGATAAGCCAGTCGTGCTATGTGGCACTTCTCGATAAGCAAATAAAAGATAAGGGAGATGTAAGTCCCAATTTCTTCCATGTTCTTGGATATTTTTGTTCATCATTTCCTTTAAAGTTTTATTCCATCGCTCGACAGAGCCCATGCTTTCGGGATGTCCTGGCGTGGAAAAACGCGGGGACACGCCTAGTATGTCTTCAAAAGCTCGGGTGAGTTTAGATGTGAAGTTGGTTCCTTGGTCTGAACAAATCATTTTTGGGAAGCCCGTCTGCGTGAAAATTTTCATCAACACATTGCATGTAGTTTTCGCAGTTATATCCTTGACAGGAACTGCTTCGGCCCACCTTGTGCACAAATCAACCGCACACACTACAAATCGATGACCTCTTCCGGACGGAGGTTCCAATGGCCTAATGCAATCTACGCTCCACACCTCGAAAGGTGTTTCCGGTCTAACGATTGGCTGAATTGGGATTCTATCTTTATAGGTGACAGTCCTCCTGAGTTGGCATTCCTTACAGCTTTCACAAAATCTTTTTACATCTTGTTTTATAGTAGGCCAAAAGAATGAATATTTAATTCGTTGAAGCGTCTTTCTCTCGCCAAGGTGACCAGCAAGAGGGATCTCATGCGCCATTCGTAGAACTTCTGTTCTTTTTTCCAAGGGTAAAACAACCTGCTTGATATTTTCACCACAAATGTACTCAGCATGGAGCAATACACCATCATCAAAAGAATAAGAATTCTCACTCTTAATTGCCCATTCAAAACATCTTTTTAGAGTCTCATCTTGTTCTTGGAGTGCAATGAATTCTGTCTTCGTTTTACTAGGCGATTTAATTGTTTCGGGGTCCTTCTTATGAATTTGGTTAATTTGGGATAAATCTGCAGGGTTGACTTCAACTACTGATTCTTCGCTGCATGATTCTACACACCCCACAGGTGCTGCATTCCATGGATGATTACTGTGACAAAGTTCAACATTTTGACACAGCGTTTCATAAGCTGAAGAACTTAGTAGTAAATCAGTGACCAATTTCCTCGAAACAGCACAAGTAATTTGTACGTTCCCATGCAGACCATCATCAATTTTCATCGAGAAAATTTTCAGTGGTGTAACTTCGTTTTCCCCAAAAGCAGAAACTATCTCTATTTTACCTTCTCCTTCACAAGGTACGTCGGCGATCAGACTTTCACGTACTACCGAAATTTGGGCTCCTGTATCTAATATTCCCATTAAATTAGTCTTTCCACATTTAACCTTGACAAGTTTCAAATCGTCTACGTTTTTAGATACGTCTACCGATTTTGAGACAGGAATAGAGATCTTGGCAGTCAGCACCTCTGATTTTTCCTTTTCATCAATGGGTGCTGGCGATTGGAGTAAATTGCCTTGGACTGTTGTTAATGCATTTCTTGGCTGCCGATTTTTATAGCAAAATTTTGACGTATGACCTTCTTTTCCACAATTATAGCAAGTTACCTTGGAGGTTAGCTTAGGTGGTTCATCATTTTTACGGGATGAATATGCATTTGATGTGTGCTGAGGAGGAAACGGTTTATTCTTGACAGTTCTCTCTAAAGGTGGAGAACGGGGTCGCCATTTTTCATTACTTTTGTCTTTCGATGGATTACCACCAGATTTCTTCGAACCACTACGAACACTATCATATTCGTCCAGTAGATCAGCCAATTTCGTCGGAGAAACGAACTTCGCCCAATCATCCAGAAAATGGTCTCTTACCTCATGAGGCACTCTTCTCTTGATTTGATCTGTGATAATGAGGTTCTTCAAACCGGCAAAGTCAGTTATCTCGAGGCCACCTATCCATTCTTCAAAATAGCTTGTAATTTCGTCACAAAAATCCCTCCATGATTTCTCATGGGTCTTCTGGTGCATCACAAACTTTTTTCTAAAGCTTTCTGGACATAGTTTAAATCTCTTCAATAAAACAGCCTTAATGTACTCATAATCTTCAAACTTGTCTTCTGATTCCCTACCAATTAGTTGGATAATTTCGGATGGCAACAGAGTCAATAAACATGCTACCCAATCTTTAGGATCAACTTTTGTTCTTTTAGCTTGTCTCTCAAACAGAGACAAATAAATTACGATATCATCATCTCTTAATCTGAATTTAGGAATGAGTTTGATTAAATCGAAATTATGCTGACCGCTTTCGGGTGTCGTTGGACTTTGTATTATTCGATTACGAGACTCAATTTCTAGTTTTTTCAGTTCAAACTCCATCTGTTCTCTTTTCTGTTGAGCTACTATTTCTTCCTTCCTTCTCTGCTCCTCTATTTCTTCCTTCCTCCTCTGTTCCTCTATTTCTTCCTTCCTCCTCTGTTCCTCTACTTCTTCCTTTCTTCTACGCTCCTCTATTTCTTCCCTTTTCTTCCTCTCTTCAACAAGCGATAAAAATATCCCTTTGGTAAATTCTTCATCATATGCTTCACTTTTAACGATTTTATTTTTTATCGCCACAATTATCGCACTTGGATCTACCTGCATTTCTAATTCAGCAGCTAAAGCTAACATATCCTCTTTTTTGCCCTTTCCGAAATACGCCATGGTTGATTTCTGAAAGACCCTCAAACTACCCCCTTTTTTTTTAACCTTTCTATTATCTCTAAATTAACTAAACCACTTCCAATATTTAATTTAATAATGCATATTAACAGTAGTCAATAAAACATTCATCATTACTCTCCGTAAAATATTTCTTTAAACTTTTGTTTTATTACATCAATTGTTTGTATGACCAAAAATACCAGAAAAGAAAAAAAAAATGCTATTCACCTTTTTAAACCAACATTTATAATGTATTTATTTACCTATTTATTAATATTATTACTTTTCTCTATATCTTATTGATAAAATTTATCTTAGCTAAACAAAGAATAATGCAGAGTCTTAACTTTGATATTCTTCCGAAAATATAATAATTTTTAATGTTACTAGCAATAATAAATTACTCAAATTTATTTATTCTGCAGGAAAAAAATCAACAAGAATTCTTCATAAAATGCAAATTAATCTACATATTTTAAGTTAAAATAAGCTAAAATAGTTATCGAAACTCACTTCACATAAATTTTTCATGAAATACACCTTAAACAATGAATAGCTATATTATGAATGATAGCTCAATAATAACATAATATAAATCCAGGATAATCAAAATAAAACAAGACACAATGTCACGTGTTTTTTTTTTTTTTTCTACGCAAAAGCTAAATAAGTTCTTGCTTTCTGTAAGAACGACATTCAATACAAAATGAAATAAATCTTTTCATTTGAGGTAAACACATAATAAAAAAAAATAACACAACAGATGGCCTGATGCTAAATTCAATGCAGTCGATTTACATTCAATGACTCATAAACAACAATTTTTTTCCCTTATTTTTTTTTATTTTATTTATCTTTTTAGTTTGAATTAACTAATGTGCTGGCTGACAGAGATATATGTATATATCTTATAATATTTCATAATTATAGAAAAAGAAATGAAATATAATACTATCATGCACTGGCGTGCACTTTTAAATGTTTAAATATAACACTTTTTGATTTATTTGGGCCAAGAATTGGAACATTCTACAAATACACTTTCTTTCAAAATGAAAATGTTACTTATACGTTCCGACGAGAAAAGAAACAAATTTTGGAATGCCGACGCATTCGTATTTCCGATGAATAAAAACAAAAACCACTTCCGAATACTGACGTATTCAGTGCGAAAAGTATTCGGTGATGGAAAACAGAAACTCATAGAACAGAACTACTCTTGAATACTGACGTATTCTTACTCTGGCTAGTGTAGATAAATATTCCGTGGCGGAAAAAAGAACATAATTTCATCAACGGAATCTACTTTCGAATACTGGCGTATTCAACATTAATATTCCGTGACGCAAAAATACAAATGCAATTAGTTTGATACTAATTTCAACACCATTCTTGCCCAAATAATAATAACGACTAAAATTTGTAGGAGCATGCATTTACAAAATAAAATAAGAAGCTCTCACAAGTTCGATCCGGGCGACTGCGCCAGTAAGGTTTCCAATCATCGTGCGAGTGAATAATAGGCAGTGAGAACCTTCGTCAATATTTGCAAATGTCGAATGAAGAAACTTTTGAAACATTTAAACTAACATTTAATATATCACACGACAGCACATTTTACAACAAAACACTTAATACATCTAAGAAAAGAAAATGTGTAGCTTTCTGCGTCACAACCACAACACGACTTCTCGCCTAAACAAAAAAAGTTTCGCTTCTCTCTCCCTCGCTCGTTGCCACTTCTTTTTAAGTGAACTCTGGGACTCCGTCAACTCTGGGGCTCCGTTCGGGCAGGCTGGGGCGCCTTCTGGGTTTCCGTGAGCTCAGTAATCGCGAAGGAACCTTACATACCCATTCATGACCCAAGCTGAACTTCTCAAAAACATCGCTTTTTTTGCGAATTTGACGGACTTGCGTATCGTAAACACTGTGAGGAACTGTCTCGCATCACCAAAACGACCGTCTATTGCAAGTACAACGGGAGCACTTACTTAGTGCAAATCCGAGGAACTGAACACTTCAGAGCTGTTCAAAAATATCTTACCGAGAATTCTATAGGGTTTCAGACTTTCGATCCCAAGAATCTCAGGCCGAAGAAAGTCGTGATAAAGGGGATTCCCCCCTCCACTCCCATTGAGGACATTAAACATTTCTTGGAAGAGAGGAATCTCGTCCCACTGAGCATCAGCTTTCTGAAAAACCGCCAGAACAAGCAACCGTTCTCTGCCTGTCTAGTGAGCCTACAGAATACAGCCAATATTGACTCAGTATACAGTTACGACAAATTTGACTACCTATATATCTCTGTCGAGAATTACCGACCGTCTAAAGTCAGACAGTGTTATAATTGTCAGGCTTACGGACACTCTAGCCTGGTCTGCACCCTCTCCCCCCGCTGTCTCAAGTGTGCCGGCCCGCATAGCTTCTCCAATTGTGACACCAAAGGAAAAGACCCTGTGAAATGTGCTAATTATGACGGACCCCATGTCGCCAAATACCGAGGCTGCCCCCGCAACCCGCTCAACCGCAACAAGTCCAGTGCCGCTATCAGTAACATTACTACCAGCAAACCTACCCAAAGAAAGTCTGCTGCGACCAACCTCCTTCCTACCAAGCCCAGTGCCATGCCTTGGATCCTGCAGGGTCACGGCAAAAAGACCACCCTTCTCACCACTGATGTCTCAGAAGATGAGGAAGTGGACGCCACCTCCAACCTGGAAATGGAGGAATCTGAAACCGTGATACCCTCCAGCTCTCAGCAACCCAACACTGCCTCTCAAAGCAAAGCCAACGTCGACAATAATCTCAAAAGTCTCGTTATCAACAAACCCCGCACTCGGAAGAAATCTTCCAAGAAAAAGAAACCTGTCAACACTCCTACGGCCCCCTCTTCTAAAGAGTCACGGCCTCCCGTTGCTTCTCCTTCAAACAACACTACGATCATCACTGGCCCGGCTCGTCCCAGCCTCTCTCTTCTCAATGAAACCATGCAAGCTGTTCGAGAACTCTCTACTGTCATGAACCTCCAACAAGTTCTTAACTTCATCAGATCCCTGACTGCTGAAGTCAGAACAAAAAGCCTTTGCTTTCATTGACGTATATAGCCGCCACTACTCTAACAATCATGGTTCTCGGAGGTCTTAGAATTTTATCCTGGAACGCCCAGAGCGCCCACCAGAAAATCAGCGAGTTGAGAGACTTTCTTGTCGCTGGTGATTTCGACATCGTTTTGCTCCAAGAAACTCGATTCCATCTTAATATCTCATAAAACATCTCCAACTACACCCTTTATAGGACTGGCAGACCCCGTAATGGACATAGAATTAACGGTGGCACTGCTCTGTATATAAAAAAGAATATTCCTCATACTCATGTGACTGACTTAAACCTTACTTCTCTGGAAGCTACGACTATCATAGTGCACGGTACCAGAGAGCCTCTACTCGTCTCCTCTGCATATGTTAGATGCCACGAGCCTTTCCCCATCAAATTCCCCGTCAAGCTCATCCTTTCCAGATGTCGCAAGGTTTTCATCGTCGGGGACCTCAACGCGAACCACTTTGCGTGGAACTGCAACCGAAACTGCGTCCGAGGAACTTTTCTCCTTCGCCTTCTGATCCAAGATCACCTGAAACTGTCCTTTCCTGACAGCCCTACGCACACCGCCATCAACTCCGGTGTACCGTCATTCTCCACTCTTGACATGGCCATCTGCAAGGACTTTCCTGTTGCTCCACCATGCTCAGTGCTTCACAAGTTTACCTCAGACCACTTCCCGGTCACTTTTGAACTCTGTCTTCAACTTGAAAGAGCCTGTGACCGACCTCTTCTTGTCACCGACTGGCGACAGTTTACCGAACACTTAAGAGACAGTCCTTTCTTGTTCAGTAGGCTGGACACCCCTCATAACATTGACTCTGCGGTGAATAAAATCACCACCGACATCACCAGTGCTCTCCATACCAGCTCTAAGAAAGCTACCCTCCGGGAGACCTTCAAGCTCTCACCTCGAATCCGGGCCCTCATTCGTGAAAGAAACAGTGCTAGAAAGCACTATCACAGGACCAGGAACCCTGTTGACAGACTCAGTTATCTTCGTCTTTGTGCCTCCGTCAAAACTGCTGTTACAGACTTTCGTAACGAACAGTGGACCACCTATATTAAAAAACTCTCTGCAGACGATAGTTCGATATGGAGAGCTATCAAAAGAATTACCGGCAAGTTCCATGACATGCCTCCCCTTAGAACTGGGACTGGCAGCTACGCTTACCAGAATAAGCACAAGGCCGACCTTATTGCAACTTCCTATCGTGCCCAATTTTCGAACGCTGCCAACAGCATCCCTCCTGAATGGGACATACACGTACAGAGGACTGTTTATGATTTCTTGTCGCAGCCTCCACAGTACAGTATTCCTTCTGCCACTCCTATGGAAGTCATCTCTATTATAAATAAAGCATTAAAAGCCGGGACCGGACAACATATCTAATGAAATGCTGCAAAACATCCCAGTCAACACATTGTTCGAACTCACCAGAGTCATCAATGCCATTCTACAAACTGGCTACTTCCCCCAAGGATGGAAGCTAGCCACTGTTGTCCCTATACCCAAGCCCTGCCAAGACCTCTCTTCCCCTACTGGCTATCGCCCCATCAGTCTCCTGAGTAGCATCAGTAAAGTTGCTGAGAGGGTGATCCTGCAGAGAATCAACACTCACATCCAGACTCAGAATCTGCTCCTACCAGAACAAATCGGCTTTCGTCCAGAACACTCGACCGTCCATCAGTTACAACGTGTCGTCGAGACTCCCACTACTCAGTTCCAAATCAAGAATCATACCGCCATTCTACTTTTAGACATGCAAAAAGCATTCGATAAAGTTTGGCAGATTGGCATTATTTATAAAATGATTCGCCTCAACTTCCCTGACGCAGTCATACGCCTGGTTAACAACTACTTAGTACACCGAAAGTTTCAAGTCCGTGTACGAGACTCCATGTCCAACACTTCTCCCATCTCAAGCGGAGTCCCGCAAGGATCCATTCTTGGCCCAACATTATGTAATATCTTCATTAACGATATTCCCTCAAGTACTAAGACCACCCTAGCTCTCTATGCGGACGATGCTGCTATAGTTGGTCACGCCGCCACCAGACAAGACCTTATCAATAACATCCAAGACCATGTTGAGGACATCTCCAGATGGCTAAAACGATGGAAACTGTTCCTAAACATTGCGAAATTCCAAGCTCTCTACCTATCACGTAGAGCCAAGCCTACTAGAATTCACATTGACGGAACTCCCGTTGATTGGGAAAACTATGTCAAATATTTAGGCATCATTATTGATACCAACCTATGCTGGAAGCGGCATATCCTCAATTGCAGAGGGAAGATGGCTGCGGCCTTCCACAAACTCGCCCCCATCATGCGAAACAATCATCTCTCTGTCCAGAATAAGACTCTTTTATATAACTCTTTCATTCGACCACAGGCCACCTATGCTGTTCCCGCATGGGCTTATGCGGCCAGGACCTCCATAGATCGCCTCGAGCAGAAGCAAAACACCATATTACGGTCAATCCATCGTGGACATCCGTTCATCAAAAACTCTATCATCCGTAAGGACCTACGCGTGCCAACTCTTCGCCAACACATTTACAAAACTGTAGTGAAATACTACAGTCGTCTGAACCAGCTCCCGAACGAAATCGTAGCAGAGTACCCTGACTACGACCCCTCGGACGCTAATAACAGGAAGAGGCCCAAAGCCATCCTCTACACTTTTGCCCCTCGTTGAACAACTCCACGAACTCTATGTAACTTCCATGACTGATCTCGACTGATCTGGGCCTTCGCCCCCCCCCACCTCAAGATAAAGAACCACATGATTTCTACTTCTCATCACTGGAGATAAAGCTTTTATGCTACGGCGCTCCATGAAAAACAAAACTTCAGTCAGTTAGTCCCTTCAACATGGTCCTCTTCCGTAACAGTACATAGCTGCAAACGAATTTTTCACTGCTCAAAGCAGGGCTGGACTTAGGTGTCACCTTCTTCAGTAAGTCTGCCGTTTTTGCCTTCACCTCTTGTACAGACTGAAAATGTGTTACCTTCAATGCACTTTTCAGGTCGATCAGAACGTTCATCATCTTCAAAAGCCTCCTGACCTTCCGAAAATCATTTGTGCCATCCAAAAAATTTGAGTGCATGACATGCAATCATCCCCAAACACCTCCTTTAACAATTTAAAACGTTCAGTTGGAAATTTCACGAGGAATTTCGAAATTGGGCGCTGATCTATTTTCAAGCTTATGATCGTAGTACTTCAACACAACTATGTCTTACTCAAACAAGGATTTTTTTAAAAAACCGAAATTAGATAGAGGGATGGAATAACGTAGCACTTGCAAAGAAAGCATCAGAGTCATCACCATTCTATACGGCTAGGACACACTCAATCCGGTTTTTTAATTGTCACAGTGGTACATGTATATATACGAACATACATTGAAACGTCACACAAAAACTATCCAAGTAAATTTAGAGATAGCCAAAGTAAAAATCGATATTTTCATCAAAATCTGAATACCGAAAATTTTCGCAATCACTATACTTCCTTTTACTTCGTACAAGGAAGTAAAAATCAAACTTGTTTTCGAAATCTATGTACTGTTTCACTGTTCTCTTAAACTCAAATTCTCTGTCTCACCTTCATAATTATGGCACAGAACTTGTCATCCTATTCAATATGACTTTCTTACAAATAATGTATTAACTTCAAGCATTTAATGTTAAAAATTTTTCATAATCAATTCATTAGTAATAGCTTCTCCTTTATCAAAATTTTCATTAGTACAGGAGGCAAGGACCACTTTTTTTTTTTCATTTTGTACAGAGTGGTAAAAAATATCTCGTACGAAACATGCTTTGTATATTATTGTTCGTGCTCAGTCTCTACAGAGCATAATCCAATCAATTCTGGCAGTCGGAACAGTCCTCTGAAAGGATTTCTCGAAGAAAACAGTAACACTCAGTGTCGTATATTGCTACTAAAAGAATAGCCTTCAAAAAACACGCGAAATGGCATAGAACATTCAAAAACATAGTCTGAAATTTCCTAATTCAAACCTCTCTACCGAATCAACCCAATGACTGAGCAACTGAGAAGCGTTTTTAGATTCTTATCATGAGTAATTTATTCTTTAATTGTCCATGTTTACAGTTGCTCTTCAGAATTCGCTGATGGTCATATTTAGATTCATAGTTTGCTATAAAATGCATCAAAAGTGCATGCGTTACAACGATGAGAAGATAGAAAAGTTTTAAAAAAAAATCTATTTAAACATTAATTAGGTCTTTTATGCTTACATAAAACAAGACGATTCCATGAATCTCAAGTTTGGTTATTCGAAATCGAAGTGTAATGCACAAATAGCTGCTGTTAGCCATTTCTCCTATTAAAGTGTTTCATTTTCATGTTTAATGCAATGTATATGTATCGTAGTATGAATAATTTTGTTCTTTTTCCTTTGCAATCTATGTATCTTTTAGTGCCTCCAGAATTTGTAAATGATGTAGTGAATCGCAATATTTCCGTAGCAGAAAACGCAAACATTACATTATCCTGCAGAGCAACAGGAAATCCCATCCCTAAAATAAAATGGCGAAGAGAGGATGGACAACCCATCATTGTAGGACAAGAAAAAGGTACGTATTATATGTGTTATGGTTTAACTAATAAATGCGATTAATATTAATCACGTGTCTTCTTTGGTAATGTCTCTTGTGGTGTGTATCGTGAAAACGGGATAAATTATGCACAAACCTGTTGTTATTAATAAATACCAAAGAAGTTCGGTCCTTGCGATGAATCAAGCATGATTTTGTAAAACTTCAACTGTAAAGTAATTTTTTGAGACCCTACTTGCAGGTACGTAATTCCAACATGGTTGGAGGGGGGGCTCATCCCCACACTCTCACATCAAACAGTCGAAAATTCTTTGGCTTTCAACATATATTCACTATAAAAGTATTTAATAAGCAGCTCCAAATTTTCGTGTTTCCGAAGTAATTATTAGTGAAAAGTATAAAAAGCAGAATTGCGAATTAATTAGAAAGCATGTACTCTTTCATGAAATAAATCAACTATTCAGCAGTCGGAAATTTCAGAAATGCTAATTTCACCCCATATTTGAAAATGCATGAATCTAACAAAAACTACCGCAGATTCTTTAGCTTGGGAAGCATTACTTTCACATATTGTATATACGTGAATAAAGTTCACTCGAAAAATTCAGAAATTTAGGAATACAACTTCAATCAACAATAAATCAAACAAAACATTCTGGTGGAAATTCTAGAGCAGTATTACTTTTGAAAGTTGTTATATGTGAATAAAATTAAAACTTAAGTCGGAGAACAGCTCAAAATATTTTGAAATTTAGGTAGGTGTCAGGCTAAAGCAATTAGAAAATTTTTAATTTCAGTTTCGGATATACTAAATTTACGGCTCATACACAGTAAAGTAAAAGCATTTGACATTTTTCACAGATCGGTGGCTCTACTTTAAAACAGTATGCAATACTCATAATTTGGCAAAAATAATAAAAATAAATAAAATTAGTCAAATATACTTTTACAAAGTAAGAAAGAAAGAAGTGAAGAAAATTCGATCTTCGAACACTGAACTCATGAATATAAGTATAGAACAAGTACTCAATCTAAAATAAAATATTTACCTGAAATTTGAACGAAGTATTTTTTTCTTATAGAATAATTCTATTTTTCAATATTCTAAGACTTTAACTGTAAAATTACTTCTTGCATTGTAAAATTCGGACTCAATTTTTTTCAACAAATTTACAACTATGAAGTCATTTTACATTCCACCAACAAATATAAACTTTAAAAATATCTCCGAGTATTGCTGTTATTTTATTATTTTAATTATATTTTTACAGGATTCATCGTGTCAAACAATGGTGATTAGACTAGTTATACTATGCTTAAACATTGTGTATTTAAAACATGGTTAAATTTGTAAAATGCGTTGCATAAAAGGCTTTAATCAAATATCTTACCAAATAAAAAACTACATGTTTGCTTAAGACAATTTTAGAGTATTTTCAATTATTTTTTTAGCTCTTATACGCTAGGTGCAGTGACATTTTTTGTGCAAAGGAACGACCTATACAATTAATTTCATTGTTTCCTACCAAATAAATAAAATAAACAACATAAATAAAATAATTGTAATACATAAATTCTTATTGTTATTTATTTATTTTTTATCAGATATAATTTCATCGATAAATTTAATAAATTAACAAATTAAGGGTTAAATAAAATACTTACTTTCGAATTTTTAGTTTTTCTGATATTTATGAAAAATACAATATATAAAATAAAAAATTTGACCCAAAAGTTACAAGATAAAAAAATTTAAATGTAAAGACTTTAGCTAAAGTAGCGACAGATGTTTTATGCCACATATACCAAAGTGATGAAGAAATAAATAATTTTAATACAAATGTTATAGATAATTATAAAAGAATTAATATAGATGCAGACTATAAATAAGCATCTCTGTCGTCGTATAAAACCGCGATTTATTGATGAAAATCCAGAACTAGAAATGTCTAAAAACAGGTAGAACAGCAAAAACTGCTTAATTTAGTTGCTACGCTGATGCTAAATTATTTTATTTTACATTTTCTTAAGCTTTCTCTTCCTCTTTTTTAGTGGATCTCTACGATGGTGAAGAACTTAATCTTTTCAAAGTATCACGGCAAAGTATGGGAGCCTATTTATGTATAGCATCTAACGGTGTTCCTCCAGCCATTAGTAGGCGAATGCACATCGATATCACATGTAAATATATTTTACTCAATCATTTATACATTTTTTTTATACCATGGTACTTATGACTTATATTTCCTTTTACTCGTCATTTGCACCAGCAACTGAAATGCATCTAATTTGTTCACTCAAAATTTTTAGTGTGCTTTTGCCTCTCGACAAAAGAATGCATAGGTGTAGTAAGGTCGGAAGGTGGGGATGGGGAGGGAGTTGCCCAGGTGACAAAATAGTCTACGAACCATATAATACAAATCATTACTAAAAATGTGTAATATCAAATGTGTGTCATCTGAGCTGAGCGGGGGAGGTGCCCGGACACCCAGACCCCCCACCCCCACCCACTCCTCTGGCTGAGCGCCTGGAATGCAAAACAAACCGAATATGAGGATCTATTCTAATTTCAGGAAATTTAAATTCAAAAGGAGAGGATCCTTGTGTGTACAACTTACATTTAGAACATTTAACAGTTTCAATATTCAATACTAGTGGCCAAGGCCCCCAAACTCACTACGCTCGCTTTTCGTATGAGGCATTCGGCCGCTAATAAGGTTTATTCGTAAAAAAAACATAACAAATCCAAAGCTTCGATCAGATAGAATATTACCGAGCTACACATTGCTTGGTTCTTGCATGTTCCTGGGAACATAAAAATTTAAACTTCACACTATTTTTAATTATGTAAAACCTATGGAACACCTTGCGTATTTGCCACGCATGGCGATTTTTCATAATTTGGTGACTTACGTATATGTATAGTTAATAATTAATTCTAAGAAAACAGTACTTCATGTTTTCTTTGATACAAACTAAGGAAAAGCTAGGATAGCTTGCCACCAATGGCGGCTTTTCATTATTTGGCGATTTACACATGCTCATAACCAATATAATTACTGCTCATGCAAAGTTACCGGGAAAACCGTTATCGATATATTCATATATCTAATCCTTTGCAGATGGGCGTATTTAGCACTGCGAAATTTATCATCTCGCCGCGCTGGCAAGTATCCAAGCTGTACTATAAATGCTATAATGGTATAGTTAACGCCGCCAAATATTTCTGCTGATAGAAAATCCCCAAGCCTAACCCGCTGTACTATAATCTGCATTTTAATAGTTTTTCATTTTCAAGATACTGGGTGCTAACATTTTGGAACATACCGTTTAGATTCAATCTGCTTGGAGAGATAGCCTTTTGCCAGATCTTACCTTATGCCAAAATGGCGCTTTTTAAATTAGTTACAATTCGTTATTCTGTTTTAGAAAAACGAATAATCGCTAATTCTAAACTCCTGTTGTTTAAGAATGGCTCCCTTCTGAACCTACCGCTGATTCCCGACCTAGGTCTTTGAATGCTCCTGCTGCACCTGCAGGTCAGAGTTTGCAGCTAGCGCATGTTCTGGGCTGCCAACAAGGGCATTTTTTTCGGAAAGCTGCATACGTCATATAAATTGAGTGTTAACATTAATCGAGAGTGAATTTGGTTAAGTAGCTTTTTTAAGTTTGTCGAGTGTTTAACATGACTGCTTTATTTTTAAGGCTGCTCAAAAGTTTCCTGACACATATCACTTTCAAAAGGAACCCCAACAATAGACATTTTTATATAAAATTTCCTACAGAATACTGAATAACTAAAAAATAACTTCTCGACATATATCCCTAAAGGAGTCAGATGCAATGGAACTGCTACAGCATCTATATATATAATACGCTATCGTATGCCGGCCGAAAGTGGTCCGATTTTAGACCACTTTTAACATGTGACAGCTTGATCAACATGTGACAACTTGAATGAAAACATTTTTTGAATATAAGCTAACGTACGCGGCACCAAAATCGACGATATTGAAATCGACAGTATTGATACACTGCTTAATGGCAACAGCTAAATTTATTATGGTTTTATGTTAATTTAATTATCATACGTGACAGTTTGAATGAAAACAGCACGGTAACATTGTCTTCTCTACTTATTATAAACTAGCTGCGTGCCCGTTCTTCGCACGGTAGGAAACGAAAATTTTCCTTACATGTGTAATTCGAAATTATTCGTGATGTGGAATTTAAAAAAAAAGAGCAAAATTATTTGACTCTTAATGTAAAGTTTGTGTCATGAGTACTAACCTGATCATTGCAGTATAATGACTCAAAAAACTACGTCAGTGTCATTCACTATCAAAAAAGTGGAAAGCTTAATGGTTTGCAGAGAACTCCTGGCTTTCAAAATGTCTTATCCAGGGGCGTAGCCAGATATATATCCCGATATCCCCCCCCCCGAAATTTTTGGATTAGTGATGAAATTCAGTCTATTTATGCATATATAAGTTCATATACCCCTCGAAAAAATTTCCAGGCTCATATCCCCTCCCCGAAAAAATTTCCTGGCTACGCACCTGGTCGCAAGTTGTACCCGCAAGTTGTAGCATTAAATACCTAAGACACTACATGAAATGGAGCACCATTTATCTCTTTCCGAACATGCACCATATAAGGAAAGTATTGTAATCATGAACAAATTCGACTTCGAGATTTTGGTTTATTGACACGTTTTGAGGTCTTCTGAATTCATTTATGCTATTTTCAAGAGATGTTTTTAAAATAGCTGCGCACCCGCTCTTCATACGGGAAGAAGGGAATATTTTACTACTAAAATCATATCTGCATGTGACAAAACAGAATTTCATTTTAAAAAAAGTTCAAGTAATCTCCTCTGTTGAAATTACTGCGGGATATATTAACGCAAATTAGAATTACTTTTCGTTTAGTTGGTTGTAAGACAACCGTTGAAACAGGACACTTTTAATTTCATGAAATATTTATTAACGTGGTACATTGCGATTTATTCATATTATCTTTACAAATCTAATAATACTACCTATTACGTACATTAATACTATCTATATTCTCTTCTCCCTCTTCAAGGCTCCCTTTAAAGAAACAGCTTAGATTATTTGGCCTCAATGGGATCTTTTGATTCTGTGGCGATTCTTTGCAATTTACGCATTAGCATAAATAATAATCATTTCACATAATGGTTGCCATTAAGGAAACTCTCCATATATATTTAATTTATACATAGATATTTATAAGATGGGCGTATTTAGCGCCGCAAACCATTTCATCTTACTGTGGGGAGAAATCCAAGGGGTGCCATTTTAACTATCCATGTATATATATAAATATTAATATAGCGATATCTTTTATATCCTCCATAGTCCTGTCTCCTGAAAAACATCAAACTGTGTAATCTCGAGGAGCTACTTATTCCCACTTTAATTGTGACACAGTATTGTGTTTCTAGGTGTAGCCGTTTGTCCGTAACGCTGCCGACAGACACACACACACACAGACAGACACACAGACACCTTCTTTTTTATAATAAGTAGAGAAGAAGGTGTCTGTGTGTCTGTCGGCAGCGTTACGGACAAACGGCTACACCTAGAAACACCAAATTTGGTACTCGGGAAGATGTAAATATGTAGTTGTGCACCTCGAAGCGATTTTTTCAAAATTCGACCTAGAATTTTTTTTATTTTATGTTTTATGCGATTTTTGGCATTTTTTCTCACCTAATTCGTAATAACGGCGGAAATTACGCTCGCAGCAAAACGGCATTTGTATCATCGGATAGAGGAGGAAATTTTCTTTTAAAAACAGTTTGTTCTGAATACGTAACATGATTTACCGATTTTTAGGAATTTTTTCGCTAAGCATCTGCTTCGCGATTGTTTTCCGTAAAATAATTTTAAAACTGTCGAATCTTGAATTCTATCCGTCATAACTTTTAGATATTTTGACAAATCGTGAAACATTCTTTTCTCCATCTTTTAAATTAAAAACGAAAAAAATATGTAAATTAAATGATTTTTACGAATTTTAATGCAGCCTAATGTTTAGAATTTAATAGCATCAACGCGATCTTACGCCATTCATTACATTGCGATCACGGCACGAGAATTTATGTTCGGTTGTTGCCACAGAAAGGATTAGGAAAAAGGATTTTTTCAACCAATCGAGTTTTTAAATGGGATATCAGAATTTCAATTCGCAAGTGAGGATCTATGACGTCAAATGCTTTAAGATACGTGAAAATTACTCCATAATTTTAACTCATTTATTCCAGCTCTATTTTCAACACAGGGAGACGATATTTTGATTAAAATTTACTGTAGAAATAAACTAAGAAATTCACGATTATTATTATTAGAAGTGGTATTTTAATCCGGTGCTTATTTAAAAATTGAAATGTTTACACGGCGCTGAAAATGTTCATTTTAAAAGTTACAAAGTTCGTTTCAAAGCGCGATATATTAAATTTTTTCTATTTACTATTTTTATTTTTGGCATTTAATTTAGCGCAGGCGTTGCCTAACATACGCATGCAGGTTGCGAGTATAATTTTATTTTAACGTTGATACCGTTTGAAAACAATTATGCGAAATATCGAAATTAACTCCCTCAACCTACCGGGGTATCCTTTACGGCAGTCAAACAGTGACGTCATAAATAAAAAAATGCGTGAAATTTGTAAACTCTGCAACTCTAACGCCCTGTCACAATTAAAGTGGGAATAAGTAGCTCCTCGAGATTACACAGTTTGATGTTTTTCAGGAGACAGGACTATGGAGGATATAAAAGATATCGCTATATTAGATACATGGATATTTAAAATGGCACCCCTTGGATATTTTCTACCCACAGTAAGATGAAATGGTTTGCGGCGCTAAATACGCCCATCTTATAAAACTATGTATAAATTAAATATATATGGAGAGTTTCCTTAATGGCAACCATTATGTGAAATGATTATTATTTATGCTAATGCATAAATTGCAAAGAATCGCCACAGAATCAAAAGATCCCATTGAGGCCAGATAATCTAAGCTGTTTCTTTTAAGGTAGCCTTGAAGAGGGAGAAGCGAATATAGATAGTATTAATGTACGTAATAGGTAGTATTATTAGATTTGTAAAGATAATATGAATAAATCGCAATGTACCACGTTAATAAATATTTCATGAAATTAAAAGTGTTTATCCTTTTTCAACGGTTGTCTTACAACCAACTAAACGAAAAGTAATTCTAATTAGCGTTAATATATCCCGCAGTAATTTCAACAGTAGAGATTACTTGAACTTTTTTTAAAATGAAATTCTGTTTTGTCACATGCAGATATGATTTTAGTAGTAAAATATTCCCTTCTTCCCGTATGAAGAGCGGGTGCGCAGCTATTTTAAAAACATCTCTTGAAAATAGCATAAATGAATTCAGAAGACCTCAAAACGTGTCAATACACCAAAATCTCGAAGTCGAATTTTTTCATGATTACAATACTTTCCTTATATGGTACATGTTCGGAAAGAGATAAATGGTGCTCCATTTCATGTAGTGTCTTAGGTATTTAATGCTACAACTTGAGCCTAAAAAAACAGTATGATGTAGAAATAAGACATTTTGAAAGCCAGGAGTTCTCTGCAAACCATTAAGCTTTCCACTTTTTTGATAGTGAATGACACTGACGTAGTTTTTTGAGTCATTATACTGCAATGATCAGGTTAGTACTCATGACACAAACTTTACGTTAAGAGTAAAATAATTTTGCTCTTTTTTTTTTTTAATTCCACATCACAAATAATTTCGAATTACACATATAAGGAAAATTTTCGTTACCTACCGTGCAAAGAACGGGCACCCAGCTAGTTGTTAATAAACTAGAAAAGTACACATTAGCAAATCCATGGAGCTGATTGAGCGGAATGAATACTATGCACACTAAATACTAATTTCATAAACCCTGCAGGTGCTGCAATTAGGAAATATATTTGTACAGCACGTTATCACTTGATACAGTATTTTTATGAAAAACAAATTCAAAACGGCTGAATGTAAACATTAACCGAATGGCCAGATAGTCTTCTGTTACTGTTAATAACCGATGGATTTGCAAAATGATATTATTTTAAGAAATGCTCGAAGGCGAGCTTTACAAGGAAATGAAACTTCTGTACAAACCCAAGCAAGAAAACAAAGACGAAATAATTTATTAAGAGAGAGACGCGAAAGTGAAACTGTTGATCAGCGAATAATTAGGCTCAACACTCGCCGGCAAAGCGAACGCCAAGCCCAAGCAATGGTTGTCGACATCCAAGAACTTGATCATGTTGATGTTGCAGAACACCATTACGGAAACCTGACAGAATGCTGCAGTTTTTGCCAAGCGGTCTATTGGAAAGATGAAGAAAACAGCAGCAAAAAATTTACGCGATGCTGCCATGACGGTAAAGTGTCACTGCCATCGCTTTATGAGACACCTGATGTTTTAAAAGATTTACTGCGTAGTGATTCTGCCAAAGCGAAGAACTTTAGACAGCATATTAGGTCATTGATGCAAAGGCTGCTTTAGCCTTTGCATCAATGGGAGCTGATATAAAATCGCCTCCTGGAAATGGACCATATTGTTTCCGAATTCATGGTCAAATTTATCACTTGGTTTCATCACTATATTCAAACGAACGCAACAAGCCTGGATATGGACAACTCTATATTTTTGATTCAACTGAGGCAAATGATTATCGCATGCAAAATAATAAAGACTGCTTTCGAACTGTTATGGAAAAATTGGATGATTTATTGCGAAGTATTAATCCCTTTGCTGAATCATTCTTACAAATGCACGAACTAATACAAATCAACCCAATTGTAAATGTTAAAATGGTTTTTATGGAACAACCAGACTTAGATATGCGAAGGTATAACGCACCAACATCTACAACTGAAGTTGCTGCCATATTTGTTGGAGATGACGGTGAGCCTCCTGCAAATAGAGACATTTGCATATATCCTAAGGCTGATAACTGCAGGAATATATCTCCTATGAACCATTGTTGTGACCCTATGGTTTATCCTTTGCTGTTCCCTAGAGGTGAAAGTGGATGGTATGATGGAATGAAACATGTTGAAGATAGACGTTCGGCTAAAAGAATACGGGGAATTCAATTATAACACTATGCATACCGACTTTCAATTCGTAGTGGTTTTAGCATATTGCACAGTAGTGGGAAACTGTTTCTACAGTATATTGTTGATGCATATGTTAAAACCGAAGGTTCGCGGTTAAATTATATCCGAATGAACCAAAAAAATTTGAGAGTAGAGCTGTACAGTTGTCTTTTAGATGCTCTAGAGACCCGTGCTCGAAATGCAAATTTACGAGCAGGTAAATTAATGATACTGCCATCCACATTTCCAGGTAGTGCAAGATATATGCAGCAAAACTACCAAGATGCAATTGCTATGGTACGTAAATTTGGACGACCAGATTTATTTATCACTTTCACTTGCAACCCTACTTGGCCTGAAATCTCAAATGCAATTGAATATCCTCAGCGACCTGAAAACAGACCAGATATCGTTGTTCGTGTTTTCAAAATGAAACTCTCTGAATTATTAGATGATAATTTGAAACGCAACATTTTTGGTGTTGTTACTGCTTATATATACGTAATTGAATTTCAGAAAAGGGAGTTACCTCATGCCCTCATGCACACATTTTATTTACGTTAGACTCAGCTTCAAAAATACGAACAAATGATGATATTGACAAGTATGTGAGTGCAGAGTAGAGGTCTGCGCCACACGGAAATTCGCGGCGGCGGCGTAACGACTTCAGAAACCCGGCGGTGCGCCGCGGCGTGAGAATATTTTTGGAAAAGAGCATAATGAAAATGGGTGTATGCGGACACTCGCACCCATATATGTATAAACTGGAGCTAAAAAGATCTTTTAAGACTAGAGTGAAGACTAGAGTTTTTATGAAAACTAGTCTTGAGTATGATGTTGCGCGATTACGGCCAATTAGTGTTTGGCCAATTTAGCTGCACGTGGGCTCTCGGCCGAAGGGTGCGGGGTGTAGAGATCACTGTGTTCGGGGTCGGGCGGGCTCGATTACATTTGTCTTTAATTTGTACAAACGGCCAAATTTATAATATTCTATCAATGAAGTAATTGTCTTTTATTTATCTATCAGCTGAAATTTCGGGCTCGGGCTTTAAAAAATGAGCTCAAACTCATCTCTAGAGAATTGCCCTCCGTAGGGGTCTTTCTAAGGGCTCCTAACCCGTATCTACGCTGAGTTCCGAAGGGAACCACTGAAAACTGCAAACGGTTAAGTCGGCTGATGCGACCTGGTTTTGAACCAGGCCCCTTCCGTCTCCCAGTTCAGAGCGCTATGCGCTTGGCCACTGGTGGAGCTCCAGAGTATGAGCATGCCGTTGTGGTACACTTTTAAAAAATATTTCTGCTGCAAAACTGAAATAATAGATTTTATCAAAATCGGGTAGGTTTATGTTGTTTATATGCATATTCATAATACAGTTAGTTATCAATATACGAATGATACATTATTTGCTTTAAAGCATTTTTTTTCTCTCCATAACCTTCTCATGAACCATTCAAAGCCTATAATGTTCTTTTGAGGTATAATGCAATGTTTGAACAGTTGTCAAAAAAATCAAATTACGCCATTCACTCAAAAAATTTAAATTGTATCTTTACATGTTACTAGCATTAAGAGGTATCCAGACAAAAATAAACAACTGAAAGTTTAGGTACAGATTTTTTTTTTCCAGTTTTGAAGTAATTGTACGCGGTGGTATAAAATCAGCATTCTTCGACGGCGCGCCGGCCTAGACCTCGGCGGCGGCGCAGTCCTCTAGTGCAGAGTTATCTGATATTCATAGTAATCCCCGATTATTCGATATTGTCACAAAATGTATGATACATGGACCATGTGGTACATTGAATCCAAACTCTCCATGCATGAGGGATTCAAATGCCTGCTGCAAACAGTAACCTAAAGAAAACATTGACAGAACTAAAGAAAATGTTAATGGGTATCCTGTTTATAGAAGAAGGGTCATAGAACCAGTGAAAGTTGGTCGGTATGATATCGATAATCGATGGGTTGTACCATACAATCTTTGGCTATTGAAGAAATTCAATGCCCATATTAATGTCGAAGTATGTGCTTCAATAAGGAGTGTAAAATATTTGTACAAATATGTATATAAAGGGCATGATGATGCTTCTGTTAGGCTGCAAAATGATAATATTGTCCATCATGATGAAATTTTAACCTTTCTTGATGGTAGGTATGTAAGTGCTCCCAAGGCAATGCGGCGCTTGAACGAGTTTCCCATGTCTCAAAAATCCCATGTTGTGCAGAGATTATCAGTCCATTTGCCAGAACAACAGCCCATATTTTATGAAGAAGGCCGGGAAGAGGAGGATACTTTACGAGCCTCAGTCAAAGAAACAACTTTAACTGCATGGTTTAAACTGAACTGCACAGATGAAGGATCTCGAAGCTATACTTACCCTGACATTCCAATTTACTATGTCTTTGACAGTAACAAAACAAGATGGAAAAAAGGCAAAGAATGGGACACAAAATAATTGGAAGAATGCCAGTTGTTAGTATACAAGATACTGAGCGATATTATCTACGAATGTTGTTATTGCATAAACCTGGTGCTATGAGCTTCGATGACTTAAAAATGATTCGAGGAATAGTGTGCGAAACTTTCCAAATGGCATGCAAACATCTCGGTTTTCTTGAGGGAGATGAACACTGGTATTACACTTTAGCCGATGCAGCAAGAACCCATATGCCAAGTTTTTTGAGAGTGCTTTTTTGTATAATTTGTGCATTTGAAGAAGTAGAAAATGTTCCTGAACTTTGGGATCAGCATAAAGTTTCCCTATCCGAAGATTGCATTCACCAGTATTCTGAAGAAACTGGATTTGAGTATGCTTTAGCTGAAATAAGTACATTTATCAAAGCTCAAGGGTTCAGTCTGGAGAAACTGAAACTCCCACCTTTAAACTCAATAACAAATATTCGTAGCCCATTTTCATTTGATGTTATACAAGAACAAACTAAGGCATGCGTTAACACTGAAAAACTAAATGCAGAACAAAGATCTGTTGTAGAAAGTGTTCTTTCTGCAATTTATGAAAATGATGCTAATGGTCCTAAGTGTTTTTTCTTAGATGGACCTGCAGGTAGGTAAAACTTTTGTTTATATAACGTTACATGTATGTACACAATTAGAGGAAGGGGTGATTTTGCTATTCCTGTAGCATCAACAGGTATAGCTGCGACTTTGTTACCAGGTGGTAGAACAGCACACTCGATTTTCAAAATCCCGTTAAGTTTAAATGCAACCTCTACATGCAGTTTAAAACCAAATTCAGAAGAAGCAAAATTATTATTAGAGACAAAATTAATATTGTGGGATGAAGCTCCAATGACCCATATTTATGCCTTCCTAGCAGTAGACAGATTACTTCAAGATCTTACAAAATGCAGAGAACCTTTCGGTGGAAAAGTTGTTCTACTTAGTGGTGATTTTAGACAAGTACTGCCAGTGGTATTAAGAGGCTCAAGATCACTTACAGTTGGTAGCTGCTTAAAGAAGTACCGATTTTGGTCTGTGTTTGAAATAATGAGCCTCAAAGAAAATATGCGAAGTCTGGCGACTGAAAGAGAATTTTCAGCTTGGCTTTTAGATGTTGGAGAAGCTAAAAATGGAACGAAAATTAAACTGCCATCAATATGTTTTCCCCCTGTTCAAGATCCCGTTAAGCAACTCTATAATGATATAGATTTTGCAACTGTGACTTCTCAAAAGCTTAAAATGCGTGCTATTCTAACTGTTACTAATGAATTATCCATGGAAATTAATCAGCGTGTATTAAATTGTTTACCAGGATCTGAGGTTACTTATGAAAGTGTAGACACTGTGATTAGTGAAGATCCGCAGGATACGCTGACATATCCTGAAGAGTTTTTAAATAGTTTAACTCCAACAGGAATGCCCCCTCATAAACTGCATGTTAAGTGTGCAGCCATTGTCATGCTTTTAAGAAATCTGTCTCCTTCTAAAGGTCTGTGTAATGGGACACGCCTAAGTGTTACCGGTTTGCAGCGCAACATCATAGAAGCAAAGGAGATAGAGAATGATGACAATGAAACTTTCCTTATACCTAGAATTTATTTGACTCCATCATATGCAAATATGCCCTTTAAATT
Source organism: Cheiracanthium punctorium (assembly GCA_038373885.1). Classification (NCBI taxonomy): domain Eukaryota; kingdom Metazoa; phylum Arthropoda; class Arachnida; order Araneae; family Cheiracanthiidae; genus Cheiracanthium; species Cheiracanthium punctorium. The sequence continues at coordinate 16,558 of JAWZYV010011914.1, read as the reverse complement.
TAAACGCAAACAATTCCCTATTCGACTAGCATTCTCTATGACCATAAATAAGTCACAAGGCCAAACTTTTGATAAAATTTGCTTAGACCTATCTAAACCAGTGTTCAGTCATGGACAATTGTATGTAAGCTTATCTAGAGTCCGTTCTTTTGACACTGTTTCTGCAGTATCGCCTACTTCTGAAATATTCACCTGTGTATATGAATAAGTTTTAGAATAATTTTTAGAGTATACAGATATGCTTAGACGCCTAACATTAGTCTAGAATCCGTTCTTTCATGCTATCTCCTTACACTCTAAGAAAAATTCATCTTTATACACTAATTTATCTCTCTCGAAGAATAATTTCCGCACTCCCTGGCGCATTTAGAGAAGTGTAAAATGTTCCTGAACTTTGGGCTCAGCATAAAGATTCCCTATCTGAAGATTTCATTTTCCCAATATTCTGAAGAAATTGGATTTCAGTATGCTCTAGCTGAAATAAGTACATTCATGAAAGCTGAAGGTTTCAGTCTCGAGAAATTTAAACTAATCTATATAAATAAAATTAGACTTTTGTCTGTACATTTCTTGGAATTCAAAAATTTTGCGATTTCAATCCGTTTCAAGCACCCGGGAATCCGATGCCACCCTCAAAAAAAAGTTTGTCTGTCTGTCATTCTGTCATTCTGTCATTCTGTCATTCTGTCCGTGACGCTTTTTTTGTTTAAGCATCACGTCAAAACGACTGAAGAGAATGGTATGAAATTGGGTGTCATGATAGGTGGTCACTCAACTTAAAACATAGGGGTCGAATTGTTCAAAAATCTTGATTAGATTTTCAGATTTTGCGAAAATCGTTTCAAACTGCGTAAATTTGTGTTCAAGCATCACGTAAAAACGACTGAAGCGAATGATATGAAATTGGGTGTCATGATAGGTGATCACTCAACTTAAAACATAGGCGTCGAATTTTAAAAAAATCTCCATTGGATTTTGAGATTTTGCGAAAATCCTTTCAAACTGCGTAGATTTGTGTTCAAGCATCACGTAAAAACGACTGAAGCGAATGATATGAAATTGAGTGTCATGATAGGTGGTCACAGAACTTAAAACATAGGCGTCGAATTTTTAAAAAAATCTTCATTGGATTTGGAGATTTTGCGAAAATCCTTTCAAACTGCGTAAATTTGTTTTCAAGCATCACGTAAAAACGACTGAAGCGAATGATATGAAATTGAGTGTCATGATAGGTGGTCACTCAACTTAAAGCATAGGCGTCGAATTTTTAAAAAATCTTCATTGGATTTTGGGATTTTGCGAAAATCCTTTCAAACTGCGTAAATTTGTCTTCAAGCATCACGTAATAACTGCAAAGGTGAAAAAATAATATTTGGTGAAATGATAGGTGGTTACTCACCTTAAACTATAAGCATCTAATTTAAAAAAATCGATCCGATTTCGAGATTTTGCGAAAATCGTTTAAAAGAGTGAATCTTTGTTCACGCATTACTTAATAACGACTAAAGCGAATGATATGAAATTTGGTCACATGATAGATGGCTGCTCAACAAAAACTATAGGTGTCCAATTTTTTAAACATTTTTTTATGAGATTTTGTGAAAATTCTCTCAAAATACGTTTATATTTCTTCAAACATCACGTAATAACGACTAATACCAATGATACGAAATTTAGTGATAGGATAGGTAGTTGCTAATCTTAATTTATAGGCGTTGAATTTTAAAAATATTTTGATTACATTTTGAGATTTTGTGAAAATCGTTTTAAAATGCTGAAATTTTGTTCCTGCATCACGGAATAAAGACTGCAGGGAATGAAACGAAATTGGGTGACAGGATAGGTTGTCACTCAACTTAAATTCTAGGCTTCCAATTTTTCAAAAATATTGATTAGATTTTGAGATTTTGCAAAATTATTTCAATATGCGTAAATATTCGTTCGCGCGTCACATAGTTACGACTAAAGCGAATGAAATGATATTACTTAATTACTCTCTAACCTGTAATATTTTAACAATACATAAAAATTATAAATTCGCTTTTTTTACTTTGGCAACATACTACATCCACTCTGTGTACTCCTACAATGCTGACAAAGTTCTTGCTTTTTGGAAATTTGCATTCCCTAACCCGTCAAGGACGGGTACTTCAGTTAGTACGTATAATAAGACTGGTTATAGATAAAAATGAATGTTGGTATGTGTGTAGGAGGTTGAAAAACTCCAGCACCGTTTCACTGATCACCATGAAATTTTGTTCATCTAAGTCTTTTATCACGGAGAAGGTTTGTATGCTATCCGTTTTCCTCTAACTTGCCACTAGGTGGCGCAGCACAACGTCGAATTCTATTCCGTTTAGCTGTTTGCTATGCGAATATCGTCCAACGAATTTCGATGAAATTTGGTACACGCGGATATTAGAACACGGAGAATATTTTTCACAATCCATTTGCTGTAACTTACCGCTAAATAGCGCTGCAACGCATGAACTTCTATACCGTTCGACCGGTCGGCATAAAATTTTTTATACTTACACATTTAAGCACGAAGAATATATTCTAACTGTGTTACTTTTAATGTTACTCACCACTAGATGGCACTGCAATGCATTATTATTTTAATTCGCCACTAGATGACGCTGCAGCAGGCCAAATTTTTGACCGTTCAAACGGTGGCTATGAAAATCAGTATACATAGCTATTTGAACAATGAGAATATTTTGGCGTTATCCAATTTACTATAATTCGCCACATGACGGCGCTGTAGCAAATCATTACTTTAATTAACCACTAGATGGCCCTGCAGTGTATCTCTTCTTGACTGTGCGAATGATCGCTATGAAAATAGGTATACATAGATATTTGAACACGGGGAAGAGTTTGGCACGATCCATTTTCCTATAACTTGACACTAGATGTCGCGTCAACACATGAACTTCAGGACTATTCAGCCGATCGTCATGAAAATTCGTATACATCGATATCTGAATGCGAAGAATATTTTCGCCGTATCCGTTTTGCTAAAACTCGCCACTAAATTGCGCTACGCCGCATCGCCTTCTGCACCGTAAAAACGATTGCCTTGAAATTCAGTATGCATGATTATTGAACACAATATAACGCGATATCCATTTTGCTATATTTTTTTATTACAATAAATAGTAATCACAACAAATATTAATATCAAAAAGTCCATTCATTCCCGTGCGAAGAACGGGTACTTCAGCTAGTTGCTAATAAGTTCCTTTAATTGACAGGAGAAAAAGAAACGGATATTCTTCAGTTAACGAGAATATTCCGGCCGCACTGATTGCCGCAAAATTTCCGTGAATTGAATAAATAATTTTTGAGAGTATAGTATGGCCTGCTTCTGAAATATTCAACTGTGTATATGAAGAAGTTTTAGAGTAGTTTTTTTAGTATGCAGATGTGTGTGTATGCTTAGACACCTAACAGTAGCACAAAGCCACTGTTGGCAACTTTCGCCAATGTAAACCAACCGGAAGCAGAGAACTAAATAATATTGGGCGGCGAAGCTGGACGCCTTGGCGGCTAGTTTCACATATTACTGCCACGTAACGTAATCAGTTGCTAGCGATATCGACATTACATTAAGAGCGCAACACCAGACAAGAAACAGACATTATTTTTTGTGTAAAGAAAATTTTGTGTAAATATGAGTTAACTCTGAACCTACCGAGGGCTCTTGCTAAAAGGAGAGCCTCCTCCCCCCCCCCCCCAACACTCGAAAATTTTATTAAACTTGGCAAAATTAATGCCTAATCTGGTCGGCAAACTAGCCGACCAGATTGTATGGTGGATAAAGCACCATGCTACGGTTTCGGGTTCAGGACCCGGCGGTCGGGGTTCGATCCCCGAATGGGCGGGGCTGTCATTGTGTCTGTCCCTTCATAGGGGGCGCCCTTGGTCCACCTATAAGGTGCCCCCGTAATTAAGAGACCAGCAGCCTTAGTAATGGCCAATGCCTCCAAGACAAAGGTCTATCACTGAAAGAAAAGAAAAAAAAAAGTTGGCAAACTGGGTTAAAAAAAATTAACAAAAACTATAACTTACTTTCTAATTCTGGTACATTTCGCAAAATTACACAAACCCATTTGGTCAAAGTAAGAAGTTGGTTATATAGTTGATAAAAACTGATATTTGACTAGGTAATTTTACAACGTCTACTCCCCCCCCCCTAACCCCCTAAAAAAGTCTTAAAATTGGCCCTGAACCCACTTCGCCACCTACATAGTCGAAAAACTGTTTAACTTTTTTGAAAAATAATTACGGGTCTCCAGTCCTTTGTTGCCCTAGGGCTTCCACATCTCTAAATAAATCCGGCAGTGAGGAACGCCAGTAAAGATAAACAAATATATCCGCCATCAACATTTATGGATGATATTAGGGATCGACCGATAGTATCGGCAACCGATACCTCCATTTTTTTTAGGTATCGGTATCGGTTCTTTCGATTCTAAAAGTATCGGGAAAGTATCGGTTTCTGTTGCTTTCATCCATTTTCACCGATACTTTTCAACCGATACTTCGCTTTTCAGAAGAAACCACGCAGGCGCAACACCATTCTAGAATCTTTATTTTGGTAATGAGATGAGAGGAGTCGTTTCATTGGCACATGTGTTTGTCCGAGTGTTTTCGAAGTGTGTTTTTTTTTTTTTTTTTAATTCTAACCATCGCTAAATGGATGTCGTATTACCAACTGTGGTCGAAATTATGGACGAAGAAACGTTAGATGACAGTTTAACTGGACAATCGTCTATTCTTCTAAATTATTTTGAATTGGTGCCCAACACTAAATACGCTATCTGCAAGGATTGCAAAAAACAAATGTCGAGAGGTAGGCTATAATTTTACTTTAGTTTTATAAACGTTTATTTTCTTACTGTGTTGAATCGAAAAAGAGTTCATTTATATATATATATATATACCCAGCAAACACAGCCGTATCGGGTAAGGGATGGGCCGACATCGGCAGTACCGTTTCGATGTCGGCATTGGCATGATGGTAACTGGAGCGGTGTCGGTTCCGTGTCGGCAAAATGCGTTGGCGTAGGCAAAAGAAAGGTGATTTCGGGCATGCAACGGTCCGATTGCGGCAAGTCTTTTAGGGTTAACATGCGATTTCGGCGATGCACTGCATAACCGATACCGGTCCAGAAGTGTAATTTCTAAACTGAACGGTATAGAACCAGCAAGGAGCACATATATGTTGTTAAAGTAATACTTTTTAATTTATGGTTTCGATACTTACATGTTTTGAGCCCGTAGGATTGAAGTGTCCCCTTCACAGACAAATAAAGAAAAAAAAATCATTATATCTGGTTAATTTACCGACTTTGCTTTTTATAATTTAGTATTGAAGGGGTTTCTAACGCCGCCCCCCCTCAACCCTCAAAGGGGGCAGTTTCTGTCTAGTTATTCATATTTCTAACTAAAATCATATGACTATAAATTTCATTTTATACAAAGTAATAGTTGTTCTTAAGTACTTCCAATAAAAAAAAATTAAAAATTAAATAAATAAAAATAAAATACCTGCAAAGCAGTACATAAAACGTTGCATTTTAGAGGTTCACAAATAGTTCCCACCATGGCCGAGAGGATAAGGCACCCAACATGGTTGAAGCGTGAAGGTCCAAAGTTCTGGTCTACCGCGTATCTGTCAATCTACAGTTTAGATTTTGGGTGATTTTCCCCAAATGAATGTGAATGTGCGTTCGATAAGGTAACCAGATTTTTGAACATATAATTGAGGATAAATCACCGTTGTATCCCCAATTCTAGAACAGAAATTGGGGGAATTTGATAAAATTTTTATACATTCAAAACATTATCTAATATTCATAAAATGAAGGAAATGTGATTGATTTTCATAAAATTAGGGAATAAATCATTATAACTAATGTTCAACCCCGATTTTATTCTTTATTAATTGCTTTATATTTAGGAATAAACGTTAGAGCCCTTTAAGAATTCCTCCGCTCAGGACACCGACATCCTAGTCTGACTTACACAACAGAACTTTCTGAAATTAAATTGGATTAAAATTGTAGAAAAAAGATAGTTTCATTTGTATTGCCATAAAAAATTAAAAATATCAGCACAATTTATAGTTAAGGAACTTTTCTATATAATAGATAGTTGCTAGCAGAAATGAAGCCTCCCGATTAAATGAAGGTTCATAAATCAGGATAATTAGAACCTGTGCTTTTTGTGGTGTCTGTGCTGTAGGGTCACCGAAGTCACCGATTTTAGGGGTTTGGGTTTAAATGCTGCATTGAAAGATTTATTCTCTGAAGTAACTTTAGTCACTGAAAGAGAATTTTCATTGCTGCATCTTTACAGTTATGAGTATAAACTGGTGAAACCGAATGTAGGGGGGGGGGATACCACCACCAGAGAAAATACCCGCCCGGGAAAACTCCCCTCAGAATTACAATTTTCAATGGCGGATTCAAAAGGGGAGGAGGAGGGGACGGGGGTACGTACACCCTCATGACAAATCAAATTTTGACAATAAAAGATGGACTTATTTTTAAAATTATAATGCATTTATGAGATAAAGGAGTACAAAAATGTGCTTTCGACCCTGATTTTCTTAAATATTGGATATAAACTTATTTTGCTTTTAATAGGACTCTTGCATTTGCAGAAAGGGGGGGGGCAGCACCCAACCACACCTAATGATTACAAATGATTAAAATACACTTTAAGACAGTGTTTTTACCGTTAAAAATTATTTTAGGTAATTTTGGCTATTTTGTCATTACGTAAAACAGAATTGAAACCATTCAATAATAGAAGGATGTTATAAATTTTCCTGTGAAACGACACCAAAGTTTTATTTTTACCCCAAGGGGTAAAGAAATTATATTCATGTTTACTCCCTAAATAGTAGTACTTTTTTTGCCAGTTTCGCATGGTGAAAATCTAGGTACGACCAGTATCGGATTTATAGGAGGGGCTAGGGGGCTTCAGCCCCCCCCAAAAGAGATTGCTAAAGAGTAACATTCTACTTCATTATGCACTTTGAGTATGTAAAGTGATCTTTTTTAATCACTTAGACCCTCCCAAAAGTTTTTACATTGGTTTTGACTAAAATTTTGCTTTGTTGTACATTTTGTTTGGGTGAAATAAGCATTTTTCAAAGTGTAACCTCTCCCAAAACAGACTTTCTGGATCCGCCACTGGGTACGACTATTACGCGAGGAAAATCTACTACATAATATTGTGCACTCTAAAACTATTTTTTTCTGCTTCAAAACGGGGGTGCGACTATTACACGAGTAAACACGGTAATAAAAGGCGCATGTGTAGTTCTTTAAAATACGCAAATTAATGTACACTAATAAATAATATGTGTTAATCAAATTTTCCTCGGTCAGTCAGATATATATTCATATTTCACTTTCAAATTTTTATTCCTTCAGATATAAAAACATCTCAGATTATCAAAAACTCGAATTCATTCACTATGGCAACATTGCATTCATTAATAGCCAAATATGGGGTCACTTCAAATATTACACGCCAAATACTTAGACGTCAGCAAGGGATAAAATAAGCGGAGTGATACAATTCTCTCTCTCCCCTCAATAGCCACCAGTGTTATTTCTATGTCCATAGCCCCTGCCTGCCCCTGTGGGCGGGGGGGGGGTTGTAGGTGTAGTAATGCCTTTACTACACCCCCCCCCCTCAAGGAGAAACAGAAAAAGTTGAAAGCATCTCCCTCTCGCCCTTGAAATGACCTGCGGAACCAGTCCTGCCTTGACCATTTGTTTTCACGGAAGCACGGACTCGGAAGGAAGCGCAATTCGTTCTTTCAGCTCGTGCGAAAAGACGAAATATAATGTATATATATATTTTAAATATTAGAAATATGATTTACTCTAGCAACAATCTAGGCCATTTGCTCCTGTTCGTTGGCAAACCGATCAACAAAGTTCTCTAGGATAGGATGAGATTTTTAACAATATCTCGGTTAAAAGAAAGCAGGACAATATCTTATAGAAAAATAATAAATCTTTAAGCTACTTTGTAAGGATACGTAAAAAATGTCTTCTTGAAGCCAACTTTAAAAAAAAAAAATCTCTGGTACCTGTACCAGGAAGACACTATGACAAAATGCGTCCCCAAAATGGTTTTGTGGTACTTTATTATCCCGGCCGTCATTCCCACCTAGGGTTGGAAAAAAAACGGGTTTTTTGGTTTAAACCAGGTTTATATTTATAAATAAAATTTTTTGTAAGATGTTCAAATAAAAATTAATATTTCTTCTGAAAATAATTAAAACAAAGTAAATAAACAATTGTTGCCATAGTGTTAAACGATAAAGTAATTAAAAAACTTTGTAAAAAACACACATAAGAAGAAATAGGTAAGAGGATACGCACGTTTCGTTCAAAAATTGTTTTGAACTTCATCAGTCCAAGCCCTTCGTCGTAAAGAACACAGGGAACTGAAACTGTCGTTCAAAACAATTTTTGAACGAAACTTGCGTATCCTCTTACCTATTACTTCTTATGTGTGTTTTTTACAAAGTTTTTTAATTACTTAATTGTTGCCATACTTATGTGACATTGAAATCATTCAATTTAATATTTTATTTAGAGATACTATTTTTTTTAATTTAGTATCTTTTATATAATCGCTAATGTATGCGGTACCAAATTGACGATATTTTATGCTGAAGCGGCAACAACTAGATGTAACATTAGCGCAATAGCAATAACACAACGCAAAAATCCAAATTAACAGCTCAATGACGTCAAGTGAAGCAGGCATATTCGTTACTGGTTACGTATGTCACGCAGTAACTAGATTACAAAATAACAATGCATACGCGAAAAAGCAAAATCTTTCGGACCTTTTTACTTCACGTTTATCGCACATTAAAAAAAAAAAAAAAAAAAAAAAAAAAAAAAAAACCCGCTTTGGAGTGGGCTGAAGCATACTTTAGCCATTTCCTGTTTCCATACACGATAAAGCAAAATGTTTCTGTTTGGTTTGATTATGGCAATGCTACTCTAGGACGATCTGCCAAGGATCGGGGGGGGTGCCTTAGTAAGAGGACTTTCTAAGGTGTTCTATTTCGTATTCACGTTACATCTGCAGAAAAAAACCTACAAAAACTCCAGACTGTAGATCGACAGCCGCGCGATGGGCCCGAACCTTGGACTTTCAGCCGTCTATCATGTTCAGTGTCTTATCTACTCGGCCAAGATTAAATCCCAATGGGATTTTAAAACTTTGTTTAATGTTCAAAATGCACACTCTGTCGTATACACACTTTAGTCTTAGTTATCAAGATTTAAAAACTTTTTTAAAAATATTTAATTTCTTCAAAAGGGCTTTTTACTTCAACATTTTTATTTTTTCAAATCACATTTTCTGTCTATTTTTCAAAGTAATTGGAAGAAACGTAAAATTTTTCCGTGGGGGGGGGGGATTTTTTCAGGTAGTGCTGTCCCTTAACGCACCTCCTGGCTACGAGCCCGGACGTTGGTAGCATAGGGCAAGGCGGAACTTGACCCCCTATGCCTTTTTGTATGACGTTTGTCTTCCTACTTTTTTATTCTTTCCAACATGATAATCGCCCGCTCAGTGGCCGAGCGCATAGCGCTCTGAACTGGGAGATGGAAGATACCTGGTTCAAATCCAGGTCGTTTCCATGACCTAACCATAGATATAATACACCGATAGATATTATTTCTATGGACCTAACCGTTCGGAGTTTGCTGTGGTTTCATCCAAAACTTAGCGTAAGTATGGGTTATCCCCCCTGCAGGTCTAGATCTCAAGCGCAGATAATTGGCCGTATTCTTCCAAACAAACAAACCAATATGATAATTGGCGTGTATGTTGCCCCACCCAAAAGAAAATAATGGCTAAGGCATCGGCCTTTCTGAATGCTCTTAACTGCTTTTGATCAAATTAGTTAAACATTTTCAAAATTAACTTCCATTACAATTCTTCAAGCAGATTCCGCACAGCCAAAAAGTAAATGTACTGGATTTTTTGCTATCGCTGAGATTAATTAGCAATAGCGTATTGGAAAATACCCGTGCACAACAGAACCGAAGATATGGTTAGCATAATCAGTCGAGTTAAAACATTTTTTTTTTCTAATGACGCAGTTGACCATCAGTCATTCGGCGCTACTAAGGCTCGATATACTGGTCACTTTATTATAGAGACACCTAATAGGTAGACCGTTGAGCGGATAAAACGACACCGGAAAACTAGGCCACGGTCTAGGACACCCAAAATTTTAGGGGCGACAAGAGTACTCCATCAAAATTATTTTTGGTAGCATAAGTCATCAATTAAAAAATATCAAGGTATAAAAACCGGAAAGATAAATCACATCGAATCCATTGAGCATGCTGCCCTCCCCCAAATCTGAACTAGGCCCTACCCTTAACTTCATAGTTTTTCTTGAATATTAATGCGCAAGTATATATTTCTAGAGTCTACATCCCATCCCATCCCCACCCCCATCAACACACGCACACACTCACAAAACTTGAAAGATAATAAATTTGATTTTTTTTTTTTTTTTTACTATAAATAGAGTAATACATTTTATTTTATAATAAAGATAATGTGTTTGGATTTTAAAGTATTTATGAACTTAAAAATAAAAAAGATAATAAAACTACTCTTTTTTTTTAGATTAGTTTTATCCCCGGTCAGTTTTTAATGACTTAAATCACCTTTTGTAAATTGTGTCACTTTCATGTTTTATTCATTTTCACAGTAACAAGACAAATTAACAAATTTTTGATTAAAAAGAAACTAATCTTTTAAATCATTTTTACTTTTTCTAACAGGTACTTCGGCTTAGCTGTAAAATTGTATCTGAAAATTATTTTATTTTTAATGATGTGTATCACTTTAAATGCTTTTTAAATATCTTAAGCATTTCATTTCATTTATTTGACAGCATTTTAAGTGCTTCCAGATAAATCACCATACTTTTTATCTGTTTTTGCAAGACCCCCCCCCCCACGCACACAAATAAATAAATAAATAAATAAAATTTAAAAAAAACTTCTGAACTATAGTTTTGTTATAATTACTTCTATTTGTATCAAAATACAACGAAATTTTACAGTGTAAAATGATTCATGCCTATAATACATGTTCTGTTGTAGATTAGCCATCAACATAACTTTCTTTTTCATTTTTAAACAAACAAGCACTTCATCTTGAAAATAATCAATTAAAGAAATACTTAAACTCGTTACATAACTTAATTCATTAAATTCATTATAATTTTTCAATTATTTTATTTGTTTGCTGTGTTGAACAAGAACTAGAATTGATGATCTAGAATCGGCCCATCAGATTTAACGGGCACATTTATCTTGTGTACATGTTTTTCTTAGATCCATAGTCAAATTCCCTATCAATGGCCTGTATTTACCTCAAATTAATATTAATTAAAATCTGTTTTTATTAGTTCCCAACCAAACGCGATAATCTAAATAAATAAAATAAACAGGTTTTTTTTTGTTGTTTGTTTGTTTGTCAGTTTGTATGTATGCTCATTCGCTATGAGCGCCAAGACTGTTTGTCGGTTCTGGACTAAATTTGGCGCACTGGACAATTGATTTCTAACCAACTACGGCTTATTATTACTGGTTTATTTTTATAAGTACAAGATTATATTCTGATTCATAGCAATTTATCTTGTTAGCTTTTTTGTCTTAAATAATAATTATTAGAATAATGAATAATTTCTAAGTATACAGTGATTGCCAAAATTGTGGACATTTCTAGAAACTTTTTTTTTCTAAGTTCGTACGCGTATAAAAATATGTTATGTTCCACAAAATGCAAACTCTTTTACATCATTTTAGAGATAATTTAATAGCGATTTCAATTCAAAAAACAAAATTAAAGTATTTGTAGTACAAAAGAAGTTAAACAGAGATAATTATCGAGATGTATTAGATATTGAAGATTGCAGTGAGTTATCAGCAGTTCGTAGGGTAGCCTTAATTTTTTATTACAGCTTGGCATCGATGTTTTATTGAGCTGACGAGAGATTATTCAAGCTCAGAAAAGTAACAGTGATTGACTTGGAAAGTTAGAAATTACAATTAACTTCATCACTGTATTTGTTTTTCAGATTACAGTAATTATAACTTTTACTCTAGTGCACATATTTAAATTTAGTTTTATGCATTGAAATTAGTTATAAATTCTCTTTAAAATGCTGTATGAATTTGTATTTTGTGAAACTTAACACATCCTATAAGCATACAAATTTAAAAAATCTAAAAATTTCCAAAAGTGTCCACAATTTTGGTCACGACTTTATATATAAATATTTTTGTTTTTGAAAATATTCATTTTAAACATTAGTGCTGTTATTTTGATATTGTTTTTTTTTTTTGAAGATGCTTTTAAAAAAACTTAAATTATGCTATTAATGAGGCATTAAAAAAAACCTCTAAATTAAATGCTAGTGTAATTGTAATGTTTTTAAACAAATTTTCATTTCTAAATGCTTAAAAAAAACAAAATCTCTTTAAAGGAAACTGGTGTAGAATAATTTAAAATTCATTTCTTAAAATGTAAATATTGGCTATATATAACTGTGATTAAAATTAATGGTTTATTAGTTTTATTAGAATAGTTTTAATAATTATATATTTTTTTACTATTATTGATATTGCAAAGCTTATTGGCCCTCAGTAACTTTTAATAAATATATCTGTAGGCATTTTCTATGAGAAAAGCTCAAACTTTCTACATCACCTCACTAATATATGAGAGTATATTTTACTTATCGGGAATTTTTGTAAGAGTGCTGTATAAAAAATAAAAGTTTGTATTTATCGCCATTAAATCTCATGAAAATTTTATTCGATACCATAAACTGACATTGTAATTTATTCTAAATGTCTATGATCAATATTTAAAGAAGAAAACCGTAGGTCAGGGTTTTTGGACACGCTCAGACAGTAATAGGGATTGGAAGTGATTATGATTTTTATTTAATATTAAACATATTAAGCTTTTTACTTTCACTGTAAATTTTCATGAAAATTATTTAGATTTTGTTGTTAAGACAGATCTACACGAGAGCTGTCTGCTTAATTAAGGCATGCCTTTGGCGGAGGACTTTGTAAGGGGTTTTAACCCAAATTCACGTTACATCTGGAGAAAACAGCCGCGCGGTAGGCCGCAACCCTAGAAATTCACACTTTAGTCGTTATCAACTGTCATGAAATTTGAAAAAGTTATTTATACTATAATGTAAAAGTTACTTGATTAATTTTTTTACAGTTTTATAAGATAAATTTATATCTTATAAAGCTCCCTTTCCCTTCTTTATAAGGCTTATAACTTATTAAACTTTTAAGATTTAAAAAAAATATGCTGAAATACGCAAGAATGACGATATATAAATAATTAGAAGGATAACTTATCAAATATTGAACCTCAAATATGAATACAGTAAAGCAATATATATATATATATATATATATATATATATATATAACTAACAAGTAAAACACAAAACATACTACAAATAAGACATATCTCGCATAAAAGTAACAGCTATTATCAAGAATTAAAATAAAAATAGAAAGGAGATAGTCTAAATAGATAGCTGTATTTTACAAAGTATTCAAAATGAATATAGATAAATCATAGATGCTGATTGAAAAGGAGTAACTGAAGGTAGTAACTAGGAAAATTACATAACTATAAATGCGCACTTGCAGCAAAATATAGCTTGTAAGAAGATTTATAAAATTATTAGCAATGCAAAAATGGCATATAAAGTCAAATCAAACATCCATAATTAATTATTTAGAAGATATCCTATTTGTAACGCGCAATTGCAGCTATGACAAACAGAATAGAATATAACTAACAAGTAAAACACATACTCTCATATATATATGGGGAAAGTACTATTTACTTTTTTCAACAAATACCTTTTTTGCATAAAATATTTTGTATTGCATTAAAAATAAAAATAAATAAATAAACGTTTTAAATAAATAAAATAAGCCCTAAAAAATTCAGAAAGCAATTAAAAAGAGTACAGCCGATGTGAATCGTGGTGGACAGCTTTTTCTTTTTGGCCCAGCTTGGGGAAAAGAAAGATTTTGTGACCCAACGACCCTACCCCCTTACACCATGCGTGTGAAACCGTGAAACACGGGGTTACAAGAAATCAACAAAGTACATTCTCGCCAATACCTAAGTTTGGCATGCTATGGAAGCTTTACTTATAATTTTTTTTTCACACTTAATTTCTAAATCCTTTTAATTATTTCACTCAAGTAACCCGGACATGAAATATAAACTTTATTTCAGACCTTAACAGTTGAAAAGTATCTTAGTTTTTTCCCCCAAGCTATTAATACGATACGAACTATTTAACAGCGGCGGATAACAATGCTGATAACGCTTACTTTCAGTGTTGTTTTGTTAGTTGTTTATTATGTTTGGGTATGATGAGATGAGAGTTGAGAGTATGAGAGTGTGAGGTAAAGGAAGACTTCCAGTTTCCTGGCTTTCGTGTTGTTCGGATTAAAAAGTAAAGAGACAAGTAAAAAATATTTTTGACTAAGACTAATTGGATTAAGACAATTGTTAAATGAATAATTAAGTTCTTTAACATTGTTTTAATCTTTTTGGTTAGCCCTATATAACTTGGTAACAACGGTGAGCTTCAACAACAGTAAGTGAAATATTTATCTAACTATTGCATTAAAAATTATTTTGTTTTTCTTTATAAGGTACATGGGGTTAAGTAATTTATTTCTTTATTTATTTTAATGTACATTGTGCTAGCTCCAATTTTCAACGTTTATTGTATTACATTTTTTAGTTATAGATAGTTTCTTGTATCTGTTTTTAAGGATCTTTATTTTCAGACTTTTTTTTTTAATTTTTAAATTTATTTAGATCATAAAAATAAGGAATAAAACAGTGCTGTTTATACTGACATTAATCTCACTTAAGAAAAGACACAAATTGTATCTGCATTCAATATATGTGCATTTTAATCGGAAAATATCTGCATACAAAATATCAAGCTTTTTGACTTAGAAAAAATAGGAGGTTTTTCAATTTTGGAAACTTAGCAAAGTCTGTATTCAACAAGGGAAAAATTGTTACAAAAAGCTATTTTCTTCTTCAGAAAGAAGATTATACAATGAAATATAAAAGTACATAAATATGAAAATAGATCTTTGCTTGACGTTTATATTTCTTTTTAATAACAAATAATGTACATTTTTTTTTTTCGTGGGTAAGAGGAACTGTTCATAAAATAAAAGTTAAGTAATATAAAATAAAATATTTACACGAAATAAGTACTTTTCTCATAATAAACATGGGTTTATTAATAATTAATTCTATAATTAGTTCTCTACTGCAACAATCAACCCATTAAAAGTAATGATTATTATTATTATTATTATATGAATGACTACACCACTGGGACTAATTTTGTTAAAAATACTTAGTTAAATCAAAAAATATTTGTATGCTTTCAGGAAAATGTATGATGAAATTAAAAAGGAAAGCTTTTTGTGAAATTAACCGAAATTAGTTGGTGATTCAACAAATATTGGTTAATTCTTCAAATAATACCCTTAGTTTCAGAAAAAGCTTTTAATTTAATCAAACATTTTTAAAAAACAAATAATTTTATTGATTTAGCTAAGTATTTTTAACAAAATTAGTCCCAGTGGTGGAAAGTTATTTATATATTAATAATAATTATTATTACTGTAATGGGCTGTTTACTGCCCTAGAGAACTAATTATGAAACTAATTGCGGTATTTTGTAAATATGTAAGGTGCTGGCCGGTTTTCGATATTTTGTCGTTGCCGATACCGCACCAAAAACGTTATGGCTTTGGTTCAAAGATGGCATAGGGCTGGGCCGACACCGTTGTCGTTTTTGCCGACACCTATCCAAAACCACCCCATCCTTTCGGCCCGACACACGCCCAGGCGGACGCAAATTTGTCGTTTTCGGCACCGGCTGAGCGATATCGCCCCGGCACATTCTGCGTCGGCATGCCGATGTCGGCCCAAAACTTATCCGATAGGGCTGTGTTTGCTGGGATATATATATATATATATATATATATATATATATATATATATGCATAGACACACAATTGAATTTCCCTATAACGAATTCGCTCGGTTCCAGTTAAAAAATTCGCTATAGAGAAAATTTTGTTGTACAGAGATTAGAGATTTTTGCAGTTATTTCAGCAAATATTACAAGCTTTTTAGTTAATTCGTTGTTTAAAAGTATTAAATTATGACTTTCAATTAAAAATAAATTGGTATCTATATAAATAAAATTAGACTTTTGTCTGTACATTTCTTGGAATTCAAAAATTTTGTGATTTCTATCCGTTTCAAGCACCCGGGAATTCGATGCGACCCTCAAAAAAAAGTTTGTCTGTCTGTCATTCTGTCCGTGACGCTTTTTTTTGTTTAAGCATCACGTAAAAACGACTGAAGCGAATGATATCAAATTGAG
>JAWZYV010011913.1:0-274476 GCA_038373885.1 Cheiracanthium punctorium | reverse complement strand
GTACAGTGAGCCCTCAAATTTCCCTCCCCCTTTTGGAAACGGGGGGGGTGTAAGGTGGGGAACCCAAAAAATGTCACATTATCATAAAATACTGATTTACAGTAAAATAAAAAATTCTAAACTGAAAAATGACGCTGTTTTGTTTCAACAGTAAAATTGAAAGAAACGTATAAAGTTTCTTTTATTAAAAAAAAAAGCAGTTCTTCTGTATGTTTTTTTACTTTACATATGGATGCAATGTTAAAAATTGAAAGTAGCCTATAGTAAAAAATTACTTTAGAGAAAAAGTCGGTCGAGCATTGTCAGAACAACTGCAGTGGCGGACGAGAAGCGGGTTCTGCTGTATGTTCATTCCACATAGTTTTCCTAGCAGGGCTGGAAATAAGGTTCTGAGAAATCAACAAAAAATGCTATGGGTTTCTATATAAGCCTGTGCAGCTAAAACTATTTCAGCTCATAGCAAAAATGTTAAATTTGCACACTAATGGCCAGTTACAGTTGCAGATTTTTTCGGTTAAATTAAAAGAATTGGATCAATAATGCAATGAGAAGAACAAACAAAGAATATTTTGCAGTTTTCTTGTAAGCATTGTGCAATTTCACATGTAACATTAAAATACATCTGAGATGTAACAAGCACTTATGTAATAAAATTTTAAATACTGACTAGCAGGCTTAAAAGTGCCGCAAAAACTGTTGATCATCGCGGCCTATATCGGCTAATCTCACGGTTGCCGCAAATTATTTCGAGCCCTGTTTCTTACCCTTCCTGTGTTCAATAAGTTTGTATCAACTGCAATGTGTTAGTGAAGTTTTCATCCACTATTATTCTTGATATAGCAAAAACTCGTGTGATCTTGGTATCTAAGATCTGCTTATTAATCAATCCTCTTCAAAATGGGGGAGCCCAGATTTCACCCTTTTAGTGTGATGATCAATTTAAAAAATAATGAATACCGTATTTACTACGTAACAATCCCACGTATATGTCGACCCCCCCCCTTTTCTTGATAAAAAAAAATTGAATTTTTTAAAATCCCGCATATAAGTCGATCCACCACTTTCCTGATCAAAAAAACTTTAATTTTTTTTAAATACATTTATTTAAAATCATCTGTAAAGAAAAAAAGTACTAAATATAGAATAATAAAGATAATAAACAACACAAAAGTAGTATACAAAATTAAACTGATAATCTATATAAATAAAATTAGACTTTTGTCTGTACATTTCTTGGAATTCAAAAATTTTGCGATTTCTATCCGTTTCAAGCACCCGGGAATCCGATGCGACCCTCAAAAAAAAGTTTGTCTGTCTGTCATTCTGTCATTCTGTCCGTGACGCTTTTTTTGTTTAAGCATCACGTAAAAACGACTGAAGCGAATGATATGAAATTGGGTGTCATGATAGGTGGTCACTCAACTTAAAACATAGGCGTCGAATTTTTAAAAAATCTTGATTAGATTTTGAGATTTTGCGAAAATCGTTTCAAACTGCGTAAATTTGTGTTCAAGCATCACGTAAAAACGACTGAAGCGAATGATATGAAATTGGGTGTCATGATAGGTGGTCACTCAACTTAAAACATAGGCGTCGAATTTTAAAAAAATCTTGATTAGATTTTGAGATTTTGCGAAAATCATTTCAAACTGCGTAAATTTGTGTTCGCACATCACGTAATAACTGCAAAGGTGAAAAAATGATATTTGGTGAAATGATAGGTGGTCACTCACCTTAAACTATAAGCATCTAATTAAAAAAAAATCCATCAGATTTCGAGATTTTGTGAAAATCGTTTAAAACTGAGTGAATCTTTGTTCCCGTATTACGTAATAACGACTAAAGCGAATGATATGAAATTTGGTCACACGATAGATGGTTGCTCAACATAAACTATAGGAGTCCAATTTTTTAAACATTTTTATTAGATTTTGAGATTTTGTGAAAATTCTCTCAAAATACGTTTATATTTCTTCAAACATCACGTAATAACGACTAATACGAATGATACGAAATTGAGTGATATGATAGGTAGTTGCTAATCTTAATTTATAGGCGTTGAATTTTAAAAATATTTTGCTTACATTTTGAGATTTTTCGAAAATCGTTTTAAAATGCTGAAATTTTGTTCCAGCATCACGAAATAAAGACTGCAGGGAATGAAACGAATTTGGGTGACATGATAGGTTGTCACTCAACTTAAATTCTAGGCTTCAAATTTTTCAAAAATGTTGATTAAATTTTGAGATTTTGCGAAAATTATTTCAATATGCGTAAATATTCGTTCGCGCATCACATAATTACGACTAAAGCGAATGAAATGATATTACTTAGTTACTCTCTAACCTGTAATATTTTAACAATACATGAAAATTATAACTTCGCTTTCTTTACTTTGGCAACATACTACATCCATTCTGTGTACTCCTACAATGCTGACGAAAGTTCTTGCTTTTTGGAAATTTTCATTCACTAACCCGTCGAGGACGGGTACTTCAGCTAGTAATGAATAATAATAATAATATGACACTACTGATAGTATGATAAGGCAAAATACTAATATACAAAGTACTAATACAATTAAAAAAATTCCTTCGTTGTCATCGGCTCATCATGTACACGTATTGGGTTAGGATCCCTTAGAAAGACCTCCACGGGGGGTGGGGGGGCACCCAACCCTTCGGGCTAGAGTCCACGCGCAGCTAATTGGCTGTAATCCAGCAACACAGCATGATACACGATTTCAATCTTTGTATCGCTACATTCTTAATGGTATGAAAACCAACCTGAAAAGACATCATTGTGTTATGGAATGCAGGAAGAGAACATTTGTCTTATAAAAGGGCATTTTTGACTTCTGATTAAAAAAAAAATAATTAAAAAAATTAAGGACCCTCGTATAAGTCGACCCCCCAACTTTAAAGCCTTTTTTTTGTCCAAAATTTCTCGACTTATACGTGGGTAAATATATGGTAAATAAAACAAAAACGCTCCCACTATCATATTTTAAATCCCTTTCGGGATAAAATAACAGCCTATTTTGGTTTTTAACAAAATTAAGCAATTGCAAAGTACTTCAATCGTCGATAAAAATGCAAAATGAATGAATATTTAATTACTCTTCTATTTCAAGTCCGAAAAATCGTCCCTCAGTAAAATCAACGAACATTCATCGAAATGTAATTTGCGTATAATTTTTTTTTTTACATTTCAAACCTCGAATTTAACATTCAAGCACACAAAGAAACAAAAAGTTATGAAAAATTATGAAAAAATAAAATATTCATCCCAATATTTGATTCTTACCATCTTCATCATCATCATTATCCTTTCCGAACTTTTAATTAAATTTCCCTAAGCAGCAAGCTCATCTTCAAAACTCTTAAGATAGTTCGGCATTCGTGTTTTAGGAACAATCTGAAAGATTTCATCCCAGTTTGTAATTTTAGCCAGCAAACCGGATCCTTTGAAAATACGGACGTCTTTTAATTTCAGGGTTTGATGCCGCTTTTAATATTGCCTCCTCCTCACACTGAGATTGCGCTTACTCAACCCTCTGGCACACTGGGCAGTGAAGATCGTTTTACAGTTGCAGTTTCAAGTTTTACGACTCTCGATTTCCATTTGAAATTAAAACTTTTGTTCCGATATAAATAGCGTCGGTGGAAAGTTCTGCTCGTGTTTTGAAAATTTTCAGCTACTCAGAATTTTATTTTAACACACGGAAGCAGTGTTTATTTAAGTGCCAACAAGAGTTATCTATGTCCTTTCCCAGCTTTTATCCGAATCATTAGCCATAGACATACGACTATCATTTCCTAAAATGTTTTAGACTAGGTAAATATTAATGGTTGAGCCTTTTCAAATATTTAAATTAATATAATAATAATAATAAATCTGAAACACTTTCATAATTTTAAATACAGTGCTACATATTTAAAGGCGTATCATAGTCCAAACGTTATCCTTATTTTTCTTTCTTATTCCATTAATTAAGTGAGTGTGTGCCGTATTTTCCTTCCTTGTTCCATAAAACACTTCTTTGGAATCGAAATCCATATTAAAGACCCTACTAAAACTGTTTCACAATCTTCTCCAAGCATATTCTAACTATGCTTCACCTTTACGAATACTGAAAGTGCATCACAATGCATGAGTTTGTCGTATTTGTCTTCTTTGTTTCATAAAACACTTATTTGGAATTGAGATCTATTAAAAGCACCTTTAAAACTGTTTTACAATCTTCGTCAGTCATATTCTAACTATACTTCTCCTTTGTAATAAACTAGCGTTTGCCAGTTTTTTGACAAGTATGGAAGGTATCGCAAAGCTCCTAGTTAAGTTTCGAGGCTAATTTTTTAGCACCAAACTTGGTGATAAATCATCAAAAATTGCATACCTTGGCGACTTTCAACATATTATGCTTCTCCCCCCCCCCCCCCCACACGCCATTCTTTTGAAAAATGCGACAAAACCGAATAGACGTAAATCAGTCCCCAAAAATATGTCGACAGAAAGACCCGGAGTGAACGAAATAGTACTCTAGTGCCAATAATCTAACATT
Source organism: Cheiracanthium punctorium (assembly GCA_038373885.1). Lineage (NCBI taxonomy): Eukaryota > Metazoa > Arthropoda > Arachnida > Araneae > Cheiracanthiidae > Cheiracanthium > Cheiracanthium punctorium. Next base: position 269,912 of record JAWZYV010011913.1, on the reverse strand, counting down.
TTATTAGTTTATGTTTAGTAAAAGTTAGTCGTCATGGTATATATGCAACAATATGGTTTGGTGATGTTAGTCGTAGTCCTCTAAAAAGGGTGATAAATACAGTTTATAACTTCAGAACTCGAACTATTTTTGAGATGACTAGTTTTGTGTTAACCAATTTTTTAAAAAATCATCATTTTATCTTTTATATAAATGTATTTACCCAATTTCAAAAATAAACAGCATTGTTCACAGTAGAAATGAAACGCTCCAAATTGAGCGATTGAGCAGTGTTTTTTTTTATTCTTTTTTTTTTTTTTTTAAAGAGAGAGAGAATGTGTGCTCATATCATTTAAATATATCTTCATAAATTCTATACCTCTGTAAATTTGACACTTTTTGAAGGACCTTCAAGTATTTAACTACCAAAAATATCGCTCTGCTTGCCAATAAAAAGTTTTGATAATAAACTAGAAGACTAAAAGGATGAGCTATTTTAGTAATAAATAAATTACTTAATTTCATATTTACTTAATAAGCATTCAAATCTTAGAAACATAATAAAGTTTTTATTAAAGTTTAGAATAAGAGTAGAGAACCTTGAAAAGTTTTACACGAGTGCCTCCTTCAAAAGAAGTCCAGTTTACAGAGGTTTTAAACATATGAGGGCATATTTCTGTTCTCTAGAAAAATGTCCAACATAAAGAGGTGTCCCTACTTGATAAGTTCCACTGTATATTATATAAATAATAATTAAGTGTCATAAAAATAATAGCAGTGTTTATTAACTTGGAAAAAAAAGCATTACATCACGAAAGGAAATTTAATGGACTGATTATTATTCTTTAGTAATTATGTCTTAAACAACCATTAATGCGTATGTGCTTGCGTTGTTAAGTTCACATTAATTCATATCTCTGTTACTTTATTTTTTTTTATGCTTTCTCCTCTCTCTTTTCTTTTTCACTTTTAAAAATGCGTAAGTTCATGAACTCTTGTATAAAATTTGTTTTATTTTATTTAAACTTTTTTTTTATTTAATTAAAAACACTCACTTCGGGTTTAAAAGCCGAGTAAAAGATTTCGGCACAGATTTGACAAAGAATCGAATTCTGAAATACCAGCTGCCACAGGTCAAACTTTGAGGTTGGCCTTTGAGGTTCTTCGTATGGGCCATCCCCTATTCTGTCATCCCCCCCCCCCCTTTTCGAACTTTACTGGAGGTTTTTCAAGGGGCAGATCGAACAGAAAGGGACGAGCCCGGTGTTCGTCCCCTATTGTTTCGTTTACCTCTGAGATTTTAAAAAGGGGGATCGTTCACAAATTTCAAAATGTATATTTGAGAACAAAAATTATGTGGATAAAAATTAACTTAGTGTAAATCTATTTGTATGTACATTTTATTCTATAAGCATATCGATATGTTATAGTTTGTCTTTGATCTAATGTAGTTCGAATACATTGTTATTTTGAAAAATAAAAATATACAAGCAAACAACCGTGATGTGAATCAGCTATACAGACGAAAGAGAAAAGAGAAAGCATATCTTGCTCTAAAGTTTCAAGAAAAAATTTTGAAATACTTGCAAAATTTCACTTTCTTTTACTTTTTTATTTTATTCATCTCTTTGCGAAATCTATCATTTCGTATACATAGAACCACATGCGCAATATACTTAAACATAAAGTTAATTGAAAAACTTACAAAGGGGGGGGGGGAAGTTGTATTGTACTCAGGGTTCGAAATTAACGGTGGTTCATTGGAATGAAACCACTAAAATGTATGACAGACCAGTAAAAAACAAAAATTTTTAATAAAATTTTTTTAAACATTTTATCGCAAAACTATCTTCAGTTAGTTCCACAATACATGTCTAATTTTACCAATACTTGTTATAGTATAATTTGATCTATTTAATATTTTTAATAGGTATTTACATTTTTTAATTCAGCCTTTAACGCAAATCAATATATATATATATATATATATATAAAAGTAATATGTTTAAAAACAATTTGGAGTGTATATGCATGCATATATATATATGGAGGAATTAAAAAAAAAAAAAAAAAAAAAAAAAAACGGGGTTCCTATATTGTGATTATTCTGTCCTAAACATTATATTTTTTTCTTATTTACTAGATTAATCTTCTGTCATACAATAACTTATTATACATACTTTGTCAATAATAATAATCATTATATTTTTTAAACAATATGTTATATTTAATTTTGCTATACTATTTATTGTATTCAATCTTTTAAATTTATTATTATTCAATATATATTTATTATATTAATATACCTGGATATTCTTAAAATTTAATAATATTACCTTTTAGTATTTGGCAACTCCTATACTTTCTTCTTTCCACTTTTACACTTTTATTTAGTGGCAACACCATTTTTCACTTTTTACAATTCTTAGCATTGGCAACACATATCAATTGTTCAAATAAAATTTCCATGTGCTCAAGGTCTGGTATGTAAAATTATCTTTCTAATTTTTGTTATCTTTTTGATTTCTTCTTTCCTTTATATAGTAGGGTAGGGCCCAGATGTGTGGAGTTAATATCTCTTCTGATATGCCACACAACCGAAACCCTACTATTTGGTTTACTGTAAATTATAATCCACTGTTTGTGGCCCCTGACGATGGTGACAGTGGTTATAATTTCCGTTCCATTATACTATCACAATAATTCTTGCACTTTATTTGGATTCAAAATCTGGTTTCTAATTCTTGATAATAGTTGTTATTTTTCTGCGAGATATGTCTTATTTGTAGTATGTTTTGTGTTTTACTTGTTAGTTATATATATATATATATATATATTGCTCATACAATTTTTTTTTTTTTTTTTTTACAATGTACACGGATCAGTGATAAATGTTACGGACCAAAGAAGTCATGCAGTCACTGGTCCTTTGAACCACTCACTAAATATTCTAATTTCTACCGCTGATTGTAATACTGTATTCAATCTGGAAAAGAGAAGAAAGGTTCATTTGCAATTATTATACGTCGGCCAACCATATTATCTAAGAAATACCGTTGAATGAGAGTGACTAACAAAGCGTACATTAAATTTCTTTCTTAAATTAGTATTTCCTGTTTCCAAATATGAAAGAGATTTTGGAAAAAGGGGACATACCTACCAATAAATAAAAATAGCGAGATATTTGATTTTTCCCCTTTTTTAATTTAAGGCTTTAGGTGGAGATAAATAAGTAGAAATGAATTTCTATAGAAACAATGATAACTGTTTTTATAATGAATGTGTTCACAAAATGCAATGTCTGTTTCGATGAGAATTTTAAAAATATCTTACCTTCTGTGTGAAAACAATTATACATAGCATTTTACACTGACTCAATCTGATCTCTGATTTATTTATCTATGTATTGTTAGATAGGTGAAAACAATGTGTTAATGTGAAAGCATTTGATTGATTAGTTTTAAAATGTCTAGGCACAGGAATAGGTGATATAGTCTGCAATATAGAAATAAAGAGTGCAATACTACTACAATCTGAGATTACTTCTGAATATTTTCAACGTGTTGCTTGAAAAACAACGCACAAACATTTCTCTCAGATTCTTTTGCTGCGAGAGAAAAAAAGATGATATTCAAGTTTCAAAATTGCATAAAAACAAGCATGGGCGCCGGCAGCATAGGGCAAGTGGGGGCCATGGCCCCCCTGGATTTTTGTATGCAGTATTTTCCCTTGCTTGTTTGCTCTTTCCAACATGGTAACCATACGTTAAAGTAGTCTTTGCCCCCCCCCCTGGAAAAAAATTCTACCGGCGCCCATGTAAACAAGCCACTACCAAAAACTTACGACTCGCACCAATTTTCCCGGCTCTCCAATTTACATTTCCGGTGTATTTAATTCCATTCCCTCTGCTCTCGAGCCACCGGAAGGCACAGCCAGCTGTCGTCAAACAAGGGTCTCTAGATCTGTGGCACGCGATGAACGTTTCGATTGTTCGCCCTCTTGCTGGTAGTTAAGGCGAGCGATGGCAACGGCTGTCTTTTTTTCAGCATTGGGCAATCTGTCCAGCTGTTCTCGCGTTCTTCCATTTTTCAGTAGATGCCAGTGCTGTTAAAAATAATCGTGACGATTATTTTACGGGAAAGGACGTGTTTAAAAAGTAAGGATTCTCGTGGAGTTATGTGACCCGCAACTATTTTTATAGAAATCAAATCTATTCTTCGTGACTGGCAACAGTCAAAACGCCAGAGTTGGGTGTTCCCAGAGCGGGATCACTGCGTGTTAAAGGGTTAAGCGTGAGTTCAAGGTTAAAAATTAACAAGTACTTTAAAAAAAAGTGACCTATCTCTGATAGCATGCTTCGTTATACTTATCGCCTCTTTCTTAATACTTTACTGGATACGCTACTCAAAAATGGCGTCTCTCAGGTTTATTACTGGTAATCAGAATTTCACTATTAGGTATGTCCCTGTCTCAAGGTACACTTTACTGAATATCTCTCAAAAGTTGGCACTACTAGCCCTAAGCATAGCTCTTTAAAGAGACCCTATACACACCTGTTCCCGCCTTAATACATCTTTTGGCACTTTATTGACGTGCAAAGTTATAAAACAAAGTTATTTTTAAAGGCACTAAGCTATTATCTAAGCTATATTCAAAAGCGCATTCATAACATGGTTAGGAAATTATTCTCAAAAACTTTAAATTATTTATTTATTATGTGAATAAATGAGAAAGAGATTTAGTACGTCAAATTTAAAATAAAACCTATGCATCCCAAACATCGCTTATCTATATAAAGCTATGGAAAACTACTAAACAATTATAAATATTGTTCTTAATTGTTTTTAGATTATTATAAAATGAAATCAGTCTGCGTGCGCCACATAGACATGTGTATCTTCAGTTTTCAATTGTCCATTGTTTATTCTCCAAGCGAGCTTTTAAAAACAAGTGCATGGCGTGGTGATTAACTTTTACGACGTGATGTCAGTCTAATTACATGAATCGTAGCGAATACTCTCCTCCCTTCCTATCCGTTTTTCTAGCCTGCTGTTAAAACCAAGCTACTTATTTGTATAAGGGAAAATACCACCGGATCGACGAATACCAGTTGTACATTTGTGCATGCGGAGGGGTCTCCCTTTCAGAGGAACATCTGCTCCCACCTTTCAGTTTCATAGGCTAGTGTTACCCTTCAAAGATTTCCGTAGCCGACCGAAGCGAAACAAACACGCGGTTCCGACTGTCACTCTTGGGCTTGCAATAATAACACGAAGAATGAGGACTCAGAATTTTTAAAGCTCTCCAGCAAAGAACCTAATATCAACATTACAGGATAAGATTGAGGTGGGCATGATGGATCTGCCAGAGATAGGATTTAACAACCAAGCAAAAGCTACTACTAGTTCGTGATAGCTTGCTTCTTGCACATGAAAAACAGGATCCGTTGAAATTAATCGAAAATGAAGGTGAAAATCTTTCTGAGAAGAGAAGGCAAAAAAATGTAATCCAGTTTTCAGAGTAAATAATAGACTAAAAACGGCTTGTAGTTACTTTCAAATTCAGTAGTATACAAACAGTTTATGTTTCTACCGGCAAAAATGCCATAGAAAAGGAAAGAAGATAATTGATTCTCGTGGGCGCCCATATGACTGTAGGAGGGTAGTAACAAGTCAGGCGCGTAGCCAGGAAATTTTTTCGGGGGGGGGGGGGGGATATGCGCCTGGAAAAATTTTCGGGAACTTATATGTGTATAAATAGACGGAATTTCATCACTAACCCAAAAATTTCGGGGGGGATATATCCCGATATCCCCCCCCCCTGGCTACGCCCCTGTACCAAGTCAAGGAGTCTGTTCCAGCAGGCCTCTCGATTGGTCCTCTTTTTTTTAAATTCCTACCTTCATCAAAGTTTTATTTATATAGCCTAGTATTTTAATGGTTTGATAGACGAAACCTTAACATCTAAAAGAACATTTAACAACTGTTGGAGAAGCAGAACATTTTACTCTATTATTTATAGAGGTAGGAATTTAAAAAACGGGGGTAAATTGAGAGGCCTGTATTCCAGGAAGATACTAATTTTATTGTTGAACTACTTTTACGTTATACCAATACGCAAATTATAATGGGAGCTGCGGGCGGCTTGACCCCTCCCTGGCCATAGGTATGGGCACCCATACTGATCCTCATTGATAAAATTTCCTCATCTACCAAATCGCAGAAAATGTAAGGAACCCCCCCCCCCCATCTTGCCTTTTCCCCCAGAGGGACGGTATCCCAGGTCTGTGTTCAGACTGTCAGAGTCCTTGTCCTTTTGAAAAAATTTAAATATATTCATAGGCAGTGGAGGATTCAGAATTTTTTGGGGGAGTTGCTGAATTTTGAAAAAAAACTTTCACACCTACACAAAATGTACAATAAAGCACAATTTTAGTCTAAATCAATCTAAGATTTTTTGAGAAGGGCTAAGTTATAAAAAGAGATCATTTTACATATTTAAACTGTCTAACAAAGCAGAATGTTGTCCCTTCACATTTTTTTTTTTTTTGGGGGGGGGGTGGAGTTCCCTAGCCCCTCCCCAGGATCTGCTATTATTCCCAGGTTATATAAAACCAAGCACAAATTTGAATTGAAATAAATTTATTTCTTGGTCATTTTTAATCTAAAAATTTAGTAATTTAAGAAAGGGGGGGAAGATTACTGATTTTGAGTACAGTTTCCATCTTAGTTACTCTCATTAAAAAAAAAATGGAAGGAATTATAACTATGGTCTCTCTCACCAAATAAAATGAACAGGAAAGGTGCTAATGAAGTCCAAATATTATTTTCTTTTAAAGAACCTTGAACTCTTTGGTTACATTAGCATTATACTAATCGAAAACCTAACTTGGGAGTGATACGTTTTCATGCTAAAAGAACCTTTTTCACATATTTAAAAGAAAACTAAATGCATGGAAGATATATATATACTATTTATGTTTATTCAGCTGAATAAGACTTATTCCAAACATATAGCTAAACTTAAACAAATTTTATTTACTCACGTAAAATAAAAGTAAAGATTGATAAAATACTTTGAGTAATGTGAATGCACGAATGGCGATTTTAAACGTGGTTATTCAGTTACCAGATATTTTAAGACAATAAAAAGATTTGTACAAGGGCGTAACCAGAATTTTCAGTGGTGGAAGGGGGGGTGGGGGGTGGAGGTACTGTAATTGAACAGTGCTTGTTCTTAAAAGTAAAACTGAAAATCGAAAATAAAATACATAAATCGGGTTTACAGTCTTTCACAGTCAGAAGTACGACGATAGATTTAAACAATTTCAAAAATAGTTTCTCGGATAATTACAAAATTGAAATACTTTTAACGAGATTTTCACAAAATTCCAACTTAAAATAATTATTTTTCCTGGATTCGTAAAGAAGATTCTATCTTTTGATAAATGAAATTGAACAGGCTTTTGTTTTAAAACACATATGGGCAACCTCCCTATCGCGGGTCGAATGTGGCCCGCCACGGCTTTTGATCCGGCCTGCAGAACACATGAAAATCTCGCATAAAACGCATATGAAACATTCAAAATCCCATATAAATCCCAATTATACAGCCCGTGACTTTGTTGATATTGAGTAGCGGATCCAGGGGAGGGGCTAGGGGGCTTCAGCCCCCTCCAAAAGTGATTGCTAAAGAGTAACATTCTGCTTTATTATACACTTTAAATAGGTAAAATAGTCATATTTTATTACTTAGTACATTTTAATTGAGTGAAATAAGCTTTTTTTTTAAAATTTAGCCCCTCCCCAAAAAAAATTCTGGATCCACCAGTGCTGACATCCTAAAGTTTGGCCCACAACTTTTCAAAGGTTACCCATACCTGGTTTAAAACATCACTAAAAAATATAAGCTAGCATATTATATATTTAATTTTAAAAATCTTGATTAATTCCATAACTTTATGTATTTGAAAATAAATTATTTAAAGTTACGGGACGGGAATATGAAATTACAGTTAGACCTCCCATCTTGGACAATTTCCTGGGGAAAGAAACGTTCCTGTAACATGTTATAAACCTCCAAAGATCCAAGTTGACTATCTCTCTAATTGGAAAATTTTTAAGGGAGCGTTTTCTGAGGCTTCACTGTAGGTTTCGATTGATGTTTGTAAATTACAGATATAAATTAGCAGAAAGCCTCAGACGATGTCAGTCGAGCACATACGCGTTAGTTTATTTATAAAATAAATTTTCTTCCTGTTCCACTGCTTTCAGGATTTCTTATTTACCATATTTTCAGAAATTAGATGCTGTCCATATGTGTTTAACAAAGCCATTTTGCTCGTTAAAATTAAGTACAAAGCCATTTTGCTCGTTAAAATTAAGTACAATTTCATGAAGCAAACTCAAAGTTCATTTTTTTTTTCTTTTTAGATTAATGTTCTTTATTACAGGCTTTAATTCATTTATTTATTTTCAAGATCTGCTACACTTCATAAAGAATTATGAACAAATTTCTAATACAGCAACCAAAAGCACTTCTCATGTCTTAAATTTTTGCTGCATCTCATACACAGAGGTCCAAAGAGTGGTTTAAGAAGTAGAAATTCCTATAAAGTTCTTTTAAAATATTTTTATTTTCTCAAAGCCTGGACCCTCGAAATTGCTTATGAATGGTTGCAGCTGCATCACAAATTTGCATATGATTTGTACCTGAGACCATAGGCGCACCCACGGGGGGGGGCTATGGGGGCTGAAGCCCCCCCCCCTAAAGGCAGAAAGTTAGAAGTGAAAAGTGTTAAAAAAGGGAAAATTGTCACTAATTAATTAATTTTTTTTAGTTCTTTCTTTCTTTTTTTAATTTTCCTCAAATTATTTCTAACAAAAAAAAGACATTTATTTAAAAAAGTTTTTAAATAAATCCTTACAGTTAGTTGAAACACTGTTACACACGGTTACATCGTCGCTCAAAAGATCAGATAATTATTTATGACTCTATAACGAGTTACATTGCTTGTGTTCTATGGGACAGTCAAGTGATACCGAATATTTTGACGTTATAAGAGAGTTGTAACTAACCGAGGTCACTATGACCGAGTTCAGCAGTCTTTGTATGTAGCCCAGCTCCCCCTAAACTAAAATCCTGGGTGCGCCACTGCCTGAGACAGATGGATACAAAGCGAAAAAGAAGGGTAGAATTATCCATATGCATCTTTCTTCAATATCTCTTGACTCGTTTCGCGATGGCTGAAGTCCCATTAGCCACCCCTGCCTTCAATCTTTATTAAGTCAAAATAATGGAACCAAGCAAAGAGAAATCAGAAGAGAGTTATCATTTAATGTGCCCTTACTGTAAAAAGTAATGGTTTTTGCGGATTTTAAATTTTATATTAAATGCTCAGAAGTTAACTCAGTGTTATTTTATTTTATTTTTTTTAATCAGGGTGCGAAATAATAATTTGAAACGAAGATCATATGGAAAAATCAATGTTATTTTTACAAAGGCTTGTACGACGTGTAAAACTTTTTAATGTTTATTTTTTTCCAGCCTATGGAAAAAGAGCACTGTATATATATATATATATCAATAGCCTCTTCCCTTTAAAGTGTAACTGGCAGTCTGCTCAACGAGGCTTACTTCAGCCAGCTTTACAACGTTTCGCCCCCCTCTCGCACAGCTGTCACGTTTTCTTTCTTTCTTTTTTTTTCCTATACCCCCCCCCTTCCCATTTTCTAATGCGAAATCTCATTGGCAAGTCAAAGGGGGCTATAAAATAACAAAAAAAGAGATAGAAAGGTTCCGCTCCACACCAGGTGTAGCATGTGCTGTTTTTGTTGGATACATTTTGCTACAGTCAAGCAAACTAAGGGATCTGTTTTTGTTAATAAGGTAACGCTCGTCAGAATTCATGAAAAAAAAAACCTGGTGTTCGATGGGAAGCGATAAAAATTATGCGTATAGATGTACGTACAGGCTCCTTGTCGTAAACATTCACCTTGGCCGTAAAATTATCGTATTATTCTTTCCCTGGTTTGCAGGGGAAGTATTCATGATTTATATCTTCGAGATGTTCAAAACATATGGCAACTAACAACTACCTTCTTAATGTTGCAAGGGGACTGGAAGGAATATCAGACTCACTCTCGGTCTGATCACAGTCTGATATAACATCGAAGCTTTCTCTCGTCTCTGTATACCTCTTGGTGAGTAGAAATGGGAAAACAGGCCTGTCTCGTCTCGCATAACAACGGGAAAACCTCGTCTCGCCTTGCATCCATCCCTAACCAGGCCTCACGAGATATGTCTTGCGCTGTGTGAACATGCATATGCTCAGTGACAAGTAACTTCGTGTGACTGAGTTCCGTGTGGAAATCGTTTTCCACCGCTGAAAAAAAATTTGATCAGTTGGTACAAGGCCTGACAATAACACTTTTTTGCCCAGGGCACTTTTCAAATGTTGTGCCCCTATATATAGCTGGCTCAATTTTGTGTGCCCCCTATACATCTCTCTAAACTCAATTTTTCAGCCTATTTCTGCATATGTGCCCCTACGATAATCAGGGCATTGGGTAGTTCTCGTGGGACATCGCTAGGCTAATCGTTGCAGACGATGGTCCATTTATCTTGCGGTAATTCGTAATAGTTCACTTAAAAGGCAAAATCGCACTTTAAAAAAAGTTTTTGCAAGCAAGGCTTTTATTTATTTATATTTTAGTATTTATTTATATTTTATTTATATAATAGTTGTAGAGCCCCGTAATAGCACAACCAAGGAGGTGTGAGCAAGGGGGTAGGTGTCAGACCCCTAACCTGGAGAACCCCCCCCCCTCAGGGCTCTATCCCGGTGGTAGGTGGGTTTGCCCGGTATTAGTTACGGTATAATGGGGTCCTAGGTAAGGGGCATAAATGAATTTAAAATGAAGTGATATCTTTTATAAATATTTTATTTTTAACCATTGTAAAAAAAAAGTAAAATAATTTTTCATAATTTGATTGGATACTAAGGAGCATTATTACAAAAGTAATTATTGATTTGCATTAATAATTCAGCCTTTTTGTTGGTAAGAAAAGTTCAGCTTAAATTCTAAGGCATTTAATGTGAAAAAGAGTACTTCCTATACCACATTTTATACCAACGGCGCAACCATTCATTCCTTCCAAGAAAAGATCCCCCCCCCCCTCTCATTTTAGCTATTTCAGATTCCAAATGCTTAAGAATCGAGCTCTACTGAGATGCTAGTTCCCTGACATCCAATTCATCACTGTATAAATAGTTGGAACTGCGTCAAGCTGTCCACAGTTATGTGGAACTTAACTGGACAGCATAATAGAAGCTGGCATAATGGATTTGAGAATGGATTACACTCACACAGAGAAATCCTTGGCGATTAGCGGATAAATTTGAGTCTCACGCTTGCTTTCACTGAAGCTTGTTCTGAATCACTGATGGTCAAACGTATTTTTATTTTTACCATGTATGAACAGCGCAGTTTGATTCTTCTGCCTTTCTAATTTTGTTCTCCATTCCACTCGCATACACGTACACGTATTCATTTATTTATTGCTTTTTATAGCTGTGAAAGTACAATAAAAGTAAGCTGTATTCCCCTTGGAATGAGTATTCATATGTTTCGACATGTACGTTTTTACAAATAAATAATCAGATATGTATAAATAATATATATATAAATATATATATATATAAATAAATAATCAGTATTAAGCTTATTATTAAATAGAAATTATAAAATAAATATAGGTTTCAATAAATAAGTAAAAGCGGCCTAAAACTATGTTGAAAACATGCATAGGCAACCACAGTTAGTATGTTACCATGAATTGAAGATTCTGGTGCTCTTTTTACATGTAACAAGACTGATTCGTGATAAACAGATATGTATATACATGGGCGTCGCCAGCATGGGGCAAGAGGAGGAGGCACATGCCCACCCCTGATTTTTTGTATGCTGGGTTTTTCCGTGATTTTTTTTGCATTCTAACATGACAACCATATGTATAGTAAGTAATCTTCCCCCCCCCCCCCTCCCCTGAAAATATACTGCCTACGCCCATATCTCAATATTGGCATGTATACTGGTGTCCAAAATTAAGGTTGCAAACACAAAATCGGTGATAACGGAAGAAATACAGTGAAATCGCGATTTTAGATTAGCCGCCTATAACGTCATTTTCTATTGATTCAAAATATTTCCCTATACTTGTACGGTAGAAAAATCCCGTTACTAAAGTTACATTTCTCACATTTAACTTTTTTTTAAAATTATAATCCCTGTATATTAACTATCAACTCGCCTCTTTTTGACATTGTTTTGTTGCTATATACTCTCTCCTGTGATAATCTATCTCAGTGAAACATTTTACTACAATAAATTAAATATTTTTTCAAATATCACGGCTTTTGTATTTGTAGTGAAATCTAGTAGGACACTTACGATTCCCTCAAAATTGTCCTCACGAATTCCGTGTGTAATGGACTGATTATCAAAACTTAGGACCAATGCTCAGTAGTTAGGACCCTACAATTTTAAAAGGCTGGTTGGTCAAGGATGTTCCCACCCTGCTTTTCCAAAGAATTCTGTATTGAGGTCTGTGGTTTGTTTTCTTCGAAAGAGGTGCATTGTTGTGGGTGTCATGTCGAATGGGAGAGTGCGTGAAATGCTCCTGTGATGCTCCTTCTGTGAGTCATTTGCCTTTGTGGAGATGAATGATTCAGTAAGTTTATCTTCATTAGATAACTAGGGTCATTGCGCTGACCACACGTTATGTGACAAACTGTTCGACTGGTTCATTCTATGTGAAATGGATCCAATGATCCAGAGATTTTTACCTTACTACAGTAGAACCTCCCAAGTTGGACACTTTCGGGGGGAACTGCAGGTGTCCAATTTACGGAAGTTACACAGTATTTTCAATTGTTTCATTTTAAGTGTACATAAAGTACTATGAAAGAAAGTCTGAAATCTGTATTTGTTTCTTTTTTTATCTCATTTTATTCTGATATAACAAGAGCCTGAAAATCCCCCAAAATTAAAATTTTTGTTGTATTATGCTGCACATAAACCTGTATATATTAACATACAATTAAAATATTTAAAAAATAAAAATATCGTTTTATTCAGGAAATCACAAGATGTATAACAGTATGTAACATGCCAGCATTACTTTAAATTTTTGAAATAATTTTTTAAAATTAAAATTTTTAAATTTTTATTAAAAAATTTAATATGAGTAATTTTTTTTTTATTGTACGAATTTCAAACTATTTTAACTCTATGCAAAAGTTGAAGCTTTAACATTTAGACCATATGATTTATGCCATAACTTCTGTTTCTGTATATTTTTCAAGAATATTCGTAGCAGCATATACTTTGCTTTTTCTAAAAGTTCTGCCAGTTGCTGTCTTTGGCTCAACCTCCGTTAAAATTTGTTATGATCGACTGTTGACAACATCCTGATTTCCTGTATCAATAATAAATAATGGAGCCAGGTTATTTGGGTGGCAAAAAGTGTCAGTTACCTCTTCGTTTTGCAAATCTGTTGAAAGAACACACGCTAACCACCAATATTTGTTATATTCGCAGATTACAGATCCATTTATTTCAGTTATGTCCATGAAACTTCCATTTCCTTTAGTATAAATTTTTTTTACTCTCGGTACTGAGTGAGTATATTTTGGTTGCAATTTATCTAACTTAAAGGAAAAGCTACAGGATTTTGTACAACAATATGTGATCCACATCAAAATAGCTAATCAAATTCCAAAATCCAATGTCAACAGTTAGCATTAGATTGTTTTAAATGTGCTTTTACAAATGGCACATATCCAAGAAAATGTTGCAACATATCCCGTTTGAATAAATACATAACCAGTTCGTTTATTTTAGCAGTGCATTAAATGTTTTCTATGTGTGACTGGGAATGAAATACACATAATACAGACTCTTTATTATTATTATTATTATTTTTTTTTTTAAGTAGATGCTTTTGAGATCTCATGTTATAAAGAAATAGAGAGGAATCACAGTAATGTTTTGGGGAAATATTTATTCATATTATTTTTTTAATTAAAAAATTTTAAAGCACACAAATGCAATATATCATTTTAAAGCACATAATATTCTGAAGACAGTCATATTTTTATTTTTTAAATAGCTCAATTCCACACTAAATTATTTAGATTTACGTAGAGGTAAGTTGCACCAAAATTGCAATATTTTACAAACTTTAAGATGTGATAACTAGGAAATTACAACAGATAAATCTTTAATATTTCACATTTGGATTTACGTTTAGTCATTTAACAAGTGTGAGAAATTATAAGAAAATCAGAGAACATGCGGTAAAAAAATACTTTAAAATTTGACATGGAATAACCCGGCTAATAATAAGAGCAACGTACTGTCTTCATTTACGATACTTTCTTTAATTTTTCACCCATTTCATTAATTTAAATTCTTATTCTACTAATTCATAGAGTTATAATGTAAATTAATTATAGGTTTACAGTTTTTAGCAACTTATAATTCAGTTTTTAAGTTTCAATGTAAAGTTAGTAATTTGAGGTTTGTGTAAAAGCATAATTAGAAACATAGTCGTAGCGTTGTGGGGGGGGGGGGGGGGAAAGAGGGCACAGGGGGCCCAAGCTTGGGGGGTTAAAACATAAAAAATGCCAGTCACACAGTTGCAGTAAAAAAAAAAAAAAAAACTAATGATTATTATTTCATTGATTTATTTTGGGAGGGAGAGCATTTTAAAAATGAGTCATGTGATTACATAGACTATATAATACAGTACTTAAAATAATTTACTAAACAAATTAAAATATATGGTGAAATCCCAATGAAGGGTTGTTTTAATCGATTGTGTTTTTGTGAAAGAGCCGTTTTAATTGATTACAATTTTTGAAGGGGTCGTGTTAATCTATTGCAAATTTGTAACGGGGACGTAAAAAGGATCCGAATTTCGTTTGCATCGATCCCTGATCATACATCCGGGGGGCGGGCGTGACTTTTTTCCAAGTTTATATTATTTTTGATGCGATTTATTATGTTAGGAGACATTGTTGATAATCAAAATAAATAAACATACAGTTGAACTCAAAAAAAGACAAGACGATGCTATTATCCTGTGAACACGCTTAGAATGAATTCCGTTCCCAAAGAATAAATTTTGTTTGTTTTTTTTTAAATGTAGCGAATAGTTTTGGGAGAAGTGAAGGAGAAAAACCAAGTTTGTTTACAAAATAAAATATGGGAATAGTCATTGTTGCAGGTGTTTTGGTTTCATTACAGCCCAAACTCTCGTCCATGACTCCTGGCGAAGAGCACGTTTATAAAAGATAGTGATGTATCAGCTGAAGAATTCCTTGACACTCACTTAGAATAGTGAGAAAAATTACCTTCGCCTCCTAGCTATTTCCCGCCTTTTTACAGCAGAGGAGAATGGAAACTAGCTTTTGTCTGGTTGAAGAAGCCATATCTTTCAAAGTTCGAGTAGGGGGGAGTGGAATTTTTTCCCCGTTTAAAGATCTTTTTCCTGCTAGGAAGGGGTGGGGCGAGGGATCCCTTTGGGCTTTCACACCTGACTTTTCCTGAGCACCCTCGAATTAAAGAGCAGAACGTTGTCAGAGTTGTGTGGAATGTCCTTTTGAGATTCTTGTCCATTTAGCGTTTTTCCCTGTGCTTTCTTTTTTTCTGTAAAAATTGCGAGTGTCTTATTTAGGGTTGCCAGGTCTCCAAACCAAATAGCCGGACAGACCAGCCAGTTTGGCCGGACATTTGGGTAAAAAGGCCGGACAGCCTACAATAGTGAGGATTTTGTCTCAATATTAATAGTTACAACAAAAAAAATTGTATGTAAAATCAAGCTTTTTTTGATTATTACCATGAATCTTGTTAAATTCTAATGAAATATAAATAACATCGAATGCCAAATCAGTTCAAGTACTTTATTACTAATCAGCCAAAGCCACCAGTTAAAAGCCTAAAAAAAGCCGGACACCGGTAAGTTTGGCCGGACACGGAATCAAAAAGCCTAACTATGTCCGGCTTTATCAGGGCGCCTGGCAACGCTAGTCTTATTTATGAACAAACTTATGTCCGATTGTTAAAAGGGCCGTTCTTAACCCCTTAACGGTTGTATTATTTTGAAGAAAATGGTCGTAAAAGTACCTATTCTTTATTTTAAAAATATTGTATAAAAATAAGTATATATATATACAATATTCATTCATTTTAAGGTTTTGGACATTTTGATACAAAAAAAAAAAATTCCGTGCATAAGGATTGAAATGCTCTAATCTTCTGCCGCATAACTTTTGAACTTTTCAGCTCGGAAATATCACGAGAGCGAGAAGGAAAGGGTTAAAATAATTTGTTTAATTATTTTAAAATTTACATTTTTTTTTCTTTTACATTAAGGCAAATATATAAAAAGTAGAAGCCCGTTGTGGAGACAATTACAACGCGCGCTAGAAAAATCATTTGACGAAAATATGTCTACACTCAATATAGTTCATCTTCGCCCACCTAAAATAAACACGTTGATATACAATTTTTATTTTACATCCAAATCGAATTTCATGCTCTTCTCGAAACGAGCGGAAGCTTTTGGTATTTGAAAGATTTCGTTTTGTGTACACAGCCTTTTTTATATACATGCAGGAGATTTATTTGGGGGGGGGAACTATTTAATGTGGGAAAAACTATTATAATTGGAATAACATTTTACTTTTAAAGCCTGATGACCGTTATGAATATCGTCATTTCGATTGCAACTGCTAACTCAAATGATTCACTTTTTTTACTCTCGGAAATAAAAGGGAGCTGAAAATAGAAAAAAAATTGCATAAAAATTAGGGAGCCGGTGAATTTTCAGATTTTTAAAGTAGCACAGATTGTTTATATATATATATATATATATATATATATATATTATATATCTGCTTTTTAATCTTCATGGAGTAATGGCGGTAAAATATTTATATTGAAGTGGTTGCCCGGAATGAGTGAGTCAGGGATCAGCAAACTATACAGTAGAATTGTATATTTAGCAATACAGTGAAACTTCCAAAAGTTGGACCCATGCGGTTCCTTCAAAATGTGTCCAACTTTCAGAGGTTTCCAGTGGTACGCAGCCAAAGCTTGGTCCCTGGACCCTACCCGAAATTCGATTTTTTGTTACTTTGATATCAATGATCAAGCTTTTCTGAGAGAAATTCTTCCTCTTCCTCCTTTTGGACCCTCAGAATTTTTTATGGCTACGTGCATGACGTAACGTGTTCAATGAGTAAGAATAAACGAAGTTTCTTCCTGTTTAGAAAAAAGGGTTTTAAAATAAATGTTTTTCGAAACAAAGGTGGTGTTGGGGCGGGGATCTCCCCCGGGGAAGGCGATAGTCAAAAAGGCTGTTTACAACTTAAGAAAATTCGCTTTCTCGTGTTAGCTTGATATTTGGCACCGACCTTCTATTAGTCTTAGAAATCTGACTGCAGATACTAGTCCTATAAGTAAATAACAGTAAATTACTATAGAATAATGCTCAGTCGTACTCCTTATAAAATTACGACGTGCTAAATTTCGTCTGGCCCTATTGAGAAATTACTTGAAGCAAGAGCAGTGGCGAATCCAGACGAAAATTCTGGAAGTGGGACAAACCGTTTTCGTCCTCTTTTTTCTTGTAAATTCATTTGAATTTACAAAATAAGTCAAACTTCTATAGTGTAAATTTCGTTCGTCTGAGGGTGGGTGTGTGTACCTGTGTCCCCCCACCCTCTGGATCTTTCAATGAGCAACAGAAGAGATTCTTGCTCACTATAGAACAGTAAATAGAATAGTTTGGACAAATATTGCAATTTTTTTTTTCCTTTTATATAATTACCGATAATTTCTTTTCTTCTAAAATTGAAAAAAAAAAAAAAAACCTTTCAGAAATAACGTCGAAAAATGTTTTAAAAATTATTGAAATAAATATATTAACAATTATTTACAAACCAAAAGACACCTTTGTTTTCAGAAAAACCGCAAAGCGAAAACGCAAAAACCACGACAGGATAAATTTTTGTGTCCGGTCAAAACCGATTTCTTACCGTTTCATAATTCTGCATCCGCTTATGCCTAGAAAAAATACTGTGGTTAAAAAAGAAGAATTGAGTTAAAATAAATAATTAAAAAAAAACGCCACGATTTGAGAGAACAACAGCTGTAAGTAACGCTCGTACGTACGACCCTTTTGCTGGTTCTTAACAACCGTTTGACCTTGTTTCCAGGTTTCTTTTTTTTCGCTCCCTCTCTCGTGTTTTCCCTGTGATCAGACGGATAGACGGATGGAAGCAGAAATTGCCTCCCGTTAGAATCACGTGACTTATTTACATAGGAGAGAGGAGGAAAAAAGAGCGAACGAAGAGGAGAGAGAGTGATAGAAAGAGCGGGGAGACTTCGAATAAAGTTGTGCAGAAAAGGAATATCACCGGCACAGAAAAGATAACGCGAAAGCCAGATTTGGCCACTCATCGCCGAGATGAAAATCCGCTCCAAATTTGGCGAGGTTTTACGAAAGTTGGCGAGATGTGATAATCGGAATGAATTTTTAAAAAGGGGCTGTATTCGATGTAAATTTCGTTGCTACGCGATTACTCAGCAGAGGATCAAATCTTCTGCATGCAAATCGTCGTCGGTCGATCAAGATTGCAGAGAAGTTCAGCTCATTCAGTAAAAATTATAAATTTTAATTAGCACATAGAATTACTGGCGCAACTAATTAATTTATAGCGAGTAAGCTTTAAAATGCCTCTTTAGTACATGTAAAGAACTTTCAGAATATACTTTGATTAAAAAAGTGGTTCCCCAACCTCCGAAAAAAATGTAAAACATTGTGATATCCACGTATAGATGAAAATTAAAACTTTAGAAAATGCAAAACGAGTTGTTATTGTTATTGCTTAGCATTGCAAATTACGAATTATGGAACAATTGTTCAATTATTAAACAAATAACAAAATCAAAACACTCTATTTCTAATATAACATTTCATAAATTTTTATTATTATTTACAGGGTGGATGAATCAGTAAAATAAGGGGGAGGGGAGGGATAAAAAATTTCTTTGTACCATATTCCCTCCCCCTCCCCTAGAAACTTATTAATTTAAAACTTCAATACTTTTAATATTAGACACCTGTATAAACCATATTATTTACAGATAGGTGTTTAAAAATTACAAACAAGCTTTGACTCTTCACTCTTGTTTAATGTATATTGCATATCTATGTATGTCAGGGACGTAGCCAGGGGGAGCGCCATGGGGGTTGGGGGGCTGAGCATCCTCGAAATTTTGGATTTCTATGAATTAGATGTCAATAAATCTAGCACTTTGGAAGAAAATCTTCCTTTTCCACCTTTTGGTTCACCTTCGAGATTTTTTCTCGCTACGTCCCTGCTATATATATATATACTTCCTCATAGTTATGTGATATTCTTCATGGTGTATTTTGGTGCTGAAATATTAATATTTATATTCTGTATTTGGCAGCATTTGCTTGGTTCTTGCAGTGGTCACGTTTTTGTGATATAAGGTTTGCATCCTAGAATAGCACTTTGCGGTGACATTTTCTCGTTTGCCAAGTCTAGTAACCAAAATCCCTCTATTTGCATCGAATTTTATTTATATTCATGTCGGTTGGCACCCTAGAGTCCCGTGGAAATAGAAACGTAATCCAATTCAATGATACCTCATGCTGTACTGTCAATTTTTAGTTCACAGTCTTTAAAAGATTTCCCAGTAGTGCGGTTTGCTATTATGTAACATATTATATATTCATATATGCACTAAATTGGAATAAACAAACAATATGCGCAGTTAAAAAAAGCTGTATTTCTTTCAGAAAAATAAAATATAGTATTAATGACTATGTCATTTTATCTCCTACCCCCTTTATTGAAAATTGTCCGAAAAACGTTTCCCAAAAAGCGACATAAAAGTGCTATATAATTTTACATATATTCAAATACTATTAGTTCACAACAGCTGTAATCTATTTTTACAATATTTCGTAAGCTGTAGAATATGCATCACATGTATTTTTTTCATATATTTAAATATTATTAGTTCACAACAGCTTTAATCTATTATTACAATATTTCGTAAGCTGTAGAATATGCATCACATGTATTTTTCTATAAATAGGTTACAATCCTAAAAATTTCAACATAGGGTTACCAGGCGAAATACACGAAAGATGAGAGATAAAATGACCATATTGTTTTAATATGGAAATAATGGAACTAAAAAATTAGGGGGGTTCAGGGGGGTCTCCCCCAGACGAGGCTCGAACAGCCGAGATTTATATATATATATATATATATATATATATATATATATTAAAAATTGTAGATTTTCGAAATTATCTCCCATTTTATATTATTTTCTCACATATCAATCTACATATTTACGAATTAAAAAAAAATAAATTATGGTAAAATTTATAGGTAGATAGATATAACATTGCATTTCAGTCTTTCACCACTATGAAATCCGATTCATTGCACTTACTACTTATTGCAATGAAGTACTCCGGACTTTAAGAATTTTGATGAATAATAATATTTTATAGATTACTGTTTTATAAGAAATTTACTGAACATCGATACTTGTCCCTGTGACAATGATTTTTAATTATATACAGAAATATAAGATGTAAAGTTTGTAAAACAGAAATTAAAATTGACATTCTAAAAATTATTATATATTTAGATTACATTAATTAAAATTAGATCACATAATTAGTTAAATTTTTAGTTTCATTTATATAATTAGTTTTGCCTATATTTCCTAAGCAAAAATTCTTTTAGGCTTCTGTTTGTACATTCCATGGTTTTAATATTTTACCTTGTGTTGTGTACTATTTAAATTTTGCGTTCTGGAACACCGGATTTTTTCGATAATCACGTTTTTGCAAAATTAGTGATTTTGCGTATATTCTAACCAGAATAGTTTCATATTGTTGAAATGTTAGCTTTCTGAAATCCCGCCCATCTATTATTTTGTTTTTATTCATCTCGAGTGTGGCATCAGAAGAAAGCCACGAATAAATAAAAATTCCATTTTATACTGTATCTCGTTGCTGTCCTTTTTTAGATTTCGGTTCACCCCTGGGTAAATACTACGGTTGCAAGTTATGTTTGAATTATATATATATATGCATTTTCTATATTATATTTTTTAATTCGGAAAACAAAAATTGATGTGGTAATCAATGCCAGTACACAAGTTAGAAATAACGTTTGCAGGTGCAGATGTCAGATTTGTTGCTTTTCAATAATTTAAGGTTGGTTCCGTTAAAAAAAAAAGAAAGAAAAGAAAGAAAGGAAACGAAAAAATAAAAAAAATAAAATAAAATAAAATAAACGGTGCCACAAAGTTTTTGAACAGCTCTAGAAACAAACCAGTAATGTTAAATATGCACGAGATTTAAAACAGGCCTGTTAATCTTAGCCTCGTCTCGTCTCGCATCCATCCTTAATGTTAAGCACTGGAAAAAAAAAAAAAAAGAATCATGCTTCTTCACAAACTGTACTATACACTTTAATTAGCAGTAAACTTATGCAATTGTCAGAAATCTTTAAGCGATCAGAAATGGCCTTTCGAAGTGAACCGAGGTGTCATGCAATTGCAAAACAGTTCATGTTTATACGATTTTGACAAAATTTTCACGTCTTCATTGCTTGTGAAAGTGCATAGGCGTAATTTCCGCTGTTCAAAAGTTGCATTATTTTCTTAAAAGAACGTTCTCAAGAGGGACGGGCTTTAAATTACAACTTGTTTTTAGTAAAATGAACGGGATGAAGACACTAAAACAGGTATGGGCAACCTTTGAAAAGTTGAGGGACAAACTTTAGGATGTTAGCGAAGTCGCGGGCCGTATAATTGAGATTTATATGGGATTTTGAATGGTTTATATGGGTTTTAATATGTTCCGTTGCCTGATCAAAAGCCGTGAGGGGGCCACATCCAGCCCGAGGGTCGGAGATTGCCCATATGTGCTCTAAACTTATAGTCATCGTGTAGTGCGGCATGTGTCTTTACCAGCTATATACTGTGTATTTTTTAAAATTTAAATATTTAAGAATTATAAAACATTTAGGAATCACCATACTATATTTGTCTAAGGTGTAAGGAATCCACCAGAGGGGCCGACCCAAGGGTTTACGGCTTTAATCCCTCTGGGGAAACATTTATTTATAATCATAAAAATACAAACTACTATATTTGTCTAGATAAATCAGGGCACCAACATGGCCGAGCGGCTAAGACACCGAACATGGTGGACGACTGAAGAGTGGAGATCCAGCGTCCGGGCCTACCGCGCGGCTGTCGATCTGACAGTCTGGAGTTTTGATCTATTTTCTCCAACCTCCAACGAAGGCAATCCCCCTGTCCCATCCTACTGGTATTTTGACTAACGAGCTCGGTCGAGGAGCAAATTTAACCCTTTAACGCGGAGTGTTCCCGCTCTGGGAACACCAAACTGTGACGTTTTGACTGTTACCAGTCACGAAGAATAGATTGGATTTCTATAAAAATAGTTGCGGGTGACATAGCTGCACGAGAATCCTTTACTTTTTTGCATGTCATTTCACGTCAAAAAATTGTCACGATTATTTTTAAACAGCCCTGACATCTGCTGAAAAATGGAAGAATGCGAGAACAGCTGGATAGATTGCCCCATGCTGAAAAAAAGGGCAGCCGTTGCCATCGCTCGACTTAACTACCAGCAATATGGCGGACGATCGAAACGTTCGTCGCGTGCCACAGATCTAGAGACCCTTTTTTTGACGGCAGCTGGCTGGTTCTCCCATTCTTCCATTTTTCAGCAGATGTGAGTGCTGTTAAAAATAATCGTGACCATTTTTTTACGGGAAATGATGCGCTAAAAAGTAAAGGATTCTCGTGAGCTTTTGTCCCCCGCTACTATTTTTATAGAAATCAAAGGCAACAGTCAAAACGTCACAGTTTGGTGTTCCGAGGGCGGGAACATTGCTGGCTGTGCCAGCACAGCCAGCGGTCGCCAAAAAAGGGTCTCTAGATCTGTGGCACGCGACGAACGTTTCGATCGTCCGCCATCTTGCTGGTCGTTAAGTCGAGCGATGGCAACGGCTGCGCCTCTTTTCAGCATTGGGAAAAAGTTGCGCCTCAAAAGGTTAAACTCGTATTTCAGGGAGTACCATAGAACGTGCAACTGAACCAATATTCCAAGAACCCTCGACACATCGTCACCGTGACATCACCTCAAGGACCTCCCCATCACCTTTGGCACACTTAGAAAAGGGAAACAAAAAAGGGAAGGCGCACACGACCTGTCATTTTAACAGGATGGCCATCATCGTAATCGCTTAATTACGGCCTTTAACGCCAGCATTGAGGGGCACCTCCCCACGGCGAGGAAGGGCAGCGGCACTATTATCACCTTCTGAGACAATCGGAGGGGGGACAATCTCTCTTCAAGGGAGGCCCGAGAACTCGGGGGCGCACCCCCCTCCTCCAAACCCTCTGTTGCGCAATAATAGGTGACGGAAGACCCCAGGTAGCAATTTTGATAAGGAGAGAGTCGCACACGAAGATCGGGGCCCAAAACAGCGGTGTCGGAGGTGCTGGTTCGAAGGCCTTTTCTTCATTTATGTTGCGCAAGTGCAGTGGTACTGCGGAGTGGATGGTATTATTAACAGGGCAGAAGTTGCGCTTCAACGTCACGCCAATCAGTTTAACTGAAAAAGAATGCTATAATTTAAAAAAATAATTATTAAAAACAGTTTCCAAAAACTAATTTAAAAAAAAAGAGGCTTTATTTATTTATTTATTTTCATCTGTCAAAAAAGGCGCGCGTCAAACACAGACGTTGGTGATCGCGCGGGGAGACTAGGTCACTCCAGTCAGTTTTATTTCAAAATTATGCAATAAATAATACTGCGTTTACTCGCGCAATAGTCGCCCTCGCATTACACTATTTTGCAGTAAATCCCCCCCCGCATAATAGTCGCACCGCAGGGGCGTAGCCAAGGGGGGGGGGGTTACGGGCGTCATAACCCCCTCCCCCCGCATGAGAAATTTTTTGCCATACAAAATGTATATTCTTCACTACATTATCACACACACGTATACATGAGTTGTAGTAGTCGTAACCCCCCTCCCCCCATGAAAAATTTCTGGCTACGCCCCTGTCGCACCGGCTTTCACCAAGAAAAACTGGCCAAAAAATGCCACGATTACGATAGTAAACACGGTACTACTACTAATAATAACGTTTGCACACCACCATTATTTAAAAAATAATTAGTCAGAAAAACACAAGTGCAGTAGAAAACACTCAACAGAACTAAACTAGGCTGCTTTATATAATGAAAAATTTCGAAGTAATAATGGTCACATGGGAGGGCACCACTAATCAATCTTACCAAAAAACCGGCGTGACAATCATAACAGTCACTTCACCACGAGTCAGATTTGCATGGTGGTTAGGACGCTTGATTTGCACACCTTAGGTCCCGAGATCGATCCCAGTCGCGGACGTTAGACGGAAGCATATTAAAATAACTTAAGTTTCAAGCGTAGAGGGGAAAATGCGTGGAGAAGCAAAATATATGGGGCGAGTTCGCCGACTGGCGCCCCATGTATATAGGAAATTTCTTTTAGGAAAAATTTTTAGAGTGTAGTAATTTTGAATCAAGCTTGCTATGTCAAGCTTAGTGCAAGTTGGGCAAGTGTAAACTTCAACACTTTATTCAAGCTTGCATTAAGCTTACACGCTTGAAATAATCAAGCTTAATGCAAGTTTATTGACTTGATAAATCAAGCTTACTGCAAGTTTGATGCAAATTTGCTGTGCTGTCTGGGACGCACCTTCTCAAGGGTTAATATTGACGTTTCTCCATTTTCCCCCCCCCCCTTCAAATCTTTGAAAAGTGGTACATTAGGATTTCTTGCTCTACCTCAAATATTTCGCTTTCAAATACACTTAGAAAAACTAGCTCATGCAAGTTTAAAAAATATATATATTAAAGCGGCATGTTAGAAAAGAAAAATCCCTATATCAGTTTTGTTCTAACAGGATTGATGCGGCATTTAAGCGGCCAGTAAGGTAATAGTTTAAATGTGCATAAAATCTGCACGTTAGTTTCCAGACACCAATGTGTTAAAACATTCCAAACAGCATGTGCTTCCTCTTTTCCAGTAGTTGAATTTTCTAATTTTGGAAAACCTTATAAGCTGTTCTCTGTCACCAAATGAAATATCAGTTGTAGTTTTCTGTCTTTTGCAACACTGTCACCTGATGCTGATAATACTTACCGTACCAGTGACTGTAACAGTAATGAGTTTGAGAAATGGCATTTCGAAATGCTCTTTCTTTGTGGAGTCAGCCAATTCCTTTCTTTAAATTTGTCTGATAAATGAATTGATTCTATGAATTTATCACTTATTAATAATAAACTCATTAAGTGCAGGTCAAGTGCTTCTAATACTACATGAAGACAGCAACAGACTAACAACAAACATAAAGACATCGCTGCCAAAACGCCTAATACTCAGGGCCCGATTATGACAAACCGAGGCCTACGCAGAAGTCTGAATGGAGCCCCTTACATGTTGTTACCATAGGCGTAGAGTTATATGGGCCCGTGGGGCTCAAGCCCCCTCAATAAATTGTGAACAGGGGCTGAGCCCACCCAATAATTTACCACTCAATACAGAAAATTAATTTATACTAACATAAAAAAAAGTATTTCCCGCTATTTACAAACGTTTATAAAAAACCTTTACTTGTACTTTTAAAAATTTTCTTCTTTTGATTTCAATCATGATTTTTAGTATTCATTGTGACGCCACGTAACACACAATGTTACCATAAGCTGCCCTCGCCAGACTCTGGTTAACTAAAATCAGATTATGCAATGTAAAGTATGAAATGAAGAAAAGTTCAGATGTGTCTAAAATGCACTATCTCATCGAAAATGTTTTTTTTTTCCTCCTTTGGATTTTTTACTTTGCTTCTTTTTTTTCACTATAACATGGTAGGAAGATACTAACATGGATACTTACCTTACAGAGGTGTAGAATTCTATGGACCATAGAGCTCCAATAATTTACACTTAAGTCATAGCTGCCAACTACTACCGAATATAATTAACCACTTTTGTAAACAGTATATTTTTAATTTTTTTTTCAAAATAGTAACTAGCTCGCGCGCGCAGCACAACAATTTTGCTGTATTTTAAGCCGAAAAATCACGTAGAAAAAGTGGTTAATTATTTTCCGTCGTAGTTGGCAGTTATGAGTAAGTTATATGTACGCGAATCCGTGGCGTAGCCAGAAATTTTTCATGGGGGTTGGGGGGGGTTACGACTTCTGCAACTCACATATATGTATATGGGTGTATGATAAGGGAGTGAAGAATACACATTTTGTATGGCAAAAAATTCCTCATGGTGGATTATGACCCCCCCCTATAATACCCCCCCCTTGGCTACGCCACTGACGTGAATATATATGGTTGTGGGGCCCGGCCCCCCCAATAATTTTGAAAACTTTACGCTTATGGTTGTTACTAGTAGTTGTCAGACACAATACATAGAGAAGTTGTGTCTGACAACTACTTTATGTATTTTTTCTGTGTTTGCATATAAATCTTTGACATGATTAAATGGATCCAACATGATATATGCTAATATTAGATAAATGAGAATGTTTATGAACATTATAAACATATGAAACAATATGAAGACAAAAAATACAACTATAAGTCCGACTTTTTTCATATAATATTACTAATCATAATCGGCAAATTTCTATTTATTGGCGCCCATTCTCGCTGGGTAGCCACTTAAAAAACTTCAGTGGGCCCGGCAACTTATCGCATAATCACTTAAAGTCTAGCATCCATCTTAGTTACCACTTCTTTTTGTAGAACTCGTTAATATGCTGTGATATTTTTTCTATGGAGAGATCGAATTAAGCAAAAAAAAAAAAAAAAAGTTTTGACTATTTGTAATTTGTAAATTCTTTTTCATTCTTCTTATTTGTAACTTGTAGCATAACTTTATTATTCAATTTTACACAGATTGAGTTAATAATCCAGGCCACGCAAAAAAGCAGCTCTCCAAGCAGAACAAGAATTTTTACACCCACATTGAGGTCCTGTCACAAGACCGATGCAATCTTCATTTATTGGTTATGGGAGTGATTGGTATTAGAAGTTTGAAGCTCAGATAATTGGATAATTATCTGGGCTTCGAAATCCCAGGTCTTGTTATGAATTTTAGGTCCAAAAGAGTATGGGATCAGAGGGGCCATTCATAAATTGCGAGGGACTGTTTATTAATTGCAGGTTTGCGGTTTTAGGTCACTCACAATTCCTTCGTTCTTTGAAATTAAAGTGCGTATACCCGAGTCATTTTGAAAAAGTTTCAAAATAATTTGGAAATTCTAAAAAAATTTTTATTTTGTATATTATATATACTGTATATAAATACATAGGGAAATCACCAGCGAATGAAATTTGGTGGTCCAAAAAACCACCAATGTCAGCAACTGGTGGTCTAAAAAACAAACTTGGGGGACAGAAGTTAGTAAGAAATTTTTGCTGCCGGAAGTCGCCCCTCACCCTATTACGTCAGAGATGTAGCTTCAGTTAATAGTTAGCGGGTGGCAGGCAAAAGAGATATTTTGATTTTGAATAATAAGCTTTCACATTATGCCTTAAAAGCTTTTAATAATAAGCTTTCACATTATGCCTTAAAATTGAAATACTTCACAATGTACTCCGAGGAAAAGTTTAAAAAAAAAAGATTAAGGAAAAAAAAAATCCGAAAAGCACTTTCTTGCGTGGTTTTACAACAGTATGTAAGTATTTTAAAATTCATTAGCAAAAAATTCGAAGGAAAGAAAAACTCATGAGATTAGTAAAATTGTTTGAATTGGTGGAGGGAATATTACACACACACATGGAAATGTGTTCCTCCTTTGGGTTTACCAACGAACTAGGGGTTAATCTTCTGTGCAACGAATACACGCATCTTTCCTTAATCCTTCCCTGAATTTTCCATTATGCATAGCCTCCCGTCAATCACCTGCGTATAAGTAAATAGTACTTTCTTTCCAAATGCTTTTGCAAACTTCTTTCAGATTTCCATAGTGTAACTCACGTACAATATAACCATATACAGCATACGCTTTTCAAACATACACCCTTAGAACACAAGTAACAATTGCACTATTTATTACGACGACATTTCCCTTCCCTGGTCTGATAGATGTAGATATCTAGGAGTAATAATAGACTCCAAACTCAGGTTTAAATTTCTCATACAGCAGGCCAGATGTAAGTTCCGATATAAGTTACTAAAAGATAATTATTTCTACATTATTGATCGGAACAGTGAATTGTCTTTTAACCCCTTCGGCTCTGAATATTGAACAGAGCAAATAAAATATCAATGATGGTTAGATGTGCTGCACTGTATGTAAGTATCTTAAATATGAAATGTTATGACATTCAGCCGACTACCAGACTAATTTAAAAATGTTCTAATAATAGGACCGAGGCTATAATTGAGCAAAATGAGAAAATATTTTATGAAACCTTTTGAAAAAATTTCTTTGTGCGTGAAAACATGAACATACTTCATATTTTGACATACTTCATGACTTACTTCACTCTCATACTTCATTTTGACATATTTGAACATACTTCATATTTTGACGTTATAAGAGGGTTGTAACTATTATCGGCTTCAGATGCATTCGTTCAAATGCATCTGATTCAAATGCATCTTCGTTCGAGGATGCATTCGTTCAAATGCATCTTCGTTCAAATGCAAAATGCTTCTGAGATCAATTCAAATGCATCTATTTGGCTTCAGATGCATTTTGATTGCATGCACGCATTCGTTCATGTATTCATAAGAGATACATTTAACTTTTGGCTTCAGATGGCTTGACACGTCCATTACCTTCTCTGCTGGAGATTTTCTGCTATCTAAGAATCTAAGAACTAAAATGGTAACGTTCTGCTATTATTGAATGTATTATTAGTAGAACACTATTTTTTTGGTGTTAAAATTCTTGAAAATGAAGAATACAGAGGAATGCAAAGATGTGTTCTAATATTAGGACGTCAGGGCCGAAATGAAATGAAATGTGGTATTACGCCCAATTATCTGCGCGAGGGATCTAGGCCGAGGGGGATTGTCCCTCTATGGATTGTCCTCCATGGGAGACTTTCTATGGGATCCTAACCCTTATTTATGCGAAGTTTCGGAGATAACCACGTAAAACTCTCCCAACGGTTAGGTCGGCGGACGCGACCTGGTTTTGAACCAGGTGCCTTCCGTCTCCCAATTGAGAGCGCAAACGCGCTCAACCACTGGTCGGGCGACGTCAGGGCCGAAGGCGTTAAAAATAAATCGATCGTTTAAGCTTCTTCTCTAAGACCTTGATTAACGAATGGTTGCCAAGCATGGACATTTGTTCCAAAGTCCCATATTTTAATTTAGGAAGATTACAAAACGTAACCGCTAGAAAAATAACAGATGTCCCAGGCTAACTGAATAACTGGAATACCTTAATAATAATTTTTTAATAACCTTAAATTTATAATTAATCCAGAACTAAATAATCTTCTACTGTACAGCGTTCATGACTTGGCAAAGAGACGTAGAGCTTGCACGGGTACTATTTTACTAGCTTTGATAATTTTTAGATTGAATAAAACTAATAAGAACATTCATTTCCAAAAAAGTAATAATAAATGACAAATTGTTTTATGTGTGGCATGTAGTAATCTCGGAACACAGAGAGGAGAAACAATTTATATGTTGAGTATTTGCATGTATATATAATATATTGATTAGCAAACGTTCACTCTTGAGTATCACAATCTTCATATGACGTGACTGAAGTGTCCGCAGATGGAGGAGATTTTAAAGGCAT
Organism: Cheiracanthium punctorium; assembly: GCA_038373885.1. NCBI lineage: Eukaryota > Metazoa > Arthropoda > Arachnida > Araneae > Cheiracanthiidae > Cheiracanthium > Cheiracanthium punctorium. Next base: position 239,937 of record JAWZYV010011913.1, on the reverse strand, counting down.
ATTTGCACCTTGTAGTTTTTGAAATGGAGTCTCGAAAAAATGAATTTGTGGTTGTTGATTCGCAAGTCCAGGCTGGGGCGATGCTTGCCGTTGCACAGGACATTGTTGCATAAACTGCTGTTGCATGTGCTGTATTTGCATAAGATACTGTAGCACTGATGGCGCCAGCATAGGATTGGAAGGTCCAGTACAAGCAGCTTGCTCCCATCCTTGCTGCACCGGTGTTTGAGCAGCAGCGACCAGAGCAATCATGTCTGCCCGGAGTTTCAATTTTCTTTCAGCAGGCACTTTGTGAATCTCGGTTAACATGGAGAGGAGAAACAGTTTATCCTCATCAGTTTCCTGGGGAGTGCGAGGCTTCTCTTCCGATGCACTCTTTTTCTTTGGAACTTCGATTGGCTCATGGTCGTTGCCGGTTCGTTTCTTAGATTTATTTTGAGAGTTACCGTACGTAGGTCCGCTGTCGAACGAAGCTGAAGAGTTATTTTCTTCTTCTTCATTCACGACGTCTTCTCCGTCCACGTTCGCGGCAGTTTTTTTCACTGTAGCAGTTCCTAGGAAGCGTAGCTGTTCGAAATACGTGTACTGTTTTTTCCTGGTTGCAGCCGAACCACTTTTGACACCTTTCAACCGAAGAAGCTCCCTCGTGTAGCATGATCGGATGGATTTCCACTTCTTCTGAATGAGTGTCACTGAAATACGAAAAACAAAAAAAAAATTAGGGGGGGGGGGAGAGAGGAAAGTAGTCCCCTGTTTTCATCACCCTGTATAAATAGTTAAATTACTGTACATTAAAATAATATATATTAGATATATGCAGCAAGCACATTTATTCTTCGTATGAAGGAATCAAATGTTTTTCTTACTCACATAAGTGAAATTAATTTCATTTTTACGATACCTCAAAAAATGCGAAATTCTTTCACTCGCGACATAAACTTTGGCAATTTTTGTTAACGAAATGGTAATGATGGAGTATTTTGTGAAAATTTTTGACTTTCCACAGTTTGGACCTCCTCCTAAATTTTTTTCTGAGTATACGACTCTGTCCATTAAGCTGCAAAATCCAACATTGAAATTAAAAGTAAAGTAATTTTTAGAGTTATTAGTTTAAGAAAATGAGAATACATAATTTGAAAAAAATAGAACATTAATTTATTGGCGCTTTAAAATTTGTGGCAACAGACTTTTCAACGTACCTGGAGCTGCACATGCGTATTGTGCTTTTACCTACAACAGACCTTTTGCCTGCGACATGACACTTGTCCTTTATTTTTATAGTCTACCTCCGTGTTTTCAAACCATGGTTTTTTTTTACTGTAGAATTATTAAATGCCCTCGTTTCTAAGACAACGCAAACGAAAACTTTAGTAATGGCGTCGAAAACTTCACGAATCAGCTAATTGAATACAGAATGTTATTTTTTACCTTTAAATTCCTAGAAAGTTTCCTAATTAATATTTCTTTATCGTTTAACCTTTAATAAAGGTCTAAATGTGCACTTTATTATTTTACAAAATTAAGAAAAAACATTCTGACTGATAGATTTCAGGATACGACAGTTTGAAAATTCGTAAATGATACGTAACCTTATACATATGCGGAATTACTTCATGTGTGGCCTTTTTTTTTTTTTTTTTTTTGGTTGAGAGTCTGTTAATCTGATTGAATTTCGAAGGGGTTTTTAAACTCAGTGCATCAAAATGACGTAGATCTCACTTACGAAAACTCCGTACCACGTTTGTAAGTACTAGTTTTATTTATTTATTTATTTTTTTTTTTTTGACGAGCAATTTGCTTCCATTGCTAAGACGACGCAAATTGCAAATTTAATGTCAAGAATCACAGTGAAATCTTTAAGGAGCAGCTATTGAATTCAAAATCCTTCTTTACTAAAAAATTCGTAAAAAAAAAAAAATCCAATTTATATTTTCCCCTCGTTTTTCTTTTAAAAGAAAGTGAAATTAATGCTTCATCATTTGCAAAATATTAAAAAGCTATGACGGGTAGAATTAAAAGATGGAACAGTTTTTAAATTATTTTACGAAAATTTTCATCAGAATGGATCTTTCTTTCAAAAATTCTTAAAAATCTGCACACTATGTGACATATTCAGAACAAACTGTTTTTAAAAGAAAATTCTCCTTCTTTGACATGATATCTATTCATCCTCTATACCCGTTCTTCGCATAAAAGGAATCATTTTTCTATTTCTTTTTACTTGTATAAATGTAATTAATAATTCTGTGGTTACTGACTTCCGAAAAATGCGAAATTATTGACCCGTGATTTGCCTTAGAAATATTAACTTGAGATGATATATAGTGCTACTACAAAATGATGACATAAAAACTATGTTAGTCCAAAAAGAACGAAAAAGGTGTTTTGCAAACATTTTTTTTTATTTTCATAATGCATTATTTCTACAGAATAAAACTTTATCTTTTATTTTTAAGATCAGAAATTACGTCATATTATGTGGACAACTGTTTTATTTTTTCTTAATTCGTTAAGCGTGTATGATGCATAATCGCAGTCATTCTGCTGAACACTTTATTTAAGTTATTCAAAATTTATTATCAAAATGATCCTCTAATTCACCTGCGATTAGAATTTAAAATAAGTAACTAATGTTTCATCGTATTTATCAAAATAGTTACTGTAATATCCGAATTCATTTCTGCCCACTTATAAGCTGTAAAATTCAAGAATCAAGTGACAACTAAAATAATTTTTAGAGTTCTCAGTTAAAAAAAGATGAAAATACACATTGTAAAAAACTCGTGACATCAAGTGTCGTCGACCTCACTTACCATTTAAAACCTTGACTCACATTCGATTATTTATTTATTTTTTTTTTCAAATGCACAGTTTTAATGTTTGTTTTACCAAGACGACGCAAACCAGAAATGTAATGGCTGCATCCGAAATTTTTACGCAACAACTAATTGAATTTAAAATCCCATTTCACTCTAAAATGCATAGAAAACCTCTATTTATATTTTTACTAGCCGAAATACCATCGTTGACTGGTTAGTATATGGAATGGAAATAGCATATTGACTATATAGTATAGAAAGCAAAGTTATAACTTCCGGTTATTGTTAAAGATTATAGGTTAAACAGTTACAAAGTGATGAGTAAAATTTACCACAGAACAAGTTTTTATTTTCAAAATTTAAGTTTTGTTCTGGTTGAATGAGCTTTCAAAGTCAGGAGGTCACTCCTAACCTGCAACTAAATTTTGTTTGATTCGCTGGTATATTTATTTAAACAGTATGCCTCAATAAAATTTTGCACGGTTTTCAAAAAATCTAAAAAAGCAAAATTTATTAAATTTTTTCAAAAAATTCCGACACTTACTTTTACAGTCGTTGTTGATCATGTTACTAAATTTCATTTTATTCTTTTAAGCCTTTTTTGAGAGATGCGAGAACAAACATTTATGCGATTTTCCCAAAATCTCAAAATCTATGAAATATTTAAAACAATTTTCGCGTCTATAGTTTAAATTAATTTTCTGTCTAACATTAATTTCAAATTTCATTTTATTCCATTGACATTTTTCCGAAATAGAACAAACATGTACTCAATTTCCACGAAATCTAAAAATCTATAAAAAATTTTGATGTACTTCGACGACTATAGTTTAAGTGACCACCTGTGGCGATACTATATTTTATTTTATTCGTTTCAGTGTTTTAAACGAGATGGACATATATTTTCACATTTTGAGTAAATTTTGGCACAATTTCAAAATCAAATGAAAAATTAAAAAATGTTTGATATTTATAGTTTAAGTTGACAGACTACCTATCATGTTACCCAATTTAATTTCATTTAGCCATTATTATGTGATCCGCAAACAAATATTTACGCATTTTGAAATGATTTGTGCAAAATCTCTAAATCTAATCAATCTTTTTTAAGAATTAGACCGAGTTTTAAGTTGGGCAACCACCTATCATGTCACCAAACTTCATTTTGTTCGCTTTAGTCGTTGGTACGTGATACGCGAGCAAAAAAAGTATCATAGACAGAATGGCAGAACGACAGACATTTTTTTTTCTTTTTTTTAATCGCAATATTTTTGAATTGGAAGTAATATACAAACAAAGGTCTAATTTTATGTATATAGATTTCGTTTAAAGTTTAAAAGAGGATTGAATGTGCATTTTATAATATGACCACACACATAAATTAAAAAACATTCTGACAGTTGACAGATATATTTTATAGGATGCCATTATTTAAAAATTATTTCTCTGTGATTTCCGATGAATGTGGAGTTGCTTTGAAAAAAAAAATCTCAGAAAACAGTAAATTATTTTAAACATTCAGAACAAACTGTTTTTGAAAGAAAATTTTCTGTGCTATGATATAGTGATCGTTTCCTTGTCGATATTATATCCGCTCATATTCCTATATCTATATCCGATATTCTATCCGCTCCTATCGGTGAATTTAAGTGAAAAATCGCCACAAAATCCATAAAATATTGAATAATAATAAAAAAAATCTCAGCCGAAAATCGCCGAAAATTTTTGAAAAAGAAAATCGATTCGAGATGCATAACTTCATGTTTAGAACTTTTTTTTACCAAATTTGGTATTTCTACATTTGTCCGTAACGCCGCCGACTGACTACAGACATTTTCTTTTATAATAAGTAGAGATAACTCTGAATTTCCCCACACTCCTTTCTCTCTCCGTCCACCCACCAAACAAAAGAAACATTTCATCAAGGACGTATTTAAGAGCCTTTTTTACCGTATTTAAGGGGGGGTCCAGGTGTCTGGACCACCCCGCTTCCGAAATTTTCATTTTTGTTACTAAAATGATAATGATATAGTCTTTTTGTGAAAAATTCAGCCTTTTTTACCGTTTAGACCCCCCCCCCCCCCCAAATTGTTTTTCTGGATATGTGCCTGCATTTCATGCCTCTTCATCGGAAAAATAAGGGATGAAATCTTGCAGATTTTGCTGGTTTGGTTTGTAGGGCAAAAATTTCAAAAGCGAGCCGAATCGAATATTTTTATATCCATTAGCCAATACATATTTTCTGCCTTTCTTTCATGAAGGGCATCTATATAAGTAAAATTAGACTTTTGTCTGTATCATACTTCGAATTCAAAAATTTTGCTATACACACCAGAATCCTGTACGACCCTCAAAGAAAAAAAAGTGTTTGTCTGTCTGTCGTTCTGTCCGTGAAGCTTTTTTTGTTCGCGCATCAAGTAAAAATGACTGAAACGAATGAAATGAAATTTGGTGACATGATAGGTGGTCACTCAACTCAAAAACTATAGGCTTAGAATGTTTTTGAAAACTTGATTAATTCTGAGATTTTGCGAAAATCGTTTCAAACTGCATAAATTTTTGTTCGCGCATCCCGTGATAACAACTTACGTGACCGGAATGAAATTTGGTGGCATGATAGCTGGGCTACTCAACACAAACTATATAGGTGTCGATTTTTTTAAAATTTCGATTAGATTTCGAGATTTTGCGAAAATCGTTTCAAACTGCGTAAATCTTTGTTCGCGCACCACCAAGTTAATTTGAACTTTAGATACCAAAATAGTTTTAACTATTTCATAAATTTGGGGATTTTGTGGAAATCGTATAAATGTTTGTTCTCGCATTCCTTAAAAATGGATTAAGAGAATACAATGAAGTTTAACAACATGATAAGTAACGGCTTAAACAACAAATAGCGGAATTTTTTGAAAAATTTGAGTAAATTTTTAAAATGCTTATTTTTTTTTTTTTTTTTTTTTTTTTTTAGATTTTGTGAAATTTGAACAAAATTTTTTTCCAGGAATAATGTTAAGAATATCTATAGTGAATCAAACAAAATTTAGTTACATGTTAAGAATGATCTCTTGACTTGAAAAACTCATTCAACCAAAAAAAAAAAAAAAAAAAAAATTTAAAACAAAAAGAAGTTTTCTATAGTCAAATTCACTGATCACTTTGTTACTCTCAAACCTGTAGTCTTTTAACAATACACAGAAGTTATAATTTTTATTTCTATACTATTGCTAATATACTATTTCCATAACTTTTTGGAAATTTGCATTACGTACTAACCCATCAACGACGGGTACTTCAGCTAGTTTTTTGATAAAAACTGTATATGACACTTTACAAATTCCTATTGAGATGTATGCTTTGAGAAAACACGAATCTATTTGTCAAACTGAAGTCGGAATGACAGTGTTTTAAGTTTTCATGTCTAGCGCTTTAAATTTTTGCTGTCTGTTTAAAAAAACTTTTCGTGTATATCCGCTTGTAAAAATTGATTAAGATATATTAAAAAATATAATAATAAACTTTTAAATACAAAATCTTGCTTAAAACTAGTATACATGAGACGTCAGATATTCCAGTAAAGTTCCAGAGTTAATCAATTTTTGGATTTTTTAAAAATGGAAATAGTTAAGTTATTATTATTATTATGATTATTATCACTTTTTAAAGCCCCAAGCATGGAGGAAAGCCTTCACAAAAAATGACACAGTTTTAGTTAGAGCTTGATTTAATGCACGGGCGTTACTAGTTTTCTCATGGGATGGGCTAGCTAAGAAGGGGGGGGGGTGTTTATTCTTACTGTAAAATTTGACTGACAGTAAATTTTACTATATCCGGTAAAATTTCTCAAAAGCATTACATTTTTAAAAAACATTTTATCGTAAATTGTGTTTGTTACGAACAGAATTAGGAAATTAAAAAAATTAATATAAATTTTAAAATTTGTAATATAAACTTTTAAAAATTTATGTTTAATTTAAAGTCTTTTTTACCGTATACTATTTTAAGCAATGAATTCAAAAGGCGAGTATTTGGTTCTAACATGAGTTTGTGCTTAGACTAAGGGATGTGTCCAGACCCCTTAACCCACCCACCCCCTGACATAAAGTTTAAAATTACTTACTGAGGCAATTCCTCTCGGCTAAAGACCGCTGTTCGAAATCCGGTATAAATGTACAAATAACTTCATTCCAAGCATTCTGCTTTGCTTGTTTATAACTGTAGGCTTCCGAAGTAGCGTCCCAAATCGCGGATTGTTTTTCGATAGCACTAATGAAATCCTCAGTATTCACTCTTGCGTTCAACAACTTTTGGCACTCTTTCAGGGCGGCTTCTTCTTGCTTGCAGCTTATCTCTTTCTCCTTGTCTAAACTTTCACTCTTTACCACAGTGACATTCCGCGGTTCACTGGACATGCCGAGCACATGTTGAAATTCGGACAAATATGAATATATATATAGACAGGGAAATATTGCTGTAGAAAGCAGAAAACAGTTGGCTAGCAGGCAAGAGCTGTCCAAGAATGAGTGATTTGGCTGCGCCACCGGCTCCGGTCGCCCTGTAAAACTCGCCAACACAGTCACCGGTGGCGCGACTGGTTGCGCCATATCCAGGCATCAGACCCTATCGAGGGCGCGGCAGAACAGGCGCCCGTCGCGGGCGCAAAACAAAAGAACCGACACGGTTGAAAGGTACAAGTAGTACTACTACAAGGGGTTATCTAGAAGAGGGAGCGACGACCCCTCTCCGCGTTCGAAATACATTTACATTGAATAAAATGGGCTGCCTTACATCATTCCAATTAATTACACCATAAATGAATGTTTAAATAAATCTCAAGGGATAAACAGCTATTTTTTTATTTATGTATTTCATTAGCACTCTTTTCAAATGCATATCTGTATTATGAAAGTTAAAAAATTTAAATGTACATGCTCTTTAGAGTAATGCACATTAAGCACTATTAGGCGACACTCGCATTTAAGTCGTCACTCTGTTTAATTCGTCAAAATTTCTTGGTCTTCTGTGAGTGACGACTTATCGAATCTTACTCTCTATATATACAGGATGTCGCAAAAAAAAAAAAAAAAAAAAAACACCAGGCAATGCTGGTCCACCTATTAAGTGTCCCCATAATAAAGTGACCAGTGTTCCGGACCTTAGAAGTGGCGAATGACTGATGGTCATAGGCGCACCCACGGAGGGGGCTATGGGGGCTCAAGCCCCCCCTAAGGGTGGAAAGTTAGAAGTGAAAAGCATTGAAAATTGTCCCAAATTAATTAAATTTTTCTTTTTAAAAATTGTCTTTAAATTATTTTTGAAGTACTTTTTACAAAAAAAAAAAAAACCACGTTAGTTTTTAAATAAATACGTACAGTTAGTGTACGAAGCACAGTTAAACTCGGTTTCAAGGATGCTGAAAAGATCAGACAATTATTTGAATATAACGAGTTACAATGCCTGTGGGCATGCTGTTCGATGGGCAAGTCAAGCGACACATAATATTTTGACGTTATAAGAGAGTTATAAATATAATCGAGGTCACTATAACCGAATTCAGCAGAATTTGTTGTCCTGCCCCCCCCCTAAACTAAAATCCTGGGTGCGCCACTGCTGATGGTCAAATGCGCGCCCTTAGAAAAAAAAATAAATCTTTACAGATTTAGCGTATTTTTTTAAAGCTATTACAACAAAATTAAAAACAATTTCGTTCGAATTTTAAAAATGTTCCACTTGTGAACTTTTCTTCAAATTTTGAAAACTCCTACTTTCTACGGTAAAAACTATAGAATCAACCTCGCAAACTTTCATCTATCTCCGTTTCCCAAGCCTTTCCCAGCACCTCGCACAGCACTCACTCCCCTTGCGAAGCTGTGCTGTGCTACTAAACGATCCCACTTATATAATGATGTCCTCCTTTATTCATCACATGCTTTTCTAATCACTTAATTACTCGCTCGTCTTCTTTTTCGTGGCGTTGCGTCAGTATAGTAGTATCTGGGAGCAGGGCCCCAAATGGTTTAGGAGGAAGCAGCATTAATAACCGCTTTTCAAGAGAGAGGACAGAAGGAGCAGCGATCTCCGCAGGTAATATTCAATGGACTCCGCCGCCTGTGTTGAAGGATGCAGCAAGAGCTGAGGAGAGTGCGTTTTGTGTATATCAGGTGTTCAGCCGGAATATAGTTCTCCCGGGGCACAGATATTTCAGCACGGAAAGGAGCCCGCTGCATTCGAGAGGGAGAGCGAAGTCGTCGCAACCAGACTTCGTGCGATTATACGATCATCTGTAATCGATTACAAGAAATGATATGGATTACAATTAAGATTACAAACAATTTCCAAAAAGATTATGACTAGTGAATGTTAATTTAGTAAAATAACAGTAATCTTCATGTTAAAGAAATCAAATATGAAAATAATTCTATAATAATGCAATTTATCATTGCATTTTTGTAAAATTTGTAAAATATTAATTTAGTCATCGATTACAGTCGATTGTAATCGGCACGAAGTCTGGTCGCAACTGCAGTATAGTCGCAAGGAGGACGTCGGTCACAGAAATGATTATCAGGAAAAATGGAAGAATGCGAAATCAGCTGGATAGACTGCCCAATGCTGAAAAAAGGGCAGCCGTTCGTTGCCATCGCTCCACTTAACTACCAGCAAGATGGCAGACGATCGAAACGTTCATTGCGTGCCACAGATCTAGAGACCCTTTTCTGACGACAGCTGGCTGTGCCGGCACAGCCAGCTGTCGTTTATAGATTGTATAGAATATTTAGCCTGGTTAGCTATACCAGTTACCAGAGGGCGGAGCTGAATTTATATTGGGTGTGCCGGCACAGCCAGCTACGTCAAAAAAGGGTCTCTAGATCTGTGGCACGCGATGAACGTTTCGATCGTCCGCCATCTTGCTGGTAGTTAAGTCGAGCGATGGCAACGGCCGCCCTTTTTTCAGCATTGGGAAAGGGTTGCGCCTCAAAGGGATAAGGATAATCAAGGCCGCAACTAGTGTTTATACTGTTGCAAAAAACTCTTCCTGGGTTCGTCGTTCTAACGTCCAGTGCGTGTAGAAAGTTTTAGTAAAGAGTCCACTTGTCAGGATGGAGCACGAACTTTATTGCTTACAGAACTTTGTCCAACGATAAGCTGTACAAAATTCACAGGTACTAACGGCCAGTAGCTTGATTATAACAGTCCGTTCAGTACAGAAGCTTTCAGGGATGCTGTATTTCTCACAGAAAATAAAACATTTCCACATTCAAAAATTCAGTAGAAACTTACGAGGGGAATCGTAAACAGTCCCTCAAGACTCAGCAATGAAGAATTGACACACAGCACTTAAAAACAAGCCTTTTAAACAAGCTAAATACGGCCCACAACAGCACAATTCTCAGGCTAATGCAGTGAACAGAACGGACATCTGCTCTCTGAACAAGCAGAAGCAAGACTGACTAGACCAGGGCCGCCCGCCCTGTTTATACTTTCCGACGCACATCCCAGAAAAATCGGAACTTCTCTAAAGGGACCCCGCACAAATGCATTTTGCTTGCGTTATAGAAATATTAATGAATACAAGGCTATTATGAGATGTTAATGCAGGTAAAACAACTTTACAAGCCCCATTTGGAAAATTTGGCACGAAAGTCATCGCTAAAAGTGAGGTTAGCGAAGGATTAGGATTAATATTTCTCGAGATTTCTAGAAAACGCTATATTAATCAATGGTGAAACTCTAAAATTCCATATCTCGCTTTCTAGTTAAGCGATTTTGATGCACCAAAATGCAAAATTTAACTATTTAACGCTTAGAATACAAATTTTAAACTACTTTAAGCTCCAGAACGGCGGGTTGCCCCGTAAAATCGTAAAAATAAGTTACGCGGGGTAAACCATAATTAAAGTTCCTTTTCCAGTGGAACCGTAAGTGATTTTGGGGACTTTCTTATTGTACGGCGCCCTGGGCACGTACCCAGAGTCTGACTATATGTTTTCTGGGTGTGGCACTTTTCAAATTTTACGCCCCTATATATAGTTGGCAAAACTTTTGTGTGCCAAATATCTCTCTAAAAGTTTTTTGGCCTATTTCTGCATGTGTGCCCAGGGCACGTGCTAAAAATGCCCGTGCGATAATCAAGGCCTGCACGTACCCCTTTCCACCGCCCTATTGTCATCGGTCAGATATCTTACCTATGACAAAAAATATTTTCTCCCCATTAAAAAAAGGTCAGAAACGAACGGCTTCAAACCACTGTAAAACCTCTTTACAATAAGCATCACCAGGGGCGTAGCCAGGGGGGGAATATCGGGATATATCCCCCCCCCGAAATTTTTGTATTAATGATGAAATTCAGTCTATTTATATACATATAAGTTCATATCCCCCCCCCGAAAAATTTTCCAGGCCCATATCCCCCCCCCCCGAAAATTTTTCCTGGCTACGCGCCTGAGCATCACATCTGAAAATATTTCAGATTAACAAATAAAATATTTCTATTAACCATTTTGTGCTTGGTGTTCTATTTGTAGGGCACTAAAATTTTATCATTTTCACATTGAATTTTCCTATCATTAATTCACAGGTATTAAATCTTAGCTTAAACAAAATGAGACATGTCACTTTTTCAGTTTTGTACGCATTAAAGCAAAAATATCAGTTGCTCATACAATTCATGTCAGAAATTTATTTATTACATAGCAGGCATATGCGAAAATTGGAGAATGTGGTGATAATAGTCAGGACAGTACAAATTCAGTCATAATAAAATTTCACTTTAAAGATTTTGTCAAAATTACGAATTTAACTCTTTTTGCATTGGGCACATCAGAGCTTATCACTCGCCATGAGTTTTTACAAAATGAATGGTTTTTAAAATTTAACATGTTAACCGGAGCTGAAAATTTCGATTATTCGAAATCGGAGCTACCTTTTTATGAAATATTTTAATCATGATAAAGTTTGAAAGATAGCGGGCACTTGGAAATGTAAGCGGGATAGAGTAAAGTTCAGTTATTCTCAAATATTTTTCACAACTCAATTTTAGTTAAATTGCTTGAAGTATAATTTATGGCCTATAGTCATCATGCACAAGACGAAATTCTGAAAAAAGACTTCGCGGTCTCACATCACAAATTAAAATAAACTTTTTGCGTCAGGGTCTCGAAAAAAATTCAGCATGATTCTTCATAAGCTACTTTACATCCTGTAATAAACGGAAAAAAAACTGTTTCTTTTATGAAACTTTCATGGAAAAATCTCTCAAGACATGGAAATGAACAGCAAAACTTCTAAAAAGAGACATACATTTTGCAAAAAATTTTCGATTTTTAAGAATTTTTTTCTGGAAGTTTTATAACCGATACAAGTTTATCGTTTATAACTGTACTAAACAGTGGGTAGTGAAGCTTACGAAGACACATTCTAAAAATTTTCATGTCCTTGACACAATTCTTTTATTTTAATTAAAGGACCGAAATATTAGGTTGTTTCCCGCCACCGCAAATATCGTCAGAACACAGCTCGCGTTGGCGTATTTGCTCATATTTTGTCGAACGATTTTTGACATTTGAAAGAAAGGGGCTTACTTTATAACACTGTGTTGTGAAATCTCTAAAAAATATAGTTATAATTAAGTACAAGGTGTTTCAAATGGAACTATCGCTCTAGAGGATTAGAACCATCATTAACTTCCAGTTGTGTTGCAAAAAGTCAGCTCCAGAATATCAACAAATTATGAGTACAGCTTTAAGTACTATGGTTGTATCATGTGATACTGTGCAGGTTTGGTACCGAAAGTTCAAATACAGTTATCTAATGAGTTAAAAGTTAGTTTTTCAGGAAGATATGGCGGAAAACTTTCGTTACAACCTGATAGCTTATTTTCGAACTACAGTCTTAATTACGGCACCGACTGTCCCGTCGAATTCAAATAGGGTCATTAAATATACATTTACATTGACAAATTACACCAAAGTTCCCCTTAAAAGAACAAAACATCGCTCCTATACTATTTTTATACCTGCGGGCTGAAGAGGGATAAAAACAAAACAAAACAAAACTCATCATGGGTTGTGTGTTACACGGAATAAAACAAACCAGACACGCCACGTAATAAATGCTTGCCATAATTTTCGATCACTTAATACGCACACACAAGAAAACCATTTAAAGCACTAACTTACCTCCCAATAGAAACGTATTATTTCCTCTTTAATCTCGTAATCAATGCTTTTGTCATGTTTCCCAGCGGTGGAAAACCTCTCGCCCTCAGCTAAGAATGGGAGCGAAAGATCAACTGACGATCATCGTTATCATTTTTCGAAGGAGCGTCTCCTTTATTTTTCCCGCCTCCAATGGGTATTAAATTGTTTTCCCTGTCGTTTGAAACCATTGACGGGGTAAGGATGGTAGGGGAAAAAAAAAAATTATGTTGAGGGCTTTGTAAGAGAATGAGGCCGGGATGAAGTGTGAGTAAAGAGAGATGTCCCTAGGAAATAATAATAGTAAAAGAAAAAAAGGGTTAGGGAAATAATTACCGCCGTTTCACGATCGCCGAGATGAAATTTTCCGAGGGTAGTGCTGAGCTAATAGTTGTCTGATAAAAGTTTTATTAAGAGCTCTCTTGCTTAATTGACTTTTAACGCGGAGTGTTCCCGCTCTGGGAACACCAAACTCTGACGTTTTGACTGTTGCCAGTCGCGAAGAATAGATTTGATTTCTATAAAAACAGTTGCGGGTGACATAGCTCCACTCAGAGCCTTATTATCGCATGGGCAGATCGGGACTTTGCCCAGGGCCCCCGGCTTTAAAGGGCCCCCAATATCAAATGTTGTTCTTTTTTACATCAAAATTTCATGAAAAATACAACAAATTTCATAGATGGGGGCCCCCAAATTCAGCAGTGCCCGGGGCCCCAGTTGGACGTAATCAGGCTCTGGCTCCACTAGAGTCCCCTTTACTTTTTAGCACGTCATTTCCGGTACAAAAAATGGTCACTATTTTAAACAGCACTGGCATCTGCTGAAAAATGGAAGAATGCGAGAACAGCTGGAGAGATTGCCCAATGCTGAAAAACAGGGCAGCCGTTGCCATCGCTCTACTTAACTACCAGCAAGATGGCGCACGATCGAAACGTTCATCGCGTGCCACAGATTTAGAGACCCTTTTTTGACGGCAGCTGTCTGTGCGGCACAGCCAGCTGCGTCAAAAAAGGGTCTGTAGAACATTTTCTTTCCCCATGTCTTTAAAATATTACTATAAAAAGAAAAATACCTCTTTGTGTGCAGATGACGAAAAGATTATTTATTATACGACAGATAATCTGAAAACATTTGGTAAGTTTATATAGCACACGTATTTTATATAGCACCCGTAATGTTTTAGCATTAGAGTGTACATCATACAGCAGATTTCCTCACATAAGACTTTCACCATGAAAAATTGGCAAAAGAAAAAAAAGTGCGACTATTACACGAGTAAACAGCACGGTAATTTTCAAAAAGCTTCTAGCAAGGCCTGACTATTACATTTTTGTGTACAGGGCACTTTTCCTATATTAAGCCCTTGTATATAGATATGGCTCGATTTCTGTGCCCCTGTACATAGCTTTAAACTCAATTTTTTGGACCAGTTTGTGTATGTGTACCAAGGGCACGCACCCCAAGTCCCCTTGCGATAATCAGGACTTGGCTTTATACTATCATTAAAAGAGATGGAGTTTTGTTTCAATCTAGAACCAAAATGTTCGAGCAGTTTGAATTTTTCTTTTACAACAAGATGGTGCACCATGCAATATTGTTTATATCCGATGTTAGTTAGAAAAGTATTTTTTTAAGTGGCCCGCAATTTTCACTAATTCCTCACAAGTTTATTGTACTTTCATTGTCGGGGAAGCAAAATTATTTCGTTTAGTTTATGGACTGTTCGCAAACACTTATTGTCACGGACAGCTTTCGATATAAATGTAAAATATTGAGAAAAACAATGGCGTCAGTTTCAGCACAGGATGTATTAACCTGACTTCTATCCCGTATCATCTGATCAACTGATTTGTGTTATTACAGCAAAGGAATGACGATGGCGTAAGGCATAGGAAAAATGCGATAATTACCGAAACAACAAAATGTGAAAGCTGAAATAGGAGGACTTATTAAGATTTCCTGGTCGAAAAAATTTTATAAAGTCAACATGGGTATCAAAGTAAAGGAAATTAGAAAATTTGATTTGGGCAAGATTCTAGGAGGTGATGAAAAATTGATTTAAGGCAAGGCGATTAAATGATTATTTTATGCATGCCCTGATAATCGATTTCTGCAAAAAGAAGTGGCAACAGGATGGCTGCTAGATTTTAAGTGATTAAGCGGTAAGTTGCCGGACCCACTGAAGTTTTGTAAGTGGCTACCCAGCGAGAATGGGGCACTAATAAGTAGAATTTTCCGATTATGATTATTAATATTATGAAAAAGTCAGGCCTTTTAGTTATACCTTTTGATCAAAGATTTATATGCGAACACAGAAAAAATACATAAAGTAGTTGTCAGACAGTCACAACATGTAGGGGGCCTCCATTCTGACTTCTGGATAAGGCCGCGGTTTGTCATAATCGGTCCCTAATTTTACGAGATATTAATGAGTTAAAAGGAAGGGAAAAAAAAAAAAAAAAAAAAAAAAAAGACAAGCTAGGAGATCAAACTCGAAACTCAACTAAACCGGTCATCAGGAAAACTAGATTGGGAATTATTTGGGGGGGGGGGGGTTAGAGCATTAATGTCAAATGGTTTTTATTAAGAATGAAAAGACTGTAGAGGCCACGTTCCCCCCCTCTCCCCCAGTTTTGTTTCAAAATATTTTTATTTAAAAACACTTGTTTCAAGTTTAAGAGAAATATCCCTTTTCTACTTTTCAATCAAACGAATCAATCAAACAAACGATGGTCTATTGCCTAGTCTGACATCGAAGCTAAACAGATGCAGAAAAATAAATTGTTCGATCTAAAAAGCCAAAGCAAAGATCAAAATCATTCATTAATAAAGAGTGAATAATAATGAAATTTATTTCGGATTCTCTTATACAAATGCAAGCATTGATGGCGTTTTCCTATATCATTCTCTTCGATGAATCGATTTCTTTCAAAATATGACATTGGTAAAGTATTTTCAATCCATTCTTATAGATACGTGATTTACATCGAGGTTTTTTGCTGTTTCGAAACATCGCTCAATATTACTCGGGATACAAAAGAGCACTGTAAATGTAAAATTTACAGACTTCTAGTTAAAAAATAAATGAGCTGTTAAATTACCTTTTATTTACTTTTTATCAGTGTTACTACAGTTTTATTAAAAGCTATATGTAAGAGTTTCCAGTGAATAAGAAAATACGTGGAGCAATTAAAATAAATAAACAATTGTAAGAAAGCGTAAAAATGATATACTTAAGCCAAAC
Source organism: Cheiracanthium punctorium (assembly GCA_038373885.1). Classification (NCBI taxonomy): domain Eukaryota; kingdom Metazoa; phylum Arthropoda; class Arachnida; order Araneae; family Cheiracanthiidae; genus Cheiracanthium; species Cheiracanthium punctorium. Next base: position 223,681 of record JAWZYV010011913.1, on the reverse strand, counting down.
ATTCGCATAATTGCAAAGCATGCCTTGAATGCTTGAAGAAAATTGAACGAATATGCAGGTGAGTTGCGAAAAAAGGAAAATAATCAAGTAAATAAATAAACTGTGAATGGGAATCATGTAAGAAAATTTTAAGACGAACAAAAGTACAGGATAGCATGTCAAACCGTAATTTTATTGGATTGGCGCATAATTATGAGGCGTTTGTAAATTTTATATAATTTATTAATTGATTAAATTATTAAATTAAATTAAATAAATAATTAAATAAATAAGTATAAGATAGAACATAACAAAAAATAAAAATTTGTAAATTTTTATTAAAATATAGCACATCGAAGAAACGTCTGATAATTATACACCAACCCAATAATTCTTCTAGAGATTAAAACGGAAGGAGATAAGTTTAATATGCTCTTAGAAAAAAAAAAGACGGTGTGAAGAGATTGATGTGGACATGCACCCAAAAGTGGCACCTCCATGGGAGTTATAAGCAGGGATATTATGTTATCACAGTGGGAGTGTTGGCACTACGCCGTAGGAGGCAAGGATCAGGAAACGACGTGACCGGAATTATTTATTGGAGGTTAACGTGCGATCATGCGTATGCTAAAATTTGACAAGATCCACTGCAACTGTTGGTGCGATGCATTTTTTTTTTATAAAAGTCCTTTACAGTACTATGAAGTGCAGCGATGTTGATGTTCGTGTACAATTTGCAGTTTCAGATTTACATTAGTTAGCTCACGCATTAAAATTAATGGTGCCCTGGATCATTGGTAAGCATGATTTGCGAATGAGGATGCTTCCTCACACGAACTATTTTCTACTAGGGCTCAGACGCCACAAAATATTGATTTAGTTCTTTTTCTTGTTCTTTCTTTCTTTTTTCTTAACGCGCACTTTAACTCTTTAATGCCTCCTAGTGTTCCCGCTCTGGGAACAACAAACTCTGACGTTTTGACTGTTGCCAGTCACGAAGAATAGATTGGATTTCTATAAAAATAGTTGCGGGTGACATAGCTCCACGAGAATTCTTTACTTTTTAGCACTCCTTTCCCGTAAAAAAATCATCACGATTATTTTTAACAGCACTGACATCTGCTGAGAAATGGAAGAATGCGAGAACAGCTGGATAGATCGCCCAATGCTGAAAAAAGGGCAGCCGTTGCCATCGCTCGACTTAATTACCAGCAATATGGCGGACGATCGAATGGTTCATCGCGTGCCACAGATCTAGAGACCCTTTTTTGACAACAGGAACTGCTGCCAGCTGGCTGTGCCACACAGCAACAGCTGGCTATGCGACACAGCCTTCGATCGTCCGCCATCTTGCTGGTGGTTAAGCCGAGCTATGGCAACGGCTGCCCTTTTTTCAGCATTGGGAAAGGGTTGCGCCTCAAAGGGTTAAGTGTTAGTTTTGTGCGCAACCCTTTCTGATCAAAGGTATCACAAAAAATAAATAAATTTTACATTTATTTTTCCTGGGGGGGGGAGCACAAAAGATGGATATATATTATCTACTTATACAATACGCTAACGTACGCAATACCAAAATCGACAATATTTCCACGCTGCGAACGGCAATAGTTAAATGTAAACATTAGTGCAAAAACAATAACGCATGTGCAAAAATCAAAATTAACAGTTCAATGGCGCCAAATGTAGCAAGCCTATGTCACGCAGTATCTATATTACAAAAAAACAATAATGGATACACAAAAATGCAAGATTTTTTTGACTTTTTCACAACTTTAAAATATCGAATTGACTATACTTGGCGCATTCATCGCCCACGTAAAAAATGTCATCAAGCATTGGGCTAAAGCACACTTTAGCCATTAGCTGTTTCAACATCGGCTTTTAGGATGACACCCAAAATGTGTTGCAACCCTAGCCTAAATAAATTGAATGGCAAATACTGGTAACACAAAGAAACCTGATTTTCATTGAAATGAGTCCAGAAATTTGTCAACACTGCACTGAATATAAAAAACCGTAAGGTATGCGGGGCGTCGAAGCTGACTGCCTTGGCGGCTAGTATTTTTTAATTGAATAAGGCCTTATACCCAAAATAAATTAATAAAATAAATTGATACCGAACCTAGAAAGTTTGAAAAAGTTTATAACATTTTTATCGTAAAACCTGAGAAATCTCTTTTAAGTGAAGTATTGTTTTTTTTCATTTTTCATAGAACTAAATTAAAGATTGACCTTTTGAAGAGGAAGTATTTTCATTCCATTCTTATAGATTTCGCAAATGCCAGTTTCCAATGTCATTTTAAACACAATACCACTTTTAATAAATATACCAATCAAAAAGTGAAAGATCATTTTTAAAAATATATTTGTAAGCATTTCGTGGAAATGCTTTTAAATATTGCTTATTTTTAAAACAGATGTATATTTAGTAAAGTAAATAGGTAGAGGCAAACTATTATTTAGGAAAAAGAGATAGGAGAGAGGAAATTCGACTATAAAGAGGAAATTGCTAGAATTTAGTGGTTTCATATTAAATCACCGTCGTTAAAGGGTTAACTCTTATTTAGTAACAAATATAAAGTGATTTGATTGTTAAATTAATCAGATTTTCTATTAATGTACAGTTTTATGCATTTGTAATTTCTATTAATGGAGTAAGTAAAAGTAGTGTAGTGACATAAGGCTATCACCTGCAAATTTTGTGGAGCTGAAGGGGAGAAGGGATTATCCGATAATTCTCTGAAAAGCATCATAGAAATTTACTGTTGAATGGAATTCTAGAACCGGTTCTAGAAGGCGTCCCGGACAAAAGTGCAAAATGCTGCCTCTTCTTAGCTAACAAAAAAAGTATTTCATAAATTCAGCCCAAAATGCTACCCCGGAAATACGAACTGTAAATTTTTAGCAAAACGAAAAATTAATATGATTTTTTCTTATACTAATTCCATTAATTCGGTATTTAACATAAAAATGTTTTTCCTATGCAGACAGTCAAAATATTGGCATCTCGGGCAAATGTCTAGGTTATCCACTACTAGAACGGGCTTTATTGCGATTGATTCAACTTGTTTTCATTTCACTCTTATTATCATATGTATAATTAATATATATATATATATTAGTATTAATTCATCTAAATATAATAATTTTTAGTATTAGTCATATAGTATAATTCGTGATAAATACCATATCAGCTGTCGCTAAGCAAGGGCTTATTTGAACCAAAAGAAGTGCAGCAGCCCTAATTTTCTGTACTGCAAATCATATAGCATTCATTGCTTAAATTTTATCATAAAATTAAATACGTTTTTGCTTACTACAGTAATTACATACAGTGTAGTGAAATGAATATCAATATAGAAATAATTAAGCCTATTATATTTTTTAATTTAATATAAAAATTCATTAAAAAATAAGTACAGAAGCTTTGTTCCCGTGAACTCCCATGCAAATTAAGCCCTGTGCAAATGACTCCGTAAATGACTAATACTGTTTTATACAATTCTGATTCTTGCGGTAAATATAAAGACTGGATTGATAATAAGAAAAGAAGCAATATTTTTGTCCTTTTAATAAGAATAACTGTAATTTATATTATACTTTATATTTATTTTTATTTATAGCTAAAAAGAAACGAAACACGACACAGATGCACATAATTTTTTCTCGCACTTCGGGATGGAGATCTTTTTTTTTTTTTTTTTTTCTTGAATATCCAGCATAGCTTTAATTAAAATTTTGTTAAATTTAACGTGTAAGAAAAAACCAACAACAACAAAAAAAGATCTTTAGTCCATCCATCATTTAGGACACTTGCGTTTGTCTCTTCTTCGACAAGCGGGAAAGGAAACTTTAGCCTTGCATTAAAATGTAGTGAAACTCGGTTATAGTGTTACAACACTTGAAATCTGGACATATTTTTATTTGAGTTGGCACTGACGCAAGAAATATGTAGATTGAAAAAAAAAAAAAAAATTACCAGGGCTAAAAGATTATTTTTCTCTGTGGAAATGCTACGCGATATAAAACTCTTCTATAACAAAATGTTTAGTTCAAGGAAACAACAACAATAGGAAAAGGTTTAGTGGTGAATTATTTTACTTAAAATGTTGATATAAAGCAACAACCTATTTATAGACATCCCCATCTACTGGTTATCGGAGGCAACTAGAAGAAAAATTATACATTAGTAAAAACAGAAGAAAAACAAATTGTTACTGAAATAATTCAGGGTGTCCTAAAAACACTAACCTAGGCTTATATTCCTTAAATATTGATCATATACATGCATATACAGTCACAAAGTTGTGTACAAAAAGGTACAGAATTTTATGGTATCGATTAAATTTTCTTCTGGAGTTAGATCTAAAGAAATGCAAAATTTAAATTTTTATATGGGCCTCATTAAAAAAAAATTAGCAGATAGTAAGTTATGCTCCACACTTTAATTAAGTGATGCGCAAAGTTTCAGTCTTTCATGATAAAAAGGCTCAGGTATCTGTTGGGTTGGTGAAGTTGGTGAGAGGCTATACAATATTAATACTAGCAAAAGTGTTATGTGTTTATGAAATCACCTTTTCTTTTCATACCTAACATGATTTGTACACCCACGTACTGCAAGATAAACATTTGCTAGTCATGAAACTTCCAAGAAAAAATTCTCAAATTACTAATGTGCTGAATTTCAGGTAATTTTAATCTATGATCAATAGTTTTTTAAAGTTCAAAAACTCATAAAGATTTCTTTTTTACGACTATCTTGCACAACGTTTGAAAAGACGTTCGGAAAATTTCCGAGTCCCTGATGCAGTTAAAATTCTTAACAAAGAATCAAGAACATCTATTGTAGAACACATCTCAGAATAAACATTAATAAAAATTTAAATAATATTTAAACCAACTGATTCTTTTTGTTAAGCAATTAAAATCTCTTAATGGAATATTTGTGACTGTATAATGGAGCAAAGGCATTCAGAAAATATATGTATGCAATTTTTTCAATCCTTTTTTAAAAAAACTTTAGCAACTTAAAATTCTGTTACTCCAATATTATTTTTGCAAACTTCTAGAAGGCTCGCGAACCACCAGTGGGAAACAGGGGCGTAGCCAGAAATTTTTCATGGAGGGGGGTTACGACTACTACAACTCATATATATGTATACGTGGGTGTGACAATGTAGTGAAGAATATGCATTTTGTATGGCAAAAAATTCTTCATGGGGGGGTTATGACCCCCTAACCCCCCCTTGGCTACGCCCCTGGTGGGAAACCAATGGTGTGGGTGGGGCGATTTCTTGTGAATACCGGGAACTGGATTAACTCTTACTGTATGCGTGAAAGTGGATTAATTCTATCCTTTACTGTCATTGGATAGGACAAAATTCCTATATATAGTCCCAAAGTTGCTAGACTATTTTAGTTTTCTTTGAAAGTAAAGGGCCATAACCTGTCTCGCTTGCCCTGATACACCCACCGGGAACCTGGGAATTTTCCCGATGGGCCGGTTACTTTATTATATATTGTATTTATATATACACTTATGTATGATGTGTACGTGTGTTAGAAGAAAATGTAAGTGGGCCGTAGTTGACATGAATTTCTCGGGTCGTAGGATGGGTTGTATCCGTCCCTGCCTGTCTGTGTGTATTTTCTCTTGAAACTGCTTTTAAAAAAGACAAATAGAGAGAGGGAAATTCATAGTTTATAAACCTCGAGTAAGTTTATTTTTTAATCGCATTTTTAAATAATATTTCGCGCCTGTGTATTCCTGCTTTTGGAAAAAGAATTATGGACCTAGTTGTGTTGGAAATAGTCGACCACGTTTTCTCTAGGTAATAAACAAAACTTGACAGGCTTATTCCACTATATCTTGTTTGTTGATTGCTGAAATTTTCTCTCCTAATTTCTATAAAAGAAAATCAAGAATGATTAAGTAAAATTAATTCAGTAAAATCAGTTTTCAATGAATTGGAAATGGATCGAAATGTTTTACTGCTAAAGTAAGGTTCAGCTTGCACGAGACAGGAAATAAATTGTGCTCTCATGTTTTCGCTTGTTAAAAATACTCTTTTAAGACAGATTTTTACTATAGTTATGAAAAAAGATTCTTCCGTTGTTCAGTTTTTAAAAAAAATTATTCGATGTTAAGTTATTAATTACACTGCTAGATTTTAAAAACTTCGAGAGAAAATTCTTAATATCCAATACTTCTCATAAAACAATAAATATGTCCTAGTTCGGAAAATTTTATAATTTTTCAATAATTATTATTATTTGGTAAGTGTTTTTTTTTATTTTTAAACTTTCATTTGTGTTAATCATGCGTAACTTTGAAGAAAGCGATTGGGCTTAACGTTGTGGTGTGCTATATTTTTATTATCCTCAGCTAAAATAGACAAATAGAAGATATCTGTGCCCGCTAAATTCTTCTGAACAGGAAAGAACCTTCAGGTGATAAATCAAGATCAGTGTACACGAAAGTCTTTTCCCTTTCCCGTGAAGACATACCAGAGAATCGAGTTTGTAAAGTGTATTGCTACTTTCCCGGGAAATGTGTACCAAGAGGAAACACAGGAAAGCCCGATTTAACCTAAGCAAAAATCCTATGTATCAGTTAAGTTCTTATCTTCCAATCAATTGTTATACGGCACTCTCTCAGCTTTTATCTGTTCTCACATTTTGTTCATTAGACTTTGTTTACGGACGGATGGGGTCTATTGTAGATTAAAGTGGTGTGAATCTGAGCAAACAAAAGCAAATTTATATCATCAGGTAATTAAAAAAAGCAGAACATTAAAAATTTTTTAAAATTTATTTAATAAACAAAAACAACATCCTGAAAATAAGCATAATACAACAAAACCGCTGTAACTGTTGATTTCTTGTCATTTTAACAGTCTAAAAACAAAGTTTAATAGTCTAAAATACAAGTTTAATTTTAGTACTTTCTAAAGGTAATCTTTGAACAGTTATAAATTAAAGGAGACTCAAAACCCCATTAGGTTTATTATAATTTCTTTTCATTTTTAGTCTACTTTTTAATGGCATAATTGGTTTCAGAAGTTTTTAAGGTATACTTCTCTTATTTATAGCTTCTGAGTACAAGCCAATGTTCTGTAAGAATTCGGTTTTGATGTTTTAAGTGTTTTTAAAGCTACTAGCCGCCAAGGCAACAAGCTTCTCCGCCCTATACCTTACTGATCTTTATACTCAGTGAGGTGTTGACTAAATTTCTCTACTCATTTCAACGAAAATCATGTTTCTTTGTTTTAATTGTATTTTTCATTAAATTTATTTAGGGTTGCTATACATTTTGGGTGTCATCATGAAAGCCGATGTTGAAACAGCAAATGGCAAAAATGTGCTTTAGCTGCATGGTGACATTTTTTAGATGGCCGATGAAAGCGCCAAATATTGTAAATTCGATATATTCGATAAATATTTTAAAGCTGTGAAAAAGTCCGAAAGATCTTGCATTTTTGTGCATCCATTTTTGTTATTTTGTAATCTAGCTACTGCGTGACATAGGCTTGCTCCATTTGACGTCATTGAACTCATTTGGATTTTTGCACATGCGTTGTTGTTATTGCACTAATGTTTTATATCCAGCTGTTGCCCTTCGCAGAGTGGAAATATCGTCGATTTTGGTACCGCATACGTCAGCGTATTATATAATGGCTTTAAAAATTTCAAATCGAATCCTATTTTTTAACCCATTTGTGCCTGGATATTTTTGCGACTTTCATCGATTTTTACTGATAACAGAAATAATAGATAAATTTCTGACGTCAACTTCTTGAACAAGGGATGATTTCTTTTAAAATCATTATGCATAAAAATCGAAATATCAACATCCTACTTGGTCATGTTAAAATATTTTGTAGAGTTGAGGCTCAATACTCATGAATAAAGGCTAGGAAAAATAAATAACGTTTTCGACTAATAGCGAAAATGCCGTCCCAAAAAAGGGACGCTAGGCATAAATGGGTTAATTGACAGTTTAATTCTGAACAACTTTTAAAAAATTTACTCCGCAACTTCAAAAATAATCATTTTATATCAAAAATCTTCCAAATATATATGGTTGCTGGATATGCGATTGTACTTCTACGTGTTCTCAACCAAACTTTAAAGATCTACATTTCATGAAATACTTAACATAAAAAACTAAAATTCCGTGAATGGTCTTATATCCATGTTTAGAATAAACTCACCAAGTTTCATCCTAATCTGCTGATCTTGGGTGCCAAAATGCATTTTTAATATACAGGAAAGCACCGTTTATACGTCTCTAAGGGACCGATTTGAAAAGACGTGTAACTGAAGCATTAAAAACAACTTATATTTATATCAGTTTATATTAGTAGCATTAAACGTTACAGGTTTAACGCTACTAATATAAATAATGTAATTTTTATTTTCAGATACAAGTACAGTGAAACAAATGAAACAATAACTGAATTAAAAACACAAACACTTATAAAAAGGAAACAAACCATACCTTTATTGCACTATATCTTAAATGCTGCCTATCTTTAGTATAAATATAATACACATTTCATACCAATTATGATATGATTTATACAGACATTGAATTAAAAATAATCTTTCATGGTCGTCGGAGTATCTTTAATTATTAATTATAATATTACAGGTTTAATTAAGTTCATGAAATCTTGCATCAATATAGTCGACTGCTTGTTTAAAGCAAGGTGGTAAAAGGTAAATCCCTCCATAGATACTTTCTTAGATGTTCTTTCGAGGAAGCTGGAAAATAATGACTGACAAAAAATTTTCAGAGTTTAGGAAGGTAAAAAACGACGTTATAACCAGAGCCCGATTATGACCAACAGGGGCCCCGGGCATTGATGGATTTGGGGGCCCTCATCAATGAAATTTGTTTTATTTTTCATAAAATTTTGATATAAAAAAGACTATTTCAGAACAACATTTGAATTGGGGGGCCCTTTCGAGTCGAGGGCCCTGGGCAAAGTCCCGATTTGTCCATGCGGTAATGGGGCCCTACTTGAATGCTGTTAATTTCAGACAAAATTTTTTGTCTGAAGGGTGAAAGGGCGAATGATTTTTTAAGGGTTGCCAGAGCCTGATTATGACCAACGGGGGCCCCGGGCATTGATGAATTTGGGGGCGCCCATCTATGAAATTTGTTTTATTTTTCATTACATTTTGATATAAAATGTATATTTCAGAACAATATTTGAAATTGGGGGGTCCTTTCGAGCCGGGGGCCCTGGGCAAAGTGCCGATTTGCCCATGCCATAATAAGGCTCTGCGTATAACCGAAATTGTGCGTTGTATAAAGGAAGCACTTTTACATTAGAAAGAATAGGAATGAATCGGGACTTCACGAAAGGGACGCATAAATATAGCAGTCGTATAAAAATGAGGAACGTATAGACGGTGCTTTACTTTATATATGAGTAATTTGATTATTTATATCCAAGTAATCTTATATCTTTACGCAGGGGAGGACCACTGAAACCCCTAGGATCTAGGGGCCCCAAAAGCTCTAAAATAGTTAAACGTGGTTTTTGGCACTTAAGTACGGTGACCAGATTTTTGTAGTCAGAATCGGGGACATGTCCCCGATTCTGACAACAAAACTGGGGACATTTATAATTAATGCAATAATTAACAGTAATTTAATTGAAAAACAATGCAATAATTAAAAATTGTCCCCAGTTCCATTTTTACTTTCTGGGGACAATTTGAGAAACGTCCTGAAAATGGGGACTGTCCCGGGAAAACGAGGACGTTTGGTCACCTTACACTTAAGCCTAATTATCAAATATTACATATTCTAATATTCTATTCCCTCTAAATTTTTCAGTATGAGTCCCCCTTTTCTATCTCTATCCGAGGGCCGCCCAGAGGAGCCCGTCCGAGCCTGTTTAAAAACCCTTCGGCAATGAATTTATGAATACAGCAAGTAAAATATTCCATTGTTTTCAACATTGTCTCAAGAGAATACGTGGAATATTAATCTCCTATTCTTGCATACGTTTATTGAAAAAAAAATAAAAAAAAAAAAGAAAGAAAGAAACCGCTGCCGAAGGTATATTTCCTACATGGGACAAGAAAACCAGACGAGATCGCATTTTATGAGGTTGTTTTACTTGATCGAGGTGGTGAGAAATTATCTCCATCAAGATTTGGAAAGAGCTTTTGAAATTTTAATAAAAATTCAACATCAATTGCTAAACATGCTCCCCATCAGGGATGGACAAAAGTTGTAAAATCTTAGTAGCCAACAAAAATTTTTAGGAACCACCTATACATTAAATTATATTAATGGAAAAAAAAAAACAAACAAAAAAAAAAAACAAAAAAAAAAACTAGTCGCCTATAGAGATGAGACGGACTCAGCCCGAGCCCGAAAGCCCGAGCCCGAGCCCGGGCCCGACTCGGGCTCGGGCTCGGTAATTCACGATTGCGTTCGGGCTCGGGCTCGTGAAAAATTTCTCCTTTGTTGAACATACTCCTTGAAACAGATTTTAAGAAGTGATTCATGGGATAAATAAACGTACTTATTTCACAAGATAGCGGCACGGGGGACTAGAAGGTGTGTGAAGCTCCAAAATTTATTGTATCCTATTAATGAAGTAAATTTTTTTTGTCTTTAGCTGAAATTTCGGGCTCGGGCTCCAACTTTAATAATATTGCTCGGGCTCGGGCGGGCTCGGATTAAAAGTCTTCGGGCTCGGGCTTCAAAAAATGAGCCCGAACTCATCTCTAGTCGCCTATGCGACTGAGCTTTGGCGAACCCTGCTCCCGATTATTCTTGGCTTCATCTGTCCATTCCTTTAGAACTAAAATCTTAATGTGCAGCTAGAGGGGCTAGAAAGGGGGGGGGGTGGTCTTAATCAGCTTTAGATCATACCTAACAATGCCAGTCTAATGATGTCAATGGCATGATACTATGGGAAACTTACGGAGAAGAAGAGATTTCCTTGCATCGTTCAGTCAGTAGAAACCAAGGGCGGCTCCGGTTAAAGGGGACCATGGCCCTCTCCTAAACTTTGTTATACGACTTTAGATTCGCAAGATTTCACCCGCTCAATTTGCATTTTGAACAATGTATAGACCTATGCAAAAAGTTCAATGGTCCCCTCCGAGAATTCGGTCTGGAGCCACCCTTGTCTGAAACTTCACACTTGATTTCACATTAGGAAATAATTAATATTTAAACGAAATATAGTTTATAGATTTTCTGGGGAAGCAGCTTGAGAAACTTTCGAAACAAACCTCTGATTGTAATTCGTTTATTAAGAATAATCGCCAAATATTTCCCTCAAATTAATAATAGTTATCTCAAAAAGAAACAGTATGCCTTCACTTAAAAAAAAGCGACAAAAAAAATCTAGTCTCTGCGCAACTTTACTATTAATCCAACGTATACCTGAGGGAAAAATCAACACACCCTAGGTCTGGATAAAGAGCCTGTTCTATTTTATACATACATCTCCCCCCGAACGCTAACAATAAACATCCTGTAACATTGTATAACAGATAAACAGCCGTCTTTCCTGCCAATCTTCAGCGAAAATTCTTTAATTTTTGTGCAGTGTTTTGCGAATGCAAGAGTTACATTCAATCACCAGTTACTAAAGTAGTTCCCTCCGTCGACAAATTACACGTCTCTCCTGCTCTTGCATTTTTAAAATCCGACATTTTTAAAAGAAAGTTGGTCGATAAAATTTTTCCCCTGGCGAGCTAAAATGATGAAGTACAATTTATGGGAATCACAAACTCGCCGAAATCTGGCGATGACAGCCTTTTTCAGTTATGGCAACCCCTACGCAGAGAGAATAACAGCTTTCTAAAAATGCTCGCTGTGGCTACCGTTGTGAGGTAAGTTCTATAAAGTGCTTTTTTTTTTTGTTTTTGTTTTGTTTTAATGAGACATTTAAAACATTCCGACTTGATACGCAAACAACATGCGGTGGATCTTAAGCGACGCAAATTCGCTATCGGCTCAAAAAATGCCGGTTTTTAAAAACATTTTGCTTTGTTCCATGACTCACCACACACGCTTAGTCAGAGGGGTTGGAGGGGGGTTCGATTTCCAAGTTCTATCCTTCGAAAACTTCGCACAGGAAAAAAAAGTGAATGTTTGAAACTTTGTTGCTCTCTGTCTTTGCCGGTGTCTAGCTCCGAGACAACTCAACTTGGATGGACAGTGGACTGATTTATTTTATTATTGTATTTTTTATTTATCTCGGATGTGATCTCGATATTTGTGTGGAGTGTTGCGCCGACATTAATTTCCGATTCATTCTGAACAGCCACAGGGATTGCCGCTCCAAGCTCTTCTTGCTCCCAGCGGTGTTCGGAAAAGCATCATCCATGGAGAGATTTTTGTTCTCGCTTCGACCGTTTGGGTTGTAAAAATTGTCTGCTGCTGCTGCTCACCTATATTTTTTTTCTTTTTCCTTTCGTGAGTGTGTGCTTTTTTATTTGTTGGTCTTTGTGCGAATATCTTTTGCTTTTTCTGCGATTGTCTGGTTTGGCGCGGTTTCTGAAAGTGCTTGGGAAGTTTCTGAGGGAAACTAAAATTTAGGGATGGAAAGTAATTGGGTAAAGTTGGCTACAGACTGATTGACTGACAGTTTGGATGTTTTGTATGGCGTTTTTGTTTTGTAGTTATGTTGTTTGCTGTTTTCTTTTGTGAAATTATAATTATTGTTATTTTGTAACTGTTAAACATGAATAATTTATATTTATTTATTCTTAATATTTATTTAAAAATGAGTTAACGCGTGAAATGATTGATAAACTCAGTAATTTTGTTGTCGAATATTTGTTGTTTATGTAAATCTAGGGAATTTTAATTGGTGAATTAAAAATATTTTTATTTTCAAAAAATTTACGTAAGTAGTATATTGACGTATAAAGTTTATTAAGATAAAATGTCATTTTTATTTATTTGTTTATGCTTTTTGTTAAAAACATTTTATACACGTAACATTTATACAGGAAAGATCGCACTAATAAATTATGGAGAGTTAAGAGTAAATTGAGCAAATGATTTTTTTTAAACAGAATTTTACTAGATCTAATTTAAACCTTGATAAACGTTTATTTTTATTGAGTAGGTGTTAATAAAATTAAATGTACAAATATTAGTTTTATGATTAATTTATATATGTTCATTAAATATATACTGCTGTGTATTTTAAAGTATTTTTTGGTATTTAAGATAAGTTTGTGATGAAGTTGTAAATGTACAACATTGTGATTGTGTATGTAACTTTATATTTTCTAATTATTAAAACTGCATCGTTATCTTTTATTTATAGGCAAGTGTGTGATTTTAAAATAACGTTAAATAAATAATTTTTAGTTAAATAAATAAATTCAGTTTTAATGTACAAAATGTGGACTATGTTTCGTATTTGTTTAAAAAAAGTTAAAATGTAAATTTATATTTTGAAGAGTACTAACTAAGCTCTGTTTTTTTTTTTTTTTTTAATAAGCTACATAAGCTGTTCAGTATTTTATTGTACATATATATTTAATTACTTTTCTAAACTAGTGTTTAAAAAATTTCATTAGGTTACAGTAAACGAATTATGCTATTCCATTTACAAATAAAATATTTTATTTATTTTTATGATATAACAATTTGTAATCCCTTTAAAAAAAAAAATAGTGTAAAAATAACTTTAGTAGTAGTATAAAAATTATTTTTAAACATTAAACAATTAAGCAATTTCAATAAATTATTAAAATGATAAAAAATAAACCTTTTAAAATTACTTTAAAAATATTAGTACCAGTTGCAATCTTTTAGTGCATGTTTAGTGCTTTTTAATCATTATAAAATTAAGCTTTATCTTATTATTATTTTTTTTAATAAACAATTACAATTTGAAAATACTACTTTTCTTGATTAATTCTTTTATTCACTATGAATAATCAGAACAACGAGTGAAAAGTAGTTAAGAATTGTTTATTAGTTATTTGACTTGTAAATGAAGTGTAAAAATTGAGTCATATGCATTTTATATTTAAAATTGATTAATTATGTGATTGTATTAGCAAGATTCCTTCCTTCCCCAAAGCCCCCCCCCCCTCCAGACATCCTTTCCTGTTTTCTTTAAGCAATTTTTTTCTGCTGGACTTAAAATGTATTTTATTTTATTGAGTTATTTTCAATTGAAAATAATCAATGGCATAGCTGCATGGGGGGGGGGGGATGAGTGTTAGAGATGTTAGAACTCCCTAATTTTTTTCTAACAGGGGCCCTATTCTTGGGCAAGGAGAACAAGGCTCACAAAAAGATCCAATTATTTTTTTATTTCAAATATTATTTGTTAGAAATATTTGAGATATTTCAAATTTAATATCCCATTTTGATTGTGGAGTGGATGAAACCAATGCTAAAGACAAGTTTGTAACTATATATCTGAAGGCTTCTCTGGACAGCAAATGTGATAGTGAGCGCTATCTTTACTATTTATTTCAACTCAGCAACTTGTATTGTAGTTGTAGTTATATTGTGTGCTTATATGCTGCCCCCTAAGTTATGAACCCGTTACGAGGTGGCAGTTAAGGTCCTGGAAAAGGCTTCTATTTTAGGAGCTCGCTGCTTCAGGACCTCAAAACTTTACATTATATCTTGCCTAAAACCCTTCCCCCTAACAAATCTTTCTGCTACCTGTTGACATGATTTTAAATATCGGTTGAAACTGAAGATGATGGATCCTAAGTTTTCGGAACTTTAAAAACTATCTATACAAATAACATTTGTATTTTTTAGTGATAATAATCCCATTATAGGATTTTTTTTAAATTGTTGATGCCAGTTATGGTTTAAATTTCGAAATCCTTCTAACTGCCTAGCCTTTCTTATAAATGAGAATAAGTATTCATTGTGCAAAAAAATTGCCAAAAAAATTTAAAGATTTCTGTAAAAATATCACACTTAATGTTTATCATAAAAAAAGAAGTTAAATGTGATGTTATACATAAATGTTTATAAATATAATTAGTATTTGCAATGAAGTTAAGAGATTTTGTTCTCCAAGATATTTTATAAATTGATGTTTTGAGATATCTTCCTTTTTAAGATTGTTCATTGAATAAACGATGCACTCAACCCAACATGTGTCTTAAACAGAATAGAAAATAAATTACTTACATTAAAAACCTCAAAACATAATTCAGCTTTGTTGTTTTTGACCAGTGTTTATGCCATTGTTCAAAATAACAAAATACTTTGTAGCATATAATGTGACTATAACTTAACTTTATCTGAAATGAGCTATTAACTTGCGCCAGTAATCAAATTATCTGGAAAAAAAAAAAAAGATTAACCTATAGTTTTGTTCAACCAAGTGCAAACATGTTGTTTGCATTTAACAATGAATTTAACCATTTAAAAAAAAAAAAAAAAAACAGTATATATACAGACAAACCTATATTTTAAGAATGGAAAGATACAATGCATATCCTTCCGAATCAGGTTAGGTTGAATAAGAGTTTAGAATTACATTGTAAAATTTTCTGAAGCACAACACATTTCGCAAAATATAGTCTATTTATTAAATTTTTAAATTTTCATAGCTACACAGATTTATTGCTTATTGCAGTATGTAGTACAGTTTGTTAAGAGTCATCCTAAACGTTTTCTAGACCCTGGTGTATTAGTTTTTAAAATAAGGTTGAAAATTGTATTATTTTTTTCAAATTACTCTCATATAAGGAACTATTCTATGAATTATGAAACTATAAGAAATAATTTTATCACAAGCAAAACTGAAATACTGTACATTCAGCAAAATATTGTATGTTTCTAGTTTTTTTTAAGATTGTTTAACTTTTATGGGTTTTCTTTTGTGAATCTCACCACAAGAGCTTGTGGTGAATCATTTTTAATATTTTGAGAGGCTCAATTTATTTTATTATTTATTTTTTACCCTATTCATAAGTTATGCAATTTTTGTAAATAATGCAATGTTTGAATAGGGATTGTTAGCTAAATAATTTAAACACTACTTTTGGATTTTAAAAAAGTATGAAAAATATTCCTTTTTTTATTAGATATTGAAAACACAATTATTTTGTGTCACTTCTAAAAAAATTTAATTTAAATATGATGCTTTAATTAAAAAAAATATTTTAATTGAGAAAAATTCTTTTGCGGAAAAGAATCCGAATTGTTAACAGACTTAATATTTTGTCATGTGCTTATTAAAAAAGATCAGTTTTTCTTTTTTTTTAAAGGACTATAGCTTTCTCTGTGGAAATACACCATCAACAATCTCCAGCAATGTTAATTAATATTTTTTTTAATTTTTGGTGTAACTATTAAGTATTAAAATTCCTTTTTTTGTTTATTTTTAGTTTAATTGACAATAGTTACAAGTTTAATTGACATCAAGCACATTACAAGGATATATCATCAATATGCATCATTGTATAGTGAATGTTGATCATACAAGAAAACATTCAAGGCATTTACAAAGAGATTATTATGTAAGTATTCATATTATTTATCCATCTATGAAATGTAATAAGTAAATTTTTGTATTCAAAGTTTATTTCTTTATTTTTAAATGAATTTTGCTACGATGATGTCTGTTCTGTTAGCAAGATTTTGGTGCATTATCATCAGGGCGGGCCTAAGAGCAAAATGCTGTGTGTGCAAGAATGTGTTTTGTTGCCCCAATGAAATAGTATGGTATGGGTGTTTTATAACTGAACTTTTTTTGAAGTTAATGCCTGAAGTTGACATTTTAAAGGTATTAAAAACAAAATCTTAAATTTATAAGAAGTAATAAATGGTAAATATTAAACTAAAATATTTAGTACCTTTTCATTATTTTAATTTTTCTTAATGATTTATTCTAGTACCAATTCTTTTAATTGACTTTTCCAAACTTCAATAGGCGTACTGTACTGCACTTGTGTGAAAGCAAATTCTTAGCAAATTCGTTTGCCACTAAATTGCATTTATGTAAAATTGCAAGTTATGTAAAATTTTTAGTTATTACTGTATTATTTTTCTACATATATATTTTTTTCATTTTGGCACACCTGTCAAAATCGCACAATGTACGATTGCACACATTGCACATGCCTTAGTCTGGCCCTGATTACCATTTAGATGAACTTTTCGCCTCAATTTGTATGAGCGCACCAAGTAGTACCAAGGCACATGCCTCAAGAACCCATGTGATAAACAAAGCTGAGTACATATAGTTGTTTTTTTGCATTTAAAATAACATTTTCTTAAAAGACATGAAAGATGCTGGGGTGGAGTTAATCCTCCACCCCCAGCAGTAAAGCATAAAAAAGCAAATAAGTAGAATTCAAAAAACAAATAACCTACTTAATTCAGCAAGGAAGACTCTCTAAAGTTCTAGTTTGAGGCTCTCATTAACTACATTTTACATAAAAGAAAAAAGAAAAGAAAACATAAAATTACTCATTTTGTATAAAAAATAAGCAAATGTTTCCATGGGAATAGTAAAATTTTTTGAATAAACACAATTTTATTGTAAACTATTTGTCACTTTCGTTCATTTGCATAATTTTTATTTATGATAACTCCATTAGAACTTTGGCATCTTAAAAAAAAAAAGTACATTTTTTAACCAATCCGAATGAAATTTGACAAAAAGTGACTTTTTTGTAAATTTTTATTAAAAGCATGCTTGTATTACTTTTACCTCTATGTTTGTATGTAATAGAATATTGTGATTCAATTTTTACCCTCTTCTAGACATCCAATTAACTTTAAATTTTTGCAGACATATAAAGAACCAATGCGATTACTTAAAAATATTAAAAATAGCATGTTTAGCATAAATAGCTCTTTCGAAAGAGCACTAAAAAAAAAAAAAAAAATGTTAATACATTAAGATTTGTAATGGACACTTATTATTTAAAGTGCATTTAGAAGACTCATGATGACATTAGAAGACGGGCTGCACTTGAAATTATCAGCACATACTTTAAAATAATTTATTCTACTAATTTTCCCAAATTCAGATTAGAATTGTGGAATTCCTACGGTAAATTAAAAAAAATCTTCAAAAAAACCAAAAAAAGAAAACGTATTCTGGCCGGATCGCTCATTCAGAAAAAAAGCACTTTAATCTTCCCGCAATTCAATTGGGAAGATCTTTGGTTCAGCCCAGAGCACTGAAAAGAAAATTGGCAGCACCGTTGCCATGACAACGGCTACGTAAGCAGCCTCTCCGGCATAGGGAGTATGCAGCTGATACAGCCGATGGAAGATTTTTTAACGGCGGCTGAACTTGAGAACTCAACTAACTGATTGGCTCGGACGAGGAGTGAGGAAGGGGGTAAGGAGAATATATGTTTGGAAAATTCTACTGTATATTGCTGAATTTATCAAGAAGGTAAGCCTGAATAGACGCTTATGAATGGACAATTACCCATCAAAGCAGTATTGTTTTTAAGTAAGCAAGAACTGGCATTTAGAGGACATGGCGAGTGAGAAAGTTCTTTAAACATGGGAAATTTTAAAGAGCTTTTAAAATTATGGATATCTGAATTAAAAAACGCCTTTTTATGAGAGCATCACTGACCGATTCGCAAGTTTAAAAGAAAGGAGGATTGATTTAACTTATAAAAAATAAGTAAGTTTTCTTTTTTTTTTCTTTTTGTCTCAAGTCATCGTTACAAAAGAAAATTCTAAGGAAACTTCGAGTCAGACACGGATTAATGCAATTTTGAGGATAAGAGCGGCTGGTTGAAATTTATGTCCATTTTATGGAAGTAAAATAGGATCTCTTACATTTTTTATGTAATTTCTTTTTTTTTTCCCTCGGTGAGGGCTTAATCCGCCAGCTTTCGAATTCAGTAACAAAGATTTTCCAATCCTGTTCGGAGGAAGGGGGGGGGGGGCTCATATGCTTCCGGCTGCACTAACAGTTTTGACCACGGTTTCTACTGAAGTACATCCATGAAACGCATTTCATACCTTTAATCTGCATGAAATGCAACTTGTGGTATCCTATCCAAGGTTTCATTTTTTAATATGCTTTTTTAAATATTGGTGGTATTCTAGGGTTTTGTGATTGACAATCTAGTTTTTACATCTTTCTTCAACTTTGTTTTAAGTCTAAAAAATAGAAATTATAGTTAAAAAACTCTGAAACACACTTTCAGAAAAATGTGAACTAAAAAGGTAAAAAATAGAAATTTTGTTCCACAGCACTTTGATGGCCCATAACTCTGTTTAACTTAGCTTTTTTAATTAATATAATTTTTTAAAATAAGAATAAGGCAATTGACAAAAGAAAGTTTTAAAAAAATCATTTACTTAAAAAAATCATTTTCATAATGACAGCCTTTACAAATAGCTCACAATAAAAAAAATCAAGACATCCGATATCAAGCACTTTGTGCTTTTTTTTAACATTATTTTTTTTGTCATTATTCTTACATTAAGCTTATTTCTAAAAGTTATACTGAGTTGTTCGACATCACATTGCTGTGGAACAGATTTTTCGTAGTGAAAGGTTATGTTTTACTAGTTCATACTGCTATAAGAGTGAATTCCCCCCCTTTTTTTTTACTTTAATTTTAAGCTACTGTAATTATATAACATAAATTGTTTATCTTGATCTTTAAGCCAATGATAATAAATAATAATTTTTGTAAATCCATTGAAGTGAAAGTTTAAAAAAATTAATGCTCCCATTTGGGAACATCCGTGCTTAAAAGATTGTTAATATTTTTATATGTATTACACTTGCAAGGCTACCTTTTCCTTTAAATGAAAATATTTTTCAGTAGTAAACTTATTTTATACATATATATATCTTATATATGGTAGAAATTTGTTGATTTAGTATAAGCCATTAAGTAATACAGTGTAATCAGGAGAGTAATTCAGTGTGAAAAAGAAAATAACAGAATGTTGCCATTGTATGCAACTATTACATTTCTTGAAACATAAGGTAGGAGTACTACCTTTCATAATTCTAAAAGTTAGAAAAAATTGTCAATTTACATAATGCTACTGTTTTGTGCCTGCCTTTTTCTCCAAGTTTCAACAAATCTTAAAAATGTATTTTGATGTTTAACATTATGTGATTGAATTCATTACAACAAAATGCTAGCACACATATATTATTGCTCCCAAACCTTTAGAAGTGTCCTTAATTTAAAAGTTTTGGTTCACATACTTGATACTATAATGTTAATTTTATTTTTTACATTTTTACAAAATCTCAGCCTTATTTCAAAAGAGAGAGGGGAAAAAAAAAAAAAGATTGTATTGTTATTTAATGATTGAGTGATTCTTGTAATAAATTAATTACGGAGTTTTTTGGTTATGTAGAAAGGCTGCAAAAATCTTTGGAAAAAAAAAAAAAAAAAAAGAGGAAAAACACTGATAACTATTAACTATTTAAAAGATTTGTATTTACAGCTCTTGCATAGTCTAATTTATATTATCAAAAGTCAATACAGAAAATTTTTTTCAGGGTTCCATTTTTTGAATTTCAATATCTGTTTTTGTGAATTTTCATACTAATATTTGTAAATGTTACTTTTTTTCTTAAAATAATTTAAATCTTTAAATAATAAATTAAAATGTACAGTAAAATACTAATAAAAGGCTGTTTTAATTGATTGTATTTTTGTGAAGGGGTCCTTTTAATCGATTAATTTTGTAAAAGGGCCAAACAGATCCAAATTCTGTCAGTATTGATCCCTGATCACTCTTTAACCATGCCATAATTGACATTTCTGCATATTAATTTAATCATAAGCACTTAGTGCATTTCAAGGGACACAACAGTCCTCCATTCATGATTTAGCTCTCACAACCTATGTGGAAGCAGGCAGTGGCATGGGAAGGTGGGGGGGGGGTTAAGTCCCCTCATACTCTTGGAGGAGAGTTGAAAGTAATAACAGATTAGCACAATAGGGTGTCTTTTCCAGTTTCTAGCAATAATAAAAATGTCCTGAACCTGCCTTACCACCCTTAAAAAAAGAAAAAGAATTTCTATACTTTTGGAAGCAGGAAAGTAAATTCAAAACATAAAAAAAAACCTCTTTTAAAAATTTGTGTGTGGACTTGGAATTTGGCGTCATATTTTTAACTCATCACTTTCCTCATTTCTGACCTTAACCTTTTCATCCAATTCATCTGTGATTAAAATCGATTTTTCTTGCTTATAATCAATTTTTTTTATGGGGAAAAAAGCACCTGAAATATGAAGCATATTGGAAAATGTGTTTTAGGATACTAAAGTTTAAAAAACAAGTTACAAAATTCTGATTTTACCTCATGACTATTAAGCATTCAAATAATATCAATTTTTTATTATAGAAATTGATTATTATGGATTTAAATTGGCTGATAAAAAACAATGATTTTAATCTACTGATTAAAAAAAAATCATTGATTAAAAGAAAATACTTGCATATCTTTTTGAAATAATATGAAAATTGTCAAAATGAAGCAAAATAATTAACACTAAACATGCTTTATCTTACAAAAATATCTTCTATTATTCTGAAAGTTTGAATTTAAATGAAACAATATTCGTGAACATGTAATTGTGAACTTAGTAATTTAATACATATTTCATGAAAAGTCTGAAATTTCAGCTGTTTCAATCTCCTAAGGTGCAACACTGAAAAATTCTTAAAGCAGAATGACAGATTTTGTCTTTTGACTGAGAGAAATGAAATCATTTATATTAATTTGAACAAGGTTAATTTTTAAAGTTTTTGTTGATAAAACTTTTTTTTTTAATTAAAGTTTGTTTTTAAGGTGTGTTTATTTAAATATTCATGTATAGTTTCTCATTTAATTAATTAATATCTTTTGCTTCACTACTTTTCTCCTTCCATCTTTCCAATTTTACTCAGCACAAACACAGACAAATAAATAAATAAATGTATTATAATAAAATAAGACATTGTATAAATAAATTATAATAAACTCCTGAGCAAGCACACTATTATAACAGTATGAACTAAAAATAAAATAAATAACTTAGATTTTGTTTCATAACAGTATGATGTCACACAACTCTTAACTGAATTTCTTGAATTAAAAGCTTAAGCCCAGTGGCAGAATGTTGTCATGCTTTCTGCGACAAGCTGCAAAAATACAAAAATTTTTCCGAAGTACAATATATATTTATGCATGCATGTACACACAAAGATGTAAGTGCATTTAAACATCATTAATTGAAAATTACAATTACATGAATGTGGTCTTCATCGCATTTTTCAACTCTGTTAAAGACAATTTGTCTGTTGAGGATCATTTTGTTTCTGCAACAATGTCGCCCTGTTCCTGCCACGGGAAGCTTAAGCAAGGAGGGATTGGCACCGTCTTTCTCTCTCTCTCTCTTTTTTCCTAAGCGATAGATATGGACTGTCATAGTGTCATTACAAAACTAAGTGAAAAGCAACCCTATTTTTGATCTTTTTTTTAAAATTTTTTTTGCTTATTACTTAATTCTTATTTTAAGCTTAATTCAAAAAGTTGAACTTTAGGTCATCATATTGGTGTTGTAAAAGATTATCCTTTACATTTTAGTTCATATTGCTATAGAAGTACTGCTCGCCCAAAGATAAAAGGTCGGCTTTGGCGCACTGCCAAAAAAATGGATGCTGCGGTTTGTTTCATAGGAAAGATGGGTTCAGATGTTCAAGGACTCTTAAAATTCTGTACGGTAGTAGTGTTTTTTGAGACATTTGGTCTTTCATTTAAGATTTACAAAATACTTCCGTTTTGCCAGTTGGCCAAAATCTACCCAAAAAGTGGCTAAATTGGCAACACTGTCAGCACATACTGAAGAGAGAATTTCTTGCACATCTGAACCCATCTTCACAGCATACATTTTTTTGGCAGCGTGCCAAAGCCGACCTTTTATCTTTGGGCAAGCGATACAATAATTTATTTTTTTATGTTAATGAAAAGTTGAATTGAAGTCATAAGAAGCATCAGCATATTTTTAACTATCCTCTTGCAATCGACACTTTTCTCATCATATTAGATTAAGGAAATTTAGAACTTTATATTTTTACCTTTGATGTAAAATACCCCAGTATTCATTTATGAAGGTAATTTACCCAGGGTAATTACCTGGGTAAATACGCAAAGTAGGTATCTACACACTATCTATTTTTCAGTTAACACTATTATATAAAAAATACTTGTATTGATATGTAATGCTATTACCACTCATATATACTAAGTGTAAGATAAGGTATTGAAAAACTTATAAACCCAATGTAATTTTTTAATTTTATAAAAATTAAAAAATGCAACTTAGAAAAAAGTCGATGATGCATGTTACATACAATACAACCCTATTAAATTGAGTGCAATGAGTAGATAAATAAGAAGCAATGTATCCTTAGAAATTAAATTTAAAAAAAAAAGAGAGAGAGAGAAATCTATGTGTAAATACTGGGTGTAGATTAAACAACGATTGTCTCTTAAACCATAGATTGAATCATACTGTAAATTAGAAAAGTTAATAAAATGAAGAGTAGTTTTCAAGTATGTAATTTCTTTTACAAGCGGATGTAACAAATCAAAATACAAAATTTAATTTTTATGTGGTCCCTGCTTTTTTATCATTATTTAGGGCACAGAAAGTCATATTTTAATTTCTTATGTAAAATTCAAACAAATAAAAATTCATATTAGTTACTTTTTTAAGCATGATTTTTAAATATACTATATATTTTTTCTTTGATGAAATATGGCCACCCTCCCCTTTTTTCATGTCTATACTTCCCTTGGAATATGGCATTCTAAATGTCCTGACATTGATTTTAAGGTATTCAAGAGTGTTGTATTTTACCGGAAGAATTTAAAATTAACTGCCTATTCTATTGATATCCCAAACACCTAGGTGGCCTGGTCACTAAACTTTGTTCTCGTAAGAACACGGAAAGAGAAGCAGCACCCGGCTTGGCCAGTTCTTGGGAGGGTGAACTTTTCTCATGGCTGGGCTGCTGTGGGACCGTGTACGCTAATGGGAGCTGGTGCATGCTTCGTGGCTCCAGGGTCCTCCAGGTTTAATGCTACCTCTGGGGGTGCCAATTTCAGGGGTGCAGTCCCTCTGGAATCTGTTCAAAATTAGGGGACCCCAGTCTAAAGTTGGATGTCCTCCCCCTTGGGCTCATTTAAATGGAAGCCGCCCTTCGCCTTCCTATGTGGGGGGGATCTGGCACCACTCTGTGGTTGCCAGAGGGCATTTTCAACAACAACAGTTTTTGGGTATTTGCCCAGGACTTGGGTAAAATATCTGTATAAGTACCCAAAATATATGTACCTAATAGCTGGGTATTTACTCACCCTACATCACTGTTTTCTACTCATATGAACTAATTCTAGAATATATATTGATTAGTGTTATATTGCGAATATATATTAAATAGTGTTCAAGAAGAGTTTAAATGATAGAAATGTGTGTGTGTGTGTAGCCACTAAAATTACATATATACTGTGCTGTGATGTTTGTATGCCAACACCACTATCTGAAACACAATCTGCCCTTGTGTTAAGTATGTTATTCTGTTAAAGGAGCTGTATTAAAACTACCTAGAAAATTTAGAAAGCCTTGCAGAACTGTTTGAGGTTACAGATTTACGAGTTTCTGGAATGTGCAAATTTAAGTTAGTGTAACTCCTGAGAGGTTAATTTTAAAATCACTTTAGATTGGTAACTGTTTAGTAATTTAATACATGAAATTTCAGTTGGTTCTTCCATTGCGGAGTTACACTTTTCTGAATTTATTTAAATGGTATTCTGGAATTTGTAGAAACTTAGCTGTAAAACTTTGAATCTCTCTACTTTCTGTATTTTTATAGAATATTGCCTGTTCCTTTTTTCTTTAAATGTGATTTATCAAATTTTATTTTATTAATTTTGTCCAAGTCTAATAGTTCTTGAGGTACAAGGTGCCCCAAAATTAAGCGCAGTAGAATTATGCTGGTATGAGAACATTGTTTTTTGAAAATTAAAAGTTAAAGCAAACAAATCTTTTCTAAGCACAGAATGTCCTAAAAAATTCTGTACTAACTACAAATGGATATTGTTTGGATATTTATTTAGCTAAACATCTTTGCATCTTTCATATGATTTATGTACCAAATATGTCACATTTAGTGCAATTCTCCGTTTGCATGATAAACTCATTTCACTATGAAGAACAAAATCACATAGAACTTTATTCTCGCTCAACTTGAGTGTGAAAGAACCAAACAATAAAACTAAAGAATTGATGCAATCACAAGCAGACAATAAAATTTAATGTTTAAAAAAATCAAAGACAATGAGTTCATTAATTAGGAGTATGGGAACTTTTAGGACACATGAAAAAATAATTTAGTTTTTTTTTTTTTTTTTTAAACATAAAGTATGAAAGAAAAAGTGAACTTAAATTTATTATTTTAGCATGCATATTATTATACACTTAGTGGAAAGGAAATGCCTTGGAATAATTGTACACTCGATGATTAATAAATTTGACAATGAAGCAGTTACTTTCTCTTTCTATTGCCTCTGCAAAAATGCATGACAAGCTATATAATTCTTACAATTTATATTTGAAACAATGTTTCTGTTTTATATTTATACTTGTATTTTGGATAATTCACATTTTCACTTATACGAACAGAAAGCACTCAGCCTGAATGAATTTATAATGGGCAGTGTTCTATTATAAACTTGTAAAAACGTTAAAAAGTATTTATGCTTATTATGTTCTAAAATGGTACTGAACATAATTTTTTTATCCACAAATTATGTTAAAATTTGTATTTTGTTTTCTAGAATTACCTACTGCTACGCCTCATAATCATGCTCATTAAAAATATACGTTGAAAGGTTTAATAAAGCTTTAACATAATGTAAAAATCTTTCTCTCTTTCTTTAAAATATAAATCAGCTGTTTGACCGTACTTGGATTTGAGTGATGCTTACTTAATTTTGGTACAATTTGCATGTACAAAAATAAAATTTAGCTGCACTTAGTACATTTTAAATATATTAATTAACACAGACCTTTTTTTTTTTTTCTTCCCAAAGTGTCTGATTTTACGAAAGTAGGTGCACTTACTTATGACACTCTGCATAATATTGTTATTTTTAACCCTTTGGGTACGGATTTATTTGAGAAAATATTTGCATGTGGAACGGATATAATTTTTGGTTGCTTGGAATAGTATGTAAAAGCAGTACATTTTACGTAAGAATTTATTTATTTCTAAAAGATTGGTGACAAATGTAATATTAAGATGTCTTCAAGTAATTAGAATCGCAAAACAAAAATAAATTAATAACAAGAAAAAAAACTAAATGAAATAAATGCAAGCTATAACAAAAAAACAATTACTAATAATTATGCAGAGTGTGATATTTTTCAAAGCAAGTTTGGTACCAAGCGTGGCAGGGGCGTAGCCAGAAATTTTTCATGGGGGGGGGGGTTACGACTACTACAACTCATATATATGTATACGTGGGTGTGATAATGTAGTGAAGAATATACATTTTGTATGGAAAAAAATTCCTCATGGGGGGGGGGTTATGACCCCCCCCCCCCCGTGGCTATGCCCCTGAAGCGTGGTCATCCGCTCCTACGGAAAACAAGTGAATGATGTCTCTCAGACGTCAAATGTACCCAAGGGGTTAATTTTTATTTGAAGTATTTGTCACAGAAAGGGGGTAGCTTCATCCTATGGGAGTTCGAAGTTACATTTAATATCTTGCAGTAAAAAAAAAAAAAAAAAAAAAAACACCTTGATCTATTAAAAGGGTGCTTGTTAGGTACTAAAAGGATGTAGCTTCAATTGTTAGTTCTTGTGTTACTCAAGAGATAAAGCTTCTTGTCTCATTAGTTCGTGTTGAATTCCCATATGTATTTTAGTTTTCCACAAACTTGAATAGTTGGAGCTACCTCCTTTTTGCAGCAAACTCTTCAGTTATCTAAAGTGAATAATTATCAATGCCTGGTTTGCAGTTCAATATGCTATTTCAAACTAAAAAGATTAGTCAGGAATCTCTCTAGACCTTTCAGACAGGGTCCTGTTTTTGTGAAAAAATTTACTCATAATTTTGTGAATCTGAAATTAGCATTAACTGAGTTTTTTTTTTTAGCCTGGGTCCTGTAGTGAAGGTGAAAATAGGGTCCTCTTTTTATGAATTTGTGAAAAATATACAATTTTACAAATTTGAATTTTGAAATTATGCATGTATGCATGTGTATAAACATCTAAAAATTTTTATAAATGAACCCATTAATGAATTTTATGTGTATAGATTTATGTAACTATGATTTGAAAGAAATTAATTTTCGTAATAAACACAGATTTGTGAAGGATATGCTTTTCATAGAAAGAATTTTTTAAAGTGTCCACTTTTAAAATGAAAAATATTGTGACGGGTCCGTTTTTAAGATTAAATATTTTGCGAAGGGACTGTTAACAAGTTACTTAAATTTTTCCACTACCCCTGTGAGTTTTATTAATTGTATTTACTAATGAAACATGAAACATTTTAAAAATGTTAACTTGCTTCCTGAACTTCAGGAAAGTTTCTCAAAAATCCATTCTGAGACATCACTTGTTCATTGAATGTCATTTTTACATCATAAATTGCTAAAATTCTTAAATTGCTACAGTAATATGATATAAAAGAGAGTTTGCAATTTTAGAGGCAATAGCTACTAGTACTGACTGGTACTTTTTTTTTCCCAAATAAATAAAATTTACAAAATTAGCTTTAATCAGAATAATTGACTGAGATCTCTAGTGTCTTTAAATTAATTTACTGTTTCACATATTAAAACACTATTCACATAGATAGATAGGTATTAAAAATATGGGGAGTTATATGAAAATTCTGTACATCAATATTTACAGTGTTAAATATATCTACCAGAACTTATTTTTAATTTCCATTTTAAAAGCCATTAAAAGTACTTATTAAATTAAAGAAAATGTTTGTTCAAAATAGCAACACCTTAAATTTTCGGAATAATTGATTAAGGTGAAGGATAATATCAGCCAAACAGTAGCGTCTGGTCATACATATCTCAACATAAAGCCTCACTACTACTACTTCACTGAAACTAAAAATGGTTTCAGGTTATGGCTCTAAGTGTGTGTTGACCAGCTCCCATTGTTTTATATATATATATATATAGTAAAAGGCTTAACTTACGAATATATGCTAAAATGAAAATTGGCTAGATAGTCAGAACATGTCTGGCAATATCTGCTGATACTAGTTCAATTAGGAAAGCGGATTTGCTTATATAGTAGAAGGCCCAAAATTGCAGAGATCCGAAATCAATGAGCTAGGCCCTAAAATCTGCATTGTCTAATCAATGTAAACAGTGAAATCTGCCCTGCCAGCTGCAATTTAGGAAACTGCAGTGTAACCACAAAGTAAAAACTAAATAAGCACTTCCCACTTGACAAACAAACAAACCCAAAAAAACTATATATATATATTAATTAGAATTTGTGAGCTCTGATAACATTGATACAACTTGATAACTTACAAATGACTGACAGTGGCATAACTGACATTGAATTACATTCACATAATACAGACTCTGACACAGTAGAAACTCTGAGGATGATCAAAAAATTGATGAAATAACATTATATGAAGGTTTTGCTCTGAGAAAGAAGTACCTCATATTTGTAGACCAGTAAAGTTGTGTTGCAGAACAGGAAATATTGACAGTATATTGGCAAAAAAAAAACTAGAGTTAGAACATCCCAAAATCTTAAACAACGATTCGACACATGTTTAAATAAGTTGTACATAATTTCATAATTTTTAATACTGTATTATTCTGTATCTTTATATCATAATTCTGAATATAATAATAGTAATATGATTTGTTTCCCTTGTTTTTTACTGTGTTTTATTATTATTATTTTATGGCTGAGAGTGGAGAAAAATATAATATTTTTCCTATTATGACCCAAAATCGTCAAAATTCTAAAATCTTCACAAGGTCTGGAACCAAGCTGTGAGGATTTTGGTTCTTAATAAATCATTGTTTTGTTGCTAATTGGTTAACATTTTAATCTTGTAATTAAATATTTTAAAATAAATTTAATATTTTTAAAACACTTTTTGTTTATTTCATTTGAATTCTGTGATAAAATATTGTTTTATTTCAATTGAAATGTAAGTTTGTTTACAATATGCAAACTGATATTCTGTGTGATTTTTTGATAAGAACAAAAATTTTTGTTGCATATGGTAAAACTATATTACTGTTAGTAATTATGTTGTTTTTATGCTCCTGCTTTTTTTTTAGGTTTTTATTTTATGAGTATGAATGAGAAAAACAGACATGTGTCTGTTCCACAACCTTTGCCTGCCAACTATGGACCGCCAGTTCCTCCAGTTGGGCCAGGGCCAGGCCAAGGACCAGGTGTGGGACAGCAACCCTGGATGCCAAACACAGTCCATCCTTCTTACATACCTCCTCATCCTGGCTATCCACCAACCTTCAAGAGCAATGGTAATGCTCCAATCCGTGCCCCTGGATACCCGCCTCCTCTACATCATGGAAGCTACATTCCAAACTATCCAGCATATGATTCCCAGTGCCAAAATTTCCCATATGGAGTTCCAGCACGTCCAATGAATCCATCATCATTCCCCATCACCAAGATTTTCAACTCACAGTCTCCTTTTAATGATGCCTCCAAAGATGGCTCCGCAAAAAATTCTCTGGATACATTTCCTCAAAGTAAAAGCCCTCATCCCGTCAAGGAAAAGAGTTCTCATGGCCATGAAAAGAATGGCAGGGATGACATGTCATCGCCATCAGAAGGTAAAAGTGACTCAGAGACCAACCTCACCATGACAGAATCATGTCCAGATGACACTAGATCTCCCACGAGTTGTGATAAGGTGGAAAACTTAGATAAGAGTGAGAATGCCATGAAGCCATCTAATGATTCCATAGAACCACTTTCCAAAAAATGTAAAAATAGTGACATAAACAATAGTGATACTAATTCTGAACAAGATAGTCAAAGTTTTTCTTCCATTTTAAATAGCAATAACCAAGTCAAAAAGGATAGTTCCGGAATGCACCAGCCATATGAGATGAGGATACATAACAATCCGCCATATTCTAGTGATAACATGTATGGCATGTACCCTGAAGGAGACAGAAGAATGTTTAATAATCTGTCTCACAACCCCAACATGCCAATGAATCCTCATGCTAGTGAGCCCATGCATTTTGGATACCACCGGGGTTTATCACGCAGCACAAGTGATGTGGATAAGTTATCGGACCTCGATTTCTCCGAGAAAAGCAATACTTCTGAGAATGTCTTCCAAGTTCCTTCTATATCTTCTACAACACCACCAAAGATCTTTCCTCCCATTCCGCCATCTCCAATGTCTGAGCCATGGGAGGATCCAAAATATTTTGCTCCCCAGGATGAGATGGATACTGAAAAAGTACCACGCAAGAAGAGAAAAAGGTGCGGTGAATGCCCGGGGTGCCTGCAGAAACAGAACTGTGGCAGATGTGGACCTTGCAGGAGCGTGCGCAGTCACCAGATATGCAAAATGAGGAAATGTGAATCTCTGAAGACCAAAAAAGAAAAGGTGAGTCATTTTCTGTTTCTGTTATTCGTTTTATTTCTTTCTTTTTAAATTCAAGTTAGAGATTCACAATGAAATTCACATGGAAGCATTTGTGTTAAGGTCACGAAATTATTAAGTGGGCTTGTACTTTATGAAATTGTATATATATAAGTAAGTAGATCATTGAAGATTTTTAGGAGGAGAGTCAAGCTTTAATATAATCTTATTGGGCCCGAATGTAATCATGGGGCAAAATAATCAATGCAGGCTCAAGTAAGAAGTGAAAAATTAAGTCTTTATAGATCAGAATGTTTTTTGTTTCCTTTGTTGGTTACTGTTCCAGTGTAATTGTCAAGCAGTGCTCCTGTTGAAAACAGGCCTAGAGAAAACCTTGTCTTTAAAGATAATTCAACTGCAATGAATATAGAACATGTATAAAAGTTAAAATTGTTTTAGGTAATTTAAACAAGCTTTTAAATTATATAATTCCTTTTTAAGATTTAAAAATTTATCAGGTATAGTCACAGTGCCTCTCTCATAACTGTGCCAAACTGAATCATTCCAATTGTATGAAGGAGATCAACTGTAGTGTCTGATGACTGTTATGAAGGTAAGTCATTAAGTAGTAGTACGTTACAAATTGATATCATGTATAAAACACCAAGTTTCATTTCTAGAATAAAGAAGACTCCAGAAATCAATTGAGTGAGTAAATCAATTTGTAACTTACTTAATGACTAACCCTTTTTCCTAAATAGATTTTAAAAATAGCTTTAACGCCCCCCCCCCCCCAAAAAAAAAAAAAAAAAAAAAAAGATTGTGAGAGACGAATTTAATAGTCCAGCAGAGAATTAATATAAATTGTTTTTTAATGAGGCAAAACTGTACAAGAAGCATATTTAATTTTAACCAGGAGATTAAATATGTTTTTACTTCTTAAAATGATTATAGAATACCTTATTGTTACTAAGTATTTGCAAAGTATTTTCTAATGGCTTCAGTAATGTGCTTGGAAATATTTGTCTTGTAGGCAGCATTAAGAACAAAACCTTATTTTTTTTTTGGGGGGGGGGGAGGGGGCCAGTTAGTAAAACTGCCCGACAGTGCTCCTGACCTGAGCTAAGCTTATAAAGATATTTTGATTACTGAATGCAATAAATTTTTAAAGCAATAAAATTGTTTAATATATTTAACCCCTCCCCCTCTCCTCCCAAATTTATATTTTCCCTAGCAAAGTGACAATAGTCAAACTTTAATGAGAATTTCTATTTTCCATCCCTCACCTTTAATTTTTTTCTGGTTTGTGATTTTCTTACACATATTGACTAAGGAAGTTTTTTTTTGTTGGACATAAGTATAGCTTAGGGTAGGGTCACAGGGGCATGTGCCCTCCAATTTTGTATAGAAAGCCATTTATATTAAAATTTTCTTTCAAGTCTGAAGAAACTTGGATATTTTTATGCTTATATGTTTCGGCTGGAGATATGAAATGCAGTCATTTAAATTAAATTTCTACTCAATGAAAAAATCTGAAAGCTGATGCTAATTAATTCTAAAATTTCGGGGAAGGGGAGATACATATCAATATCCCATCCACTGGCTACACTCCTGATATTAGCCTTCATTTTAGTGGGAGTTTTTCTGCTCAGGTATAAGTTATTTTGTCAGCATCCTTTCTACCAGGATGAATACAGTGATGCAAAACTAACTATAAATTAACAATATTGGAGATTTCATTTGGCATTAAAAAAAATTGGAGTTTAATGTTGTGTAAGGGAGATGAGATGCAATACTCGTTGAAAAATTTTCTTTTGATTGTAAAATTCTATTTATTATTACTAATAAAATCTTACAGAATTATAGTTAATTTTTCTTTAAAATAGATTTTGCAGAATTCTATCGAAGCTTTCATAGAATAAAAATTCAATAAGGATTCTTAATGAAAAATCACTCAAAATACTGGTGTTAAACGATAAAGTAATAAAAAAACTTTGTAAAAATTACTTCTTATGTGTGTTTTTTACAAAGTTTTTTAATTACTTTAAGGATTCTTAATGTCCACAGTAAATGATATGAAGTTAAAATGTTTATTGTGTTCAATTGGGAGGGGGGGGGGTTGTTTACAACCTTTATAAGAGTAGATAATGATATTGATATTGCATTCTGACATCTTTAGCATAAGTACTGTTTAGCAGTTAAGAATTTTGTGATTTAGTTTTAGAACAACTTTAAAGGAGTAAACCATAAAAATTAATATTTTTTGTTGAATAACTGAAGCATTGATTTTCCTTTAAAAAATTTTAATTTTCTCAGTTCCACAATTTTTAAATGATGCTATATCACTAGGGGGAAAAATATGTATATTAGTAAGTATGCAATTTTCCAAGGGAGAAATTGCATCCTGTCTGGTAGTTTTGCTGATGCTAGGTAATTGTCTGGTTTAAAAAAATAATTTTCATAAAAAAAAAAAATTCTTAAAATATCTAAAGTTGAGTCGTCTCCCCCTCTTTTTTTTTTAACCTTAAAGACGGCTGCTCCGGCCTACATCCGTGGGATTTTACGCTTACATCCTCCTCAACAGAGCTTTCCGGCGGAACGTGTTTTGACGCTTCTCCCTTCCGAAGGGAAGAGATGCAACCTCTTCCCAGCTCCGGAGATGATTTCAAGTTCAAGGTGCTTTTGAAGTGCCCGGAGGAAAAGATAGCAAAGCAGTGGGGCGCTTAAATGTTTACCGTAGAAAATGGTAGACTACATATTAGGGATGTAACGAATATTAGGTCACTATTCGGTATTCGGCTGTTTGGTCGAATATTCGGTAGGCCGAATATTGAACAGATATTCGGCCGAATAGTTGTGCCTGAATATTGCTACATATTCAGCTGAATAATTTCAGAAAGAAAGGAGAAAATATGTTTAACATGTATTTTTTAATGCATTTACAAATAATATTGCGTTCACTTCAATGTGTTATTTTCATATCATAAAATAGTCTAAGTCATTGAATTTTAAGCTGAATGAAACATAATCTAATATATTTAATACTATTGCAGAAATTCAGACTTTTCTACTGGGCGACACTATTTGGATCCAGTAGCGGATCCAGAAATTTTATTTGAGAGGGGCTAAATAATAAAAAAAAGCTTATTTCACCCAATTAAATGTACGATAAATCAAATAGTCTAAACCAATATACATGCTTTTGGGAGGGGCTAAGTTATAAAATATGACTATTTTAGCTGTTTAAAGTGTATAATAAAGGAGAATGTCACCCTTTAGCAATATATTTTTGGGGGGGGGCTGAAGCCCCCTAGCCCCTCCCCTGGATCCGCTACTGTTTGGATCAGTTTTCTTCTTTTCTTTGTGGAGTGGGGTTAGGGGGAATTTTTATACATCTTACAAACATAATTATTTACATAACATAAATTACAAAAATAATTATTTAACTGTGTAATAGATATCTTTCCATAACCAAGATTTTTTTTTAGTTTTACAGATAATGTACTGATGTGTGTGTGTTTAAGTACCTGAAAATAATGCAAAATGAATTTTAATTAACCTTTATTTATTATTTAATTTTGA
Source organism: Cheiracanthium punctorium (assembly GCA_038373885.1). Lineage (NCBI taxonomy): Eukaryota > Metazoa > Arthropoda > Arachnida > Araneae > Cheiracanthiidae > Cheiracanthium > Cheiracanthium punctorium. The sequence continues at coordinate 189,513 of JAWZYV010011913.1, read as the reverse complement.
AAAGCAACATTTTATTTAAAAATAAAATAAAATTAAAAAATATTTGATATTCGGTATTTGGCCTAAAGCATTAGCCGAATATTCGGTATTCGGCCTAAGCTATTCGCAGAATATTCGGTATTCGGCTCTTCGGCCAAATCGCTATTCGTTACATCTCTACTACATATCAACTCTTTGTTTTGGAGCCCTTTTTTATGCGTATTAATTTTTTTCTAAAAGTTTTAGCTGTTTGCTCTCTTAAATGCAGGTTGAACCTTTCAAAATTTGGAAAACAGTAATTTCCGTTGTATAGTTCGCAGTGGTAGATAATTCGCATATGCTGTCTTATAAGATTGCCTTCAGTAAGTTTCTCCTATGCACTCCCCAGTGACAAAAAACATGCCACCTTGTTAAAGTGGCAAAGTAAGGTAGTTGTAAAGTTAAATTTTACAAAAATGGTCATTATAAACAGGGGTCGATCCAGGAATTTTTTCCAGGGTCCCATTTTTGTGAAAATTGCTTATTTTTTGTATTTCAATACTTAATTTTGTGAATTTCAACACTTTTTTTTTGTCAATTTTCATACCATTTTTCTTAAAATTAACTCTCTTTGTTAAAATAATTGATAAAACCGATTAAAGTGCCAATGAAAGGCCGTTTTAATCGACTGTACTTTTGTGAAGGAACCGTTTTAATTGATTTTAATTTTGTGAAAGGACCCCAAAATGGACCCAATTTTCGTCTGCATCGAACCCTGATAAAGAGGTGGTCTCTTCGCGTAGGTGGTTACTTTACAGGTTCCACAGTATTTTTTTTTTCAGATGACCAGCCGAAAATTACGTTTTATTCGTTCTTCATTTTTATATTATTTTCTCTTCCTGTATTTTCTTTTCCTTTTCAAGATTTGAGCATTAATATCTATAAAATTAATATTCTGGCAAGGCAATTTCAGCGCTTCCTTTTTAACACTTACTCAGAATATTTAAACTATGAATATAAGTTTCTTTTCAACACTGGTGAAAGGGGGGAAAAAATCGTTTTCAACTTTTTTGAAGATAACAACGGCTCACTCTCAGAGCCTTATTATCGCATGGGCAAATAGGGACTTTGCCCAGGGCCCCCAATTTCAAATATTGTTCTGAAATATATTTTTCATATCAAAATTTTATGAAAAATAAAACAAATTTCATTGACGGGGGGGCCCCAAATTCATCAATGCCCGGGTCCCAGTTGGTCATAATCAGGCTCTGCTCACTCTTCTCCAGAAACGAACGACATGTAAATAGAGCAATATTGGAGCATACGGAGAGTCAAAATCTCTTGTTATGTTCCGAAATATCAAGAGTCTCTTCTCTCTACTTCAGAATGAAGCATAAGCCAAATCTGGGCGAACACAACAGAGTACGTAGTTAGATTGCCTGGACTATGATCTCGTCTTCTATGTGTTATGAGAACATTATTGCTCAGCTGCCAACAACTCCAGAATATAATTAACCACTTTTTGTAAACAGTAATTTTTGGCTTGGAATGCAGCAAAATTTTTTAGCTGAATGGGTAAGGTGGTTACTATTTTGAAAAAATACCTTAAAAATATACTGTTCATAATATAATGATGTAAATGAAAACTTTGTATTATAGCACACAAAAGTCATATTCTGGAGTTGTTGGCAGCTATGCTATTATAGTTCTCTGTATACTCATGTGTGCACCATCCTCATAACATATTACAACCCCCGTCCCCCCTCTTCCTGTTCCCTCTCCGTGAGAAAAATCGAAGCAAACATATGAAAATGGGACGAGTATAAATTTAAATGTGTTTCTCCATCGGACTAAACTCGACGATAAGTGACAGCCACCGAGATTGAATTTGCCGTGATTTATTATTTTTCCTCAAGAATAATTTTTTTTTTCTAAATAAATAAGTAATGTCCGTCTCTCTCAATACATATATGTATAAAAATGTGAAGGGAGGGGGAAGTATTTGGGAGGGGGGGATAGAAGCATAAAAATAAGGTCAACGGCCCAAATGCTGCTCCAATAAAATTTCTTCGCCATTTCAGCGTTTTGGTGTGCCATCGATTTTTCTCCACGCGGTCCACTCACTCTCTTCCATATTCCGAAGGAGCAGCAGAATGTTGGGGGGGGGGGGGACGGGGAGGGAAGCAAATACATTAGGAATGCAGCATTCGTTCTATCTCCAAGGAAAATTCAGTTTTCGCGTCTCGTTCTCTCCGCTCGCAAATGCTTGGCATGCGAAACGGACCGTCTTTGCCTTTTCTCGGCGAGGGGTCGTCAACCATTTTAATTTCTTCACCGGTGGAAAGGGGATTATTTAAAATGTTAAGGCCATCTCCGATATTGGAAATAAAAAAAAATAAATAATGATACTAAAAATATAAATAAACATTCTGGTAGTCTCTTCTGTTGAAACAACCGCTGGATTTATTAAGGAAGGATTATTTAGTTATCGTTTGCTTACCACTTTTTTTTTTTGCACCAACCTCTGCAATCTACCTGCTCAAAATCGCTTAACTTGGCATACCAACCACTTTATTCTTTGGCACAGTGGCGCACCCAGAATTTTAGTTTAGGGGGGGCTGGGCTACATACAAATACAGCTGAACTCTGTCGTAGTGACCTCGGTTAGCTACAACTCTCTTATAACGTCAAAATATTCGGTACCACTTGACTGTCTCATAGAACACAAGCAATGTAAATCATTATGGAGGCATAAATAATTATCTGATCTTTTGAGCGACGTTGTAACTGTGTGTAACAGTGTTTCAACTAACTGTAAGCATCCATTTAAAAACTTTTTTAAATAAATGTCTTTTTTGGTTAGAAATAATTTGAAGACAATTTAAAAAAAAGAAAGAACTAAAAAAAAATTCATTAGCGACAATTTTCATTTTTTTAACGTTTTTTACTTCTAACTTTCTACTTTTAGGGGGGCTTCAGCCCCCATAGCCCCCTCCGTGGGTGCGCCTATGCTTTGGCAGAATTCTAAAATTAGGTATTTCCGGCTGTTTTAAATCCTTACTTCTTTTACTTAAAACTGTTAATACCTTCTGTGTTTTCGCATGCAGACTGTATTTAGGTTTAATGAAATTTCGAGATTAATAAATTAGTTTTCGAAATGCCATTTCTGTCTAATACTTTGATTCAGGAGCCTAAATCATTTTATGACACCGAAAATTGTCAAGCATGGCAACCATGATGCCCCCCCCCCCTTTCCGAGTTGTTTGTTAATATCTTCTAAAATAATTCGAAATTTAATCAGTTGACTGGCATCCTTGACTTTTCCTCGACTTTTTTAATGCATGTGACCTGTTCCTGAGTAAATCGCACTAAAGTTTGCTTTGAAGTAACCCTTAACTTACAGCGTTGAAAAAAAATTTTTTTTTCTCTTTACATAGAACTATCATGGAGGAACGTGATCCTACGTTATAAATCTTAGTTTTGATATGATAATCGGCGTCACGTGTTGGTCGCAGAATTATTTTTTATGTGGGAACATGTTATGAATAATTTAGAGCTACAATAAATAAAATTCCAGAAGCTTTTAGAAAATTTTTGAATGTTTTCTAGTTATGTTCTTTTTGTAATTTAAACTGCTCGTAGGGTATCTAAATATTCTATATCAAAGTTTTGTTGATTTGTATTATTATAAACATTTTTCATATCAAAGAATAATTTTAAAAATGTAATTGAACAATAATGCTAACGAAATTCACAAAGTGCTTGTGCGTTACAATAGTCCAGTGAGCGCAAAAAGCAAATTCAGTAAAGCACCGTTTACACATCTTCTGAGGGACAGCTGAAACAACGTATAAATGAAAAGACGTATGTCTGAAACATTAATAAACAATTCGCATTACATTACAGGTTTAACGCTACTAATAGAAAATTTATGTAAATATAATTTTAAGTTTGTTTTTCAGGTACTAGTACAATGAAAACAATAACTAAATAAATAAAATAAAACAAAAATCGCTTTTCATAAAAGTGAAACAAATCACACCTTTATTGTACTATATCTTACATGCTGCGTATCTCTCTATTCTAAAAAAAAAAAAAAAAGTAAGGGCCGCTGTCAAAAGCTTGTTCGCCTATCTTCTCCTAAACCGTGGGGATTTGAATTTCGACTAAGGTGCCCACAGATTCGAAAAATTCCGAGGAATCTGCTAAGCTGACTTAAATTTCGAAAATCGAATTATTTTAGAAGATATTAATAAAAAACTGAAAAAATAAACAGAATGGTTGCCAGATTTGGCATAAAATCATTCATTCCTTTGCAACAAAGCGTTTCCAAGTATCTAGAATCGCGTGAAATTTACAAACATGGGTTAGAATTACGCCTATTTTACGCCAAAATAAAAACTATATATGAAATAAGTAACTCAAAATGTGTTACACAAAGTTGACAATTTTCAAATAATAAGTTCGCTTAGACAACAGGAGTTTAGAATGAGCGATTATTCGTTTTTCCAAATCAGAATAACTAATATCTTGAAAATGAAAAATAATTAAAATGCAGATTATTTTAAAGCCGGTTCCAGCTGGATTCGGTCCAGCTGGATTATTGGCTACCAGTAGAAATATTTTGCGGCGTTAACTATGCCATTATAGCAGTTATAGTACACTTTGGATATTTACTAGCGCGACGAGATGGTATAATTCGTGGTGCTAAGTACGCCAATCTGCAAACGATTATGTAAATGAAAATATGGATAACGGTTTTCCGGTAACCTTAAATGAACAGTAATTATAGGTTGTGAGCATGTGTCAATCGCCAAATAATGAAAAGTCGCCATTGGTGGCAAGCTATCCTATCTGTTCCGTAGCTTTTATTAACTTTACATGTACGCAAGTCGCCAAATAATGAAAAATCGCCATGGGTGGCAAATTCGCAAGGTGTGTCCAATAGGTTTTACATTATTAAAAATACAGCAGAAACAGATGTTCTGATTTTATTACGCTTTAGCTCCTAATTAATATAAATTTGAATGGCAACATTCAATTTCATTGTGTTTCTGAGGAGTGCAAATAATTTTTCCAGCGATTATAAGCGGAGTCCGCACTCCAGGTGGAGTATAGCTCAGGACCCGTACAACACGGATTCCCATAACAAAATATCTTCCGTGTTATGAGGGGGAGAGGAGTCTACTGTAGTGTGAAGTTTAAATTTTTATGTACCAATGAACATGCAAGAACCAAGCAATGTGTAGCTCAGTAACATTCTATCTGATCCAATCTTCGGGTTTTGTCTGTTGAAATTATGTCTTTTTTACGAATAAGCCTTATTAGGGGCCGAATGCCTCATACGAAAAGCGAGTGTAGCGAGTCTGGGGGCCCTGGCCCCTAGTCTTTAATATTAATGTAATGCACATTGCATACTAATTATGATGTGATTTATGTTCCATGGTGTTATTTAACATTCTTACTTCAGACCCGGGGGTCAAAATCGTCCCTTTTTCGACCGCTTTTATTTAAAGTCAGATGCATTACAGCAGTGCTCCCCAACCTTCTTATCTCCGCTGATCGGTCAACGTTTGATAATTGTACCGCGGCCCGGTGAGGGGGAGGGAAAGTTGATTGTTTATATTTTAGATTGTTTTGATTTAATAATTTTAATTTATCTGTATTTAAACATGCCCACAAAACAAAATACGGTTACAAAAAAGAAATGAATATAAAGTTATTTAACATTTTAACGTTCTAGAACGCTAAATGAGTGAGAACCCTGAGCTTTGCAACGATTTGGTTCCATCTGGGGGTTGATAGGAGACAATAACACCCGAAGTGCGTTACTTATGTCCAGTTTATTCTGTTGTTTTGCTTTGGTTGCTGTAGCTGCCGAAAACCCCACTTCTCACAGGTAGGTTCTCGAATGTAGCAATAGGGATTAAATAATGACTGCAATTTTAATGCGTAATCTTGAAATCCTACTATATATAGTTAGGCTGATCCCTGACTCACTTTGAAACAGTTCCGGGCAACCAATCCAAGATATAACTTTTACCGCCATAACTTCCAGAAGGTTAAAAAGATTAGAAAGCACAAAAAGCGTAATAACATTATACCTTTTGTACGATCCGCTTGAAAATTTTCATAATTATATATAACAATATGGGAAACAATCTCTGCTACTTTAAAAATCTGAAAACCCACCCGTTCCTTCATTTTTAAGCTATTTTCCGCTCATGTCAGCTCCATTTTATTTCAGAGAATAAAAAATGTGAATCATTTATGCGACAAAATTAGCTGTTTCAATTGAAAATGAGACGTCATAGAACTGAGATTCCAATTCGTTTATTATAGTTTTTCCAGATAAGTTTAATTTTTTTTCCCCCATGAAAATGCTCCTCTGCTTGAAGTATTGATATAAGAGGGGTTGTGCACACGAAACGAAATCGTTCGAATACGAAAATTTTTCGCGCGTTTCCGGAAGATTCGATTTGGATATATAATAAAAATTGAATATGAAGTTATTTATTTTAGGTGGACGAAGATTCAATATATTGAGTATTAAACATATTTTCTTCAAATGTTTTTTCTAGCGCCTTTGTAATTGCCTCCACCGCGGGCTTCGAGTTCTAGCTTTTAATAAACAATAAACTAATTTAATATAGTTACAAGATTTCTTCTGTTACAAAGGTATAAATTAGCACAAACTCAACAAGTCGAGAGTACACTACAGTAACTATAAGGTTATAACGAAAGTTTCCCGCCACCGCAAACATCGTCAGCACACAGTTGGCGTATTTGCTCATATTTTGTAAAACAATTTTTGGCATTTGAAAGAAAGATACTTTACAACACTTTGTTGTGAAATCTCTAAAAAGAAAATATAGTTATCATTAAGTACAAGGCGTCTCAAATGGAACTATCACTCAAGCGGATTAGAACCATCATTTACTTGCAGTTCTGTTGCAAAAAGTCAGCTATATAATATCAACGAATTATGTGTACATACTTTAAGTACTATTGTTGTATCATGTGACACTGTGCAGGTTTGATACCGGATACCTTCAAGGATAAGTTAAGCTATGCGAATGTTTATGGAACGTTCTAAACATCCCCCCCCCTCTCGTCCTAAACATTATTTCTGTGGACTTTTAGTCTTGTAGCCCACAGAAGACACAGCTAAAAGTGCGGCGAACAAGCGCAGAATTTGTACTTTCAGTTTTTCTACAGACCTGGAAAGTTGGGGGAATATCAGGGAAAGTCAGGGATTTGGGAAAAAAGCAGAAATTGAAGAAAGGTCAAGGAAATGCAAGAAAAAATGAATTTTGCGGTAAAATCAAGAAAATATTTGCTGTTTGACCCTAAGTACAGAAATTGTTTTATTTTCATTTTCTTATTTAACCTTATAAATAATTTTAAAATGTGTTTATGAGCATATCTTGTGCAGTTGAAATATGCTCAATTTTATCCTAAATTATCAAACATGGCTTTTGTTAGAATCCAGTGATGTCAAATAAGATTCTTGTATATATTAATTTTATTATTATTATTTGTAAAAAAAAAAGGGGGGGCAGAATACATAAAAAGTTATTAATTAAAGGATGTAATGTTAAAAATAGAAACGCAAAATTCGGGAAAGCACGCTAGTTAAAGTCAGGGAAGAGCGTGATAGATGTCAGGGAAGCAAAAACTGTGAAATCTGAAGAAACCCTGACTTTATGTCCATCTAAGAAAAGTAAAAGGACAAAATACGTATGTAAATACTTAGGGATGGACGCGAGACGACTTTTTTGCGAGACGAGACAGAGATTTACAGCTTTTTTGCGAGACGAGACACACATTTTTAACATTACGATATAGGGATTTTTGCAAGACAAGACAAAGCTTTTAGGCTATTTTGCGAGACGCGAGACTCCTATTTTTCGTCTCGCGTCCATCCCTATAAATACTGCAATAAGGCTATTTCTGGAAAAGCGCAAACGATAATTTTTACCACTTTTCTATTTTTTTAATTAAAATATTATAATAAATTTTAAGTTATGCTGATTTGTTTGAAATAAATATTGGAAATATAAAAATATAATTGTTTTTAATTCGTAGTCTATGAGTCGAATAATTAGTTACAGAGTTGTTGGTTTAATTTCAAATGTTATTGAAAGAAGATCCAGAAAATTGAGTAGACCCGCAATAATTAATTTTAGAAGACAGTGCGACCCTGAATTTTAATTGCAATTATAACAACAATGATTCTTGCTTTTATGCAGGAAACATGATTGAAACAGGTAAAGCAAATAGATTATTTTACCTAGTTTTAAAAATTAATTCTGTAACAAAATATCCTAGCATTACAATGGGAGTGCAGGTGACTGATTTCACTTCTCGTAACTTCGTATTCGCTTATCTTTGTACTCGGTAAATTAAAGTTTATCAAAAGTTCAACTGATCAGCATTTAATTGAGCTAGTGAGAACTGCTCTAACAAGATATTAAACAAACTTTCGGCAACTAACGGCGAAGATGTAGACAACATTCGTCAAACTTTTGGACAAAGCAAATCCACATTTAAAGATTTGTTTTACAAATTTATTTCATAGAAACAGTGCCTTTAAAAAAATATTTTTGAGATAGATTGTTAAGTTTCATAATTTACAAGAAATTAAACGAAATAAGTAATTTTGAAAATTGATATGTTTTACTTTACTCTGTTTTATACGCATATTTTATTTGCACAAGAGGCTCGCTTCATATTAGAGCTGTAAGAAACCGCATGTATTCGGTACTGACATGCGGATAATCACACAGACTCGAAGTAACGAATTGCTACTTTACGGGCTGATATCGTTACTGCGCTTTCGGATCGAGCAGCTTCCAACTTCGAATACAAGGGAGAAAACGAGTTCGGTAATCGAGTACTAATATCTTGCGCTTTTTGTTACTGGATATCGGATCGCGGTTTGAAGGCGAAAATCAGTCTTGGTATTTGAGGTATTTGAGTAGCAGTAGCAATATGCTCAGCTTTCGTTACTGACTACTAAGGGGGTTGCATTTCGCATGTGCCGAATGGTCTCGTTTGGATGAGGTTTGAAAGATCCGTATGTTTTGTTTTCTTTACTGATGACGCAATATGGGATAGATGCAGTATCTGCTGCTCTACTATGATATGGGATTAGACATGGCGTTTGTTTTATACAATGCGGGGATGTACGGTATATAGTAAGTCATGCGTGGGTGCTAATATCAGATTTTTTGGGGGGGAGAAAGGGGGTGTTCTTGCAATTGTAGAGCAATATCTATAAGAATAGAGGCACGTTAGTGCAATAAGGGGATGCTCTTGCTTTCTGACATTTTAGTACTAAATAGTGGTGTAATCAGGATTATTTTTAAGGGTGGTCCCGAAGGATTGAGAACTTATTTTTTTTAAATGCTTGAGCTCCGAAATATGAGTAATAAATAACAAGTTATTTAAGTAAGCCTTAAAAAATATTTTTATAAAGTAAACGAATTCACGCATTTTTATTATTTAAAATATTATTTGAAAAAAAAAATATTAGGCATGCAAACTTAAAACACATTTTTTTTAAAGTTATCGTTTCGTTTTAAACAAAAACTTCGAGAGGGAACCGGGATTCCCTCAGTAGGGGACCGGCATTTCCCTTAGTAGACCCCCCCTTTCTATGCCCGCCACTGGTATTAAAATAATTCAAAAAAGTTCAGTATGTTTTTGAAATGTTGACGTCTAAGGGGGAGGGGGGTGACTTGACCCCCATCTTTCAAGAATCCGCGCTCAGAAGCAACACTAGGCACAAGATTTTCCGTTATACCTTTTAAGATGAGAATGAACAGGTTAAACCAGCGTTCAGAATTAAAAAAGGGGAAGGGAGACTATGGGGGCATATTTTTGGAAGATTTCTATGGGCACTATCTGAGTTATTCGGATAATTGAACATTGTATAAAACAATACATTTGTATAAAAACAGCTATTAATCAGAGAAAATTAGCTCTAAGTACAATTCTTACGCTTTATTTCAGGAGAGGTGTGTGTGTGTATCAAATTGCTAACTAAGTTTCAGTTGTAAATAAATATCACATTGTAAACTAAGTAAAGGGTCAGATTTAGGAAAGGAGGGTTGCAGCATCCCCCACCCTCCTCTAGATACGCGCTGAAAGACTTGTTTCTCGCGTTCGAACTAGTAACGAAAGTAACGAGTACTTAGTAACCGGTAGTGAGTTTGGGGTAACGAATACATACGGGTATTAATATTTTCGTTACTTTTACAGCACTACTTCATATGGCTCGCGAGTAGCGCTATGGCCACCTCTGGCAGGGTTGTTAAAAACTCGGTTTTTTTTTTCAGAAAAAACCCAACCCACTGGGTTTTTGGGTGGTTTTCCAGGTTTTTTGGGTTTTATCAGGGTTTTTTCAGAAGAAGGGATGGGCTTTCAGAATATTTGAAAAAAAAAAAAAAAATTGCTTATTACTAAATACAACTTAAAGCAACTAATTGATTACAAAAATCAATTATAAATAAAAAATGGTTAACTTAATAGTAATAACTAAATACAGTTATTAATCATACATAAAAAAATGTATAAATCATCAACAATAGCAACCCCAATAGTGCTTAATTAGAGCTTTTTAAACTAATTATTTTTTATGGTTAAAAATCCTTATTCATTTTAATACAGATAGGCATAAAAATTTATTCTAGAAAGTTTTTATGCCTATTTGAAGTCTTTCCTTTTTTTTTTTTTTTCCCCCCTTAGGTAGTGGTGGTGTGCGGGAAGGTAGGGAGCTGTTTATAAACTTTGCAAGTGGTGTACTGATATTAAAAGATGTATTATCTACGTAATTAAAAGTTGAAATTTTGAAAAAAACCAGTTGGGTTTTTTCAAGTGGGCTTTTTCGAAAAAACCCACCCGTGTTTTTTCTGGCTGGGCAAAATCGTAACAATCCTGCCTCTGAGAATCCAGTCAAACCTAGTTAGTATATAACTCTCGGTACTACTTAAAAATGACTTACTATGCGGAGTGACTTCTTAAGCGGAGTTTTTATTAAATGCAAAACGAAATTGGAAATGCTTATATGCCTATAATTAATTTACATTATAATTTATATGAATTAGTAAATAAAAATTTTAAATAATAAAATGGGTGACAAATTAAGGAAATTATAAGTAAAGACGGCACGTAGTACTTATAATTTAACTGTACAGTCTGTCCTATTTAATGTGCCATCGGAATGAAGAATAATCCTGAATGAATTTCTAAATTTTGTTGATGAGGAAAAATGCTGAGAGTCGTGCTCAAGAAAAATTAAATACCTTTGCTAGACGATCTTGACAAAGAAATGGGTGTGCTGGTATTCCACTTTTAAAAGCGACGTCTTAAGCGTAATGGTTGAAAAAATAGCGACGCAATAAGCGGAATACAATATGTGAAAAACCCTTATTAAAATGGTCGGGACTTCTGAAAGATGATGCAATATGCGAAGTGACGTCTTACCAGGCAACTTAGTAACTAGGTTTGACTGTACTAATAATAACCGAAGTATATGTACTTATGCAGTCATTGTTTTCGTTCGTAATTTGTGTTTGACCCCCTGAAACGCGTTCGTCCGACGTGATTGTTTCTCCCTGAGAGCCATTGAAAAATGGATTAAGTGAGCATATATATTTATTTTCATATCTCCGACTCTTTTTAGGATGAACTGCTCAAGTTTTGTGCATCATCTAATGTATGAATCACGTTTTATGTACTCGGAATTTCTTTCTACGGGGCCCGTATAAAAATTTAAGTTTTGCATTCATTCAATTTAATTTCCAGAAAATTTTAATCGATTCCGTAAAATTCTGTACTTTTTTTTTTTTTTTTCTTTCTTTTTTCTTTTTTTTTTTTTTTTTTTGCATAACTTTGTACAGGGTGTGTCACAATTCCCTCCCGGGTTTGGAAGGCTTATTAAAAAATATTACCAATGCAGCAACAAAGTAGACTTTACTGGAGAAAGAAACATTACAAGTTTTGTTTCACAAATATCCCATAACTTGAAAGATTTACGCCAAAGATCACGACCGCATTCGCTACCGTTGATCGCGAAAATTAAAGCGAGTGTGGGGAGGGAAGAATATGACTTTAAGACTTGATATCTGCCGCATCACGAAAGGTTCACATATTGAACATTTATGAAACAAAACTTGCAACATTTCTTTATCCAATAAAGTCAATATATTTAAATAAGTCTTCCAAACCCGGGAGGGAATTGTGATGTGACACACCCTGTACTTTATTGTATTTGTCTATGATCAATACCGTATTGGCCCGAATCTAACGCGGTGTTTTTTTTTTTTTCTAATCATTGCCTGTAAAAAACCTGATTCGGGCCGAAATATAGGAATTTTCTAATTATCTTGTTAAAAAATTTCGGGGTCGCGTTATCTTCGAGCCTATACTGTATTTAAGGAACTAGAAGTCCTCTGTGGAGGCAATTACAACCGGCGCCAGAAAAATAATTTGACGAAAATATGCCTAAACTCAATATATTTAAATCTTTGTCCCCCTGAAATAAATAACTCGTATTCAATTTTTATTATATACCCAAATCGAATTTCACGCTCTTCTGGAAACGTGCGAAAACTTTTCGAATCCGAACGATTTCGTTTTGTGTAAACAGCCTATGTTACATCAATTCTTCATGCAGACGATATCATTTTAATGGAAAAAAAATGTATTAAAAACTATGTTATCTTGGGAAAACCATTTTAAACGAATTGGAATCGCAACTTTCGCTTCAAAGCCTGATGAAAGTGACTTCTGAAAGTGAAAGTGACTTATGCGTAATATGACGTCACGTCAATTGTGACAGCTAATTTTGTCACGCAAATGATTAACTTTTCTTACTCTCGGAAATAAAATGGAGCTGAAAATGAGCCTGACGGTGTAGATGTTATAACGCTTTTTTGTGCTTAACTTTTTAATATTTTTGGAGTATTGCCTGTAAAAGTTTTATCTTGGAGTGGTTTCCCGCAATTATTACAGAATCAGTCAGTCAAAGATCAGCGAAACTGTGTAGTAGGATAAAAACCTAGTTCAGAGTGTTTTTGGTATACCCTGTATATGAAAGTAAAAGTGAGTTGGTTGAGTTGGTTTTTTCGAGATCTGCAACTTCAGAAAACTCTAATTCTGATTAAAAGATAGAAAGTTCTTTTTTAAAAATTCTGAATGCATGCAAACTATGGGAGAATAATTTAACTTCCCTGCTTCCCCTCCCTGTGCTGATTGTGCACAAGATTTGATGAGATGCAACTTTTCCCTCCTCCCATCGCTGAATTTCTTATCCTGCATACATTTATTTCTCTGAGTTACAGAATATTTTATTTTCTAGTTTCAGGCTTCCAAAGAATGCTTTTAATCTTGCCATCTTTGGAATTTCGCCACTCTTTAAAATAGTGAGACGTTTTACGTGTCTTCTGTTTGATGTTTAATGTATTTGCTCAAATATTTTGACTTAGAGTGGTGGATAATTTGTGTGCATATTGATTGGGACGAAATAAAATATTTAAAAAAAATTTTAATTTTTTTTTTTGGTCTCTCTTATGATTTTTTTACTGCTAAAGTAGTGTAGAGATGAGTTCGGGCTCATTTTTTGAAGCCCGAGCTCGAAGACTTTTAATCCGAGCCCGCCCGAGCCCGAGCAATATTATTAAAGTTGGAGCCCGAGCCCGAAATTTCAGCTAAAGACAAATAAAATTAACTACTTCATTAAGAGGATACAATAAATTTTGGAGCTTCACACACCTTCTAGTCCCCCCGTGCAGCTATTTTTTTAAATAAGTACGTCTATTTATCCCATGAATCACTTTTTAAAATCTGTTTCAAGGAGTATGTTCAACAAAGAAGAAATTTTTCACGAGCCCGAGCCTGAACGCAATCGTGAATTACAGAGCCCGAGTCGGGCTCGGGCTGAGCCCGTCTCATCTCTAAAGTAGTGGGGTTACAGCGTAAAACGCAATTCAACTTGCGATACTCTTAGATCCTATTTGTACCCCTGATTTATCCCTTCTAATCCCCCCCCCCTTCCCCCGTGTTGATGTACACAGCTAGAAATTGGACTGTTGTGGACTTATAATACTGCAAGCAGTAAGAGATACCAAACGTGTTTTTCTTCCTATTCACAAAGCAGCAAAAATGTTGTCAAAAACGGAGAGAAATTTTTTAAACCGTGTTAAAATTTGTTCGAGAAAGACGTGTCTATCTACAAACAGAATGCTGAATGAAAATATCTTGTAGTTTGTGGAACCGGTAAATTGGCCAACATTCTGAAATTCAAACATGGGACACTCACGGAAGCCCGGGGAGGGGGGGGGGTAAAATTTATGAAAGTAAGTGCTTGAATTTCGAATCAATTTAGAAAAGAAAAAGAAAGAAATTGGTTCACCCCCAAATCGAAATGTTTTATATAGAACTGGTATTTTCTGGAGTCGATCACAGGGATGACGGACAGTACGGGACAAAACCTCAAAATATCGGACTGGCCCGTATAACGGAGAGGTTGGTCACTTTTTAGGAGCGGCAATCCTATTATATAGTTACGCTCATCCCTGACTGTCTTAACTTCTGTGCAACCTGCTCCAAGATAAAACTTTCACCGCTATTACTCCAAGAAAATCAAAAAGCACAAAAAGTGTTATAACATCCACACCGTTTGTACGATCCGCGTGAAAATTTTTCATAATTATGTATGAAAATATAAAAAAACAATCTGCGCTGTTTTAAAAATCTGAAAATCCATCCATTCCCTCATTTTTAAGCGATTTTTTTTGCTATTTTCAGCTCTATTTTATTTCCGAGTGTGAAAAAGAGTGAATCATTTGCGTGACAAAATTGGGCACTACAAGTGACAATGACGACACATTTGAAGTTACGGTCATCAGGTTTTGAAGGGAAAGTTGCGATTTCAGTTCGTTTTAAATAGTTTTTTTAGAAAAACATGGTTTAATTTCTTTTTTTTTTTTTTTTTTCATTATAATGATCGTCTGCTTTGAAGCATTGATAGAAGAGGTACTATTTGCACAAAACGAAATGTTTCCGCGCCTTTCCAGAAGATCATGTATAATAAAAATTGAATATGAAGTTATTTATTTTAGGTGGAAGAAGATTCAATCTATTGAGTGTAGACATATTTTCGTGAAGCATTTTTTCTAGCGCCCGTTGTAATTGCCTCCACAACGGGCTTTGACTTCTAGTTAAAATAATAAAAACTTTGATAGATCAAAAGTGATATGTATTGAATGATTTTGAATATATATTTAATTATTCATCTTTACTGCTCAATTATGAATTTCTTAAACAGGGATTGATCCAGGAATTTTTTTCCAGAGTCCCGTTTTTGTGAAAACTTTATTTTTGTTAATTTTCATACCAGTTAAAAGTAAATTGTCTAGTAAAATAATTTACAAAATAAATTAAAATATGGAGTAAAATGCCACTGAAAGGTTGTTTTCATCGATTATACCTTTGTGAAATTCTGTTTTAATCGGTTGTAATTTTGTGAAAGGGTCGTGTAACGAGTCCAAATTCGTCTGAATAGATCCTTTATTAAAATATATGAAAAGCCATAGCATTTGGAAATAAATTTCATAATGATTTACAAATCATTGCAAATAACCCTTTTTCAGAAAGGTCTTGGGTCTAGGCCCATAGCGTAGACCTAGAACCACCCTCCTTTGTTTGCGCTTCTGCAGTTGAATCACATCACAACTCGTTGAGCAATTGAAGTAGAACCATGGCCGAATATAGTTGTTTGCGATATATGAATACAGATGGCAGCACTACCTATGTCGAAAAACAGTAATTCAGGGTCTATCCATGGCTATCTAGTCTTAAGGTTCTTGTACATTTCATCTAAGTCGAACCAGAGGCGTATATAAAAGGGGGGGGGGCTCGAACTCCCTTGGAAAATGTAAAGTACTTATTAAAAAACACCTAAATTTCACATTTATATTAACTCTAGTCACAATAAGGTTTAAAATACCTGATCGGCTCCAACCGAAATGGAAATTTGTAAACGCTACTGCCGTCACTGCATGATTTTATTCAAACAAAAGTTATTTTTAGAATGGGCGGCTTATATATAACTACAGAATATAAAAGAAAAAAATTAAGAGTTAGTGCAAAAGTATTAGAATGAGATAAAATTGTTTCAGAGTTCCTTGTGTAGAGACACTTTTCCTAAAGCATAATCTACTACTTAACATTAAGTCCATATATATTTTTTATTTTTTTACAAAAAGACAGGGGCGTAGCTACCGCCGTATCTGCCGTATCAATTATACGGGGCCCCCGGGCCACGGGGGGGGGCAACGTGCGTAAGCAAAAATTAATAAAAGGTTACAACCGCAACTGCTGAAAGAAGTTTTTCAAAATTAAAACTGATAAAAAATTACCTAAGAACTTCGCTGGGACAGGAACGCGTGTCAGACCTGTCACTATTGTCTATAGAGGCAGAAACTTTAGGAAAACTGAAGTCATCATCAGCTATAATGATTTAATAAATCAGTTTGCCGAAAAAAAGGCAAGGAGAGTGTATATTTAATTTGAATTGTTTGTAAAAAGTGACAGATGGATAATTATGATAAATAAATATTTCTTTTAATTTTATGCAAACATTTTTTTTTTTTTGTGAGAAATATTTACCCTTCCTAAGGGCCCCCCAAACAAATTTTTATACGGGGCCCCGCCAAGGCACGCTACGCTTCTGCAAAAAGATTATGCTTTTTAACAAAGATTATGTCTATTATCTCCTTCCCCGCCACCCCCACTTTGAAGGAAGTCCACGTACGCTACTGACCTGAACAGTAAATAGTCTTTGGTGTTAAAAGATTATAAATGTTGCCTAGTTTGAGATGAAAGCACTGAATTTCAATTGCAGTTTTTAAGAATAATTCTATTTGCCATAAGTTAATGGAAAGTGCTTCAAACAGCAAATTATGTGTGTTTTTAATATTTATTTTATGTAGCAAAATTGATACTATGTGCAGAGGCCTACCGTAACCCTCTGCAATCAGTGGCGTAGCTAGGATTTTCTTTTGAGAGGGGGTCCAAAATGTTCCCTTCGACATATACGCATATAAATATCAATTAAAAAAAGAATAGGGATAAGATCCTTTTTCCGTGTCTCTCTCATTTGGGGGGGCGCCTGACCCCTCCCCTTTTACTACGCCACTGTTCGCAGTGCGGAAGGGGGGGTCTAGATAAGGGTCCCCCCAAAGATTCACAGTTACATTTTAAAAAATGAAATTTAGACCCTTTTCTTTAAAGAAAGAAAGAAACTCAGCTTGGTAGCTGAGAAATTTTACAGTTGCAAAGGATAGGAAGTAATAGCTGATTCGAGACTGCTATTGATAGCATATCTCGGCTATATCTTTTATGGATAGTACATGTCCTAAGTGACTCGGTCAAAACTCCTGAAATTGTAGAATTTTACAACCAATTGCAAAGAATGTATGTGTTTTTCAACCAAAGTATTCATTGACGGGAGCTATTGCAAACTACAGCTGTGCGATTCCGATATTCAGGTTTAATGAAAGCTTTTAGTTGAACTGGTTCTATAGTGTGACATATTTACATATAAACAAAAAGAGGAGAGCGGCCCATACACATTACGGCCCGGGGGGGGTGGATTTTTGCTGTACACCACTGACAATCCGCACCAGTGTAAGAAATGTACTTGCATTTTAATGTAACCATAAAATATCATTATGCATCAATTATGGTGCACTATGGTTTGAAGGGTTGTCTCCCCTCCTTAAATTGCAGCACTACGCAGTAGAACAATTCCTGAGAAGCACCGTAAGTGTAGGCTCTTGGGACTAGAAGCTCAGGCTTATGAATTTTGGTTTTGTTATGAATATTTCTCCCTCTCAAAACTTTCATTAGATTTCAAATCCCAAGAATGTACATCCATGAGTATGTGGGACTTCGGCCCACCTTCTTCCAGTATTTTGGAAAAATTCACGCTCGTGGCATAAGTTATCTTGCTTAATTTTTCTTTTTTCAGCTAAATTGGCTAAGTGCTCAGTATTTTTTAAAAATTTTAATAAAGGGGTTATAACTTGTATTAAGTTAATATTTATAACTGTGTGTTATTTAATTTGTGAAGTATTCAATTTTTCCCGAGGTTCTCGTTTGTTTATTATTATTGTTATTAACTATTCAAGATCCACGTAGCAATGAGTTATTTTTAAAAAGAAACATCTGTAAGTTTTTTACCAGAAAAATTATTCTTCAGATTTACCTAGAAATCAGTGGCGGCCCGTAGTCAAAAATGTTAGTGCAGCCGGAAACATATGACCCCCCCCCCCCTCCCCTTCCTCCGGACAGGAATGGAAAATCTTTGTTACTGAATTCGAAAGCTGGCAGATTAAGTCCTCACCCAGTATTCTCTCTATTCTAAAAAAAAGTAAAGGCCGCTGTCAAAGCTTATGGACCTATCTCCTCCTAAACCGTAGGGATTTGAGTTTCGACTAAGGTGCCCACAGATTCGGAAATTCCGAGGAACCTGCTAAGCTGATTTAGATTTCGAAAATCGAATTATTTTAGAAGATATTAATAAAAAACTGAAAAAATAAACCGAATGGTTGCCAGATTTGGCATAAAATCATTCATTCCTTTGCAACAAAGCGTTTCCAAGTTTCTAGAATCGCGTGAAATTTACAAACATGAGTTAGAATTACGCCCATTTTACGCCAAAATAAAATGTTCGTCCGTTCTCTAATTTCCGTAAATATGCATCGATTTCTACGAAATTTGTATATTTTACTCTTGTCTACTGTACCATGTACCCTATTGAAAATGGTATTTGTAGCCTTTATAGTTTTTCTACAGGAGCACTCAAAATATTCCCAATACGTTGCGTTCTATGGGAAGTTATTCTTTAAAGCGTATCATCCTACTATATAGTTACGCTGATCCCTGACTCAAGATAAAACTCATTTCCACATTACTGCAAAAAGATTACGAAATTAAGCACTGAAAAGCCTAATAATATCTACACCATTTGTACGATCCGCTTGAAATTTTCCATAAATATGTATAGAAATATAGAAAATAGTATGCGCTATTTTAAAAATCTGAAAACCCACCCGTTCCCTCATTTTTAAGCGATTTTTCGTTCTTTTCAGATCCATTTTATTTCCGAGAGTAAAAAAAGTTAATCATTTGCGTGACAAAAGTAGCTGTTGCAAGTGAGTATGACATCATATTGATGTCACAATTATCCGGATTTTTCCTGATTTATGAGTTTAATTTTTTTTCATAAATAAAATTATTTCTTCGGGATTCCGAAGGTATAGTAGTGGTATGTTAGTAGGTGTATAGTAGGTGTATAGTAGTAGTATGTTATAGTAGTGGCATAGACGTAGAGTTATATGGGCCCGTGGGGCTCGAGCCCCCCCAATAAATTGTAAATAGGGGCTGAGCCCACCCAATAATTAACCACTAAATACAGAAAACTAATTTATACTAACAGATTATGCAATTTAAAGTATGAAATGAAGAAAAGTTCAGATGTGTCTAAAATGCACTATCTCATTGAAAATGTTTTTTTTTTCCTCCTTTGGATTTTTTTACTTTGCTTCTATTTTTAACTTATAACATGGTGGGAACATACTAACATGGATACTTACCTTACATAGGTGTAGAATTCTATGGACCCATAGAGCTCGAGCGCCTCCAATAATGTACACTTATATGTAGTAAGTCATAGCTGTAAACTACTACGGAATATAATTAACCACTTTTTGTAAACAATATATTTCTTAATTATTTTTTTCAAAATAGTAACCAGCTCGCGCGCGCAGCACAAAAATTTTGCTATATTTTAAGCGGAAAAATCATGTAGAAAAAGTGGTTAATTGTAAGTAAGTTATATGTACCTGAATCAGTGGCGTAGCCAGAAATTTTTCATGAGGAGGTGGTTACGACTTCTGCAACTCACACATATGTATACGGGTGTATGATAAGGAAGTGAAGAATATACATTTTGTATGGCAAAAAATTCCTCATGGGGGTGGTTATGACCCCCCCTAAACCCCCTTGGCTACGCCACTGACGTGAATATATGTGGTTGTGAGGCCCGGCCCCCCCAATAATTTTGAAAACTTTACGCTTATGAGTAGTGGACACTCTCCATAGCTGCTTGCTTAGGTCTTTGGTACCCAAACTAAGTTTCAATAATGTAAACATTGGAAATTTGGTAAAGTGCAGCGATAAGGAATAAGTAAGTAAAGGAATAAAACATTTCCCGACCTGACTCTTAACCAGTTTTATGTTTTTAATTTTGCAACCTAGCATGTGAACGAGATTATAAACACCAGCACTCAATTTTAATATTTTGTTTCACATTTGCTAACGTGGCTGCCTTAGCAACAAATGAATAAAAAAAAGGGGGGGGGGAGGTTCTATCTTGAGATTATTAAAATACATGGAGTTCATATTTGTCAACGAAAAGTTTTCGTCTGCTACGGTGTATATTTACATTAGAAAATAACTTTGAATTGATTACTGAGTTTTTTGTGTAAAATGAATTTTAATTTTTAATATGAGTTTAACGATAACTTGAAACTGTGTTAAAATTTATCGATGCATGAAATAAACGTATATACTGTTTGAGTGTGATCGCCATTATAAATTAACACTTTTTAACGCTTTCTAACAAGGTTGAAAAGTGTTTATGATTTCAGTTTGTCTGTCTGTCCGTCCGTCCGTGCTCTAGCTGTCGTAAATATACATCGATTTCTATGACATTTATGTATGTTATTGTTATTTCTCTCTATTCTAAAAAAAAGTAAAGGCCGCTGGCGCTGTCAAAGCTTGTTGGCCTATCTCCTCCTAAACCGTGGGGATTTGAGTTTCGACTAAGGTGCCCACAGATTCGAAAAATTCCGAGGAACCTGCTAAGCTGAATTAAATTTTGAAAATCGAATTATTTTAGGAGATATTAATATAAAACTGAAAAAATAAACATAATGGTTGCCAGATTTGGCATAAAATCATTCATTCCTTTCCAACAAAGCGTTTCCAAGTATGTAGTATCACGTGAAATTGTCGAACATGAAGTAGAAATACACCCATTTTACGCCAAAATAAAAACTATATATGAAATAAGTAACTCAAAATGTGTTACACAAAGTTGACAATTTTCAAATAATAAGTTCGCTTAGACAACAGGAGTTTAGAATTAGCGATTATTCGTTTTTCCAAAACAGAATAACTAATATCTTGAAAATGAAAAATAATTAAAATGCAGATTATTTTAAAGCCGGTTCGGTCCAGCTGGATTATTTGCTAGCAGTAGAAATATTTGGCGGCGTTAACTATGCCATTATAGCAGTTATAGTACACTTTGGATATTTGCTAGCGCGACGAGATGGTATAATTCGTGGTGCTAAGTACGCCAATCTGCAAACGATTATGTAAATGAAAATATGGATAACGGTTTTCCGGTAACCTTAAATGAACAGTAATTATAGGTTGTGAGCATGTGTCAATCGCCAAATAATGAAAAGTCGCCATTGGTGGCAAGCTATCCTATCTGTTCCGTAGCTTTTATTAACTTTACATGTACGCAAGTCGCCAAATAATGAAAAATCGCCATGGGTGGCAAATTCACAAGATGTGTCCAATAGGTTTTACATTATTAAAAATACAGCTGAAACAGATGTTCTGATTTTATTACGCTTTAGCTCCTAATTAATATAACTTTTGAATGGCAACATTAAATTTCATTGTGTTTCTGAGGAGTGCAAATAATTTTTCCAGCGATTATAAGCGGAGTCCGCACTCCAGGTGGAGTATAGCTCAGGACCCGTACAACACGGATTCCCATAACAAAATATCTTCCGTGTTATGAGGGGGAGGGGGGTCTACTGTAGTGTGAAGTTTAAATTTTTATGTACCAATGAACATGCAAGAACCAAGCAATGTGTAGCTCAGTAACATTCTATCTGATCCAATCTTCGGGTTTTGTCTGTTGAAATTATGTCTTTTTTACGAATAAGCCTTATTAGGGGCCGAATGCCTCATACTAAAAGCGAGCGTAGCGAGTCTGGGGGCCTTGGCCCCTATAAAAAAAAAAGAAATTACAAAAAAAATGTAAGAGATCCTATTTTACTTCCATAAAATGGACATAAATTTCAACCAGTCGCTCCTATCCTCAATATTGCAATAATCCGTGTCTGATTCGAAGTTTCTTTAGAATTTTCTTTTGTAATGGTAACTTGAGAAGAAAAGAAAAAAAAAAAAAAAAAAAAAAAAGGAAAACTTATTTATTTTTCATAAGTCAAATCAATCCTCCTTTCTTTTAAACTTGCGAATCAGCCAGTGATGTCCTCATAAAAAGGCGTTGTTTTCAGATATCATTAATTTTAAAAGCTCTTTAAAATTCCCCATGTTTAAAGAATTTTCTCGCTCGCCATGTCCTCCAAATGGCTTACTTACTTAAATAGAATTCTAGGCAAGAAAGGTTCTTGCTTACTTAAAAAGAATACTGCTTTGATGGGTAGTTGCATGAAGCGTCTATTCAGGCTTACCTTCTTGATAAATTCAGCTATATAAAATCGAGAGTTTTCCTTTAATTCGTCAGCAATTTAGCTCCCACTTCTTATCAACTCCTTAAATTTTAAAGAATTTTTTAAATGCTCGATTGAGCTTTCATGTGTTTTACATGCTCGTGTGATGGTGATTAATCCATCCTATCCAGTACCATTCCAAACGCTCTTTTTTATCTCAACGATTAAACACGGCGAACAAAACATTTTTTTTTTTGTTGTTGTTGTAAATAAAAACTGCCACATAGGCACGAGAATAGTGCATATCAAGATGAATGGAAGCTACGACCATGCTGAGACGAACCTGCTTTTTTCTTATGAATGGACAATTTTGGTGTCGGTCTATTTTCTTTTAGTGGTTGTCGTTTATCATCTTCTTTCCATATGTTAAACGGAATTTCAAGCAAGACGCAAACTGGATAATAACGGGGCTCCATGTTTCCAAACGGTTAAATCATAGATTCCAATAACACATGGACCAAGGGCGGCTCCAGGCTGAATTTTCAGAGGGGGCCATTGAACTTTTTAGATAGCCTATAAATTGTTTAAAATGCCAATTAAACGTGAGGAATCGTAAAGTATACGAATCTAAAGTTCAAAAACAAAAAGTTCGGAGGGGGCTATGGCCACTATGGCCCCCTCACTGGAGCCGCCCCTGACATGGACACAGTAACAAATAAAGCTAAAAACTTTCAACCTTCCCAGACGACAAAAAAAACCCTATTGTTTCCGTTAGAATGGGCTAGAACTGCGGTTTTCAACCTTTTAACGTCGTGCGACCCCCCCCCCTCCAACAAAGGCTAACTTACAGTGGCGCCCCCTCCTCACATTTTGCAGCATACATTGAGTTTTTAAATCTTTAATAATGAACATTTTAAGCGAAAATGGATATATTTTTGAGTAAAAATGAGGAATAAGATGATTTTTTAAAAACATGCATCACTACTTGCTCTATAGTCTCACGCGCCCCCCTCAGGTTGAGAAACGCTGGGCTAGAACATATATTCTCTGTGTCTTATTTTCTCCCTTACTTCTCGTCCGAGCCAATCAGTTCGTCGAATTCACAAGTGCAGCCGTAGTCAGAAAACCTTTCTTCAGCTGAGTCTTAGCTACATACCCCATATGCTATCCTATGCCGGAGAGACTGCTTACATAGTCGTTACCACGGTGCTGCCACTTCCTTTATCAGCTCTGAGGGCTGTACCTACGACTTTCGCAGTTGAATTACGGGAAGATTAAAGGGATTTTTTAAAAAAAAAATTACCATAGGAATTCCATAATTCTTATCTGAATTTAAGAAAATTTATAGAATAAATTATTTTAAAGTATGTGCTGATAATTTCAAGTGCAGCCCGGCAGTACTTGCTGTATCCCACGAGCCGCCACTGCTAGAAATGTTATCCGAAGAATGCATATCAGCCATCAACCGCCTCGAAGCTGAACAGAACGCCTTGATCAGAAAACTTAAATGAGGACATATCCGCATACTCTTACGTTGCATAGATACATTGCACAAAAGTACTTCAAATAATTTCTTTAATTTTTTAAGTTGGGATTAAAAAAAATAAAAAAAATTGCTTTTTAGGTCTAGTCATTTTTAATAATTTAATTATATTATTTTCATTCATTTTTTTTTATTGATTTATTCATTTAAAAGCCTAATAATTTCTTGAACATTTCCACCCCTGTTACGCTGTTAAAATACGATATTCTTATTGGGTCCGATAGATTACACAGGAGCATTTTTCAAATTCATAAATTTCCATAATTTATTTTCTTTCAAATTAATTCAAACCAAAGTCAACAAATTTTTTGTTATATAAAATATTTCATCGTATTTTTTAAAATAGAATATTTCATGGTATTTTTTTTTTTTCGTTATTATTAATGAAATTACTCGTTAACATGTGTAACAATCAAGTCAGATTTTAAAAGTCACAAGAATAGTACTGAGTCGGAAGAATCAGCAGCCATATTGTGATTTCTAAGTGACGTCACATAGTGACTAGTCACAAAGAAGTGTCACTACCACACTGGGAAGTTGTCAATTCAAGGGCGGATTAAGGGGGCGGTCGCCCCCTCCCCCGAGAAAAAAGAAATTAATGTAAAAGATCCTATTTTACTTCCATAAAATGGATGTATATGTCAATATTCTAACTAACCGCCCCCACCGGCAAACTTGAATTAATCCGCCACTGTGTCACTTACCAGACATGATGTCACTCTGTGACGTCACAGTGACTGCTAAATGAAACTACATTAATTTATTCTAACTAAATTGATTGTTTAAAGAACATTCCTGTAAAATAAGCCCCCTCTTTCTCTTAACTGTGTCTCCTTAGAATACTCACACTAACAAAAATAAATAAATTAAAAACAATAGATAATTACAGTTTTCCTTAGCATTTATACTTACTTTTATTTATTTTTATTTTTATCGTTCCATTGTTATGTGATGTAGAGTATTTCAAATAAATTTTATAGCTTTTTTTTTTTTCCGCCCTCCATAATTTTTCGTAACCAAGCAAAGGGAGAAAAAAAGTCTGGTGGGAAAAATTCTTCCGGCGTTCACGTCGGTTTACGAAAACTCTGAAGGGGAAAAAAATCGCGCCTAGAAAAGAAGATCCCGTTTTTGCTTTCGGTGATAGCTCAAAGCAATGGTTTTGACCTTGATAACGTTAAAGGGAAACTTTACAAATATAGTTAGTAAATCTAAAGGTCGGGTTATCATTTTTCGGAGTAAATCGTAAATTATTATTTTGATGTCTCGTGTATGCAAATGCATTACCGTCTGGAAAACTGATTGGAGTATTTTTGTACATATGCTCCTCGATTATTCGTAGTTTCATATATAGTTTTTATTCAGTTATAGTATTCTACAAATGATCTATTTTTTTTTGTGTAAAAGCGCTCAATAAACTGCAGTGAAAAGAATTAAAGAACGTTAATTTGTTGTCATCAAATGCTAAAGCACAAAATATTCATTAAAAAATTAGGCAGGTAGGAGAATTTTTAGGAGAAAAAAAGAGCTGGGAGTATTTATTCTGAGCCCCATACCACCTCCTTTAGCCCTTTGAGGCGCAACCCTTTTCCAATGTTGAAAAAAGGGCAACTGTTGCCATCGCTCGACTTAACTACCAGCAAGATGGCGGATGATCGACACGTTCATCGCGTGCCACAGATCTAGAGACCCCCTTTTTTACGGCAGCTGGCTTGTTCTCGCATCCTTCCATTTTTCAGCAGATGTCAGTGCTGTTAAAAATAATCGTGACAATTCTTATACGGGAAATGACGTGCTAAAAAGTAAAGGATTCTCGTCGAGCTATGTCACCCGCAACTATTTTTATAGAAATCAAAGCTATTCTTTGTGACTGGCAACAGTCAAAACGTCAGAGTTTGGTGTTCCCAAAGCGGGAACACTGCGCGTTAAAGGGTTAGTCTGTCTACCATTTCGTTGAGAATAAAGAAGGAATGGCACCTTATAATTTAATTTTGTTACCGCCGAAAATATCAGTTCCTATCATTATTAGACCTCGGATCCAATTGTATAATATGTCCTGATACAGGGCCCGATTTATTAAAATCTCCACTCGACTATTTGGGACAACTCTGGATAGCGTCCCCCCTAGCACTGTTATCGATGGGAAATTTCTAAACTGGAGGCACACACACACACTAAATAAATAATAAAAATTAAGGATAATTCTGAAAATACCATTTTGACAAGAAATAAAACGTATGACGCATTAACTTCATTGCTATTATAAATGAAATTAAATATGTATATGTGTATATAAACTTTTTTAAATAAAAATTTTGCGAAGCCCTCAACATTTGGGGTCCCCTAGGCACTGGCCTAATAGAAAATCAGGGCCTGGTCCTGAAGTAACGTCATTGTGATCACAAATTCTTTAAAACTAGAAGTTCAAGAACTCTTAACTTTTCCTGCTTTAAAGTTCCATTTAGGCTAAAGTTCATAACAATTTTTTTTTTTTTTCTTCCCCGCTTTTCAATTTAAGTGGCATTTATTGTTAGCGTCTGATTCCGATAACAATAGTTTACTTAGAAGAAGTTAATTATAAAAGAATTTGACTGTACTAATGATTTTTGATTTATCTTATGTCATATGTTGTATCTTTTGTGTAAGATCAGTAGCGATTAGAACACAAATGGCAGTCAATTATTAGATTTTTCTGGTATCAATATGGCAGATATGTTACGTATTAGTAGCACAATTTGTTGAAATTCATCTTTAAACCAGACCAATGTATTTTTTTCTCCCCCCCCCCCCATTCCGCAAAAAAGAGGTGGGGGGAGAAAAGTCCCGCCGTTTTGTCCGAAGAACCTTCTGGATAAGGTTCTGTCTGTCTGTTAAAAGAATTACAAGTTAAATGAAAGGGAAGAAAAGAAATGCAAAATAAATAATTTTTTTAAGTATCTAAATTATTTTTACTACTTTCAAATGGCTGTGCTTTTAATTATAACAATAATAATTACATTTTTTAAGTACTCTGGAATCAAGCAGCTTGGTTTAAAAACTGAAAATTGATTTTTATTAGTTGATTCTTTTAAGTGCCCTTATGTATGTTGGTTATCTAAGCGGCATTTCCCCCTGCAGGTAGTGGTATATTTCGATACCCCAAGAAATATTTTGACTAATATTTCTTGATCATAAGTACACAAGAAAAACGAAATGTACTTCTTACAAAATTTTAATAAATTTATCAAATAAAACCATTTCTGTAGGATTTGTCATTTATAAATGTTTTATATGGTTGCATTTTTTATTTATTCTAAGAGCTTAAAAATATTCAGTTAAACTGATATAACCAGTCTTTTTAATTTCTTCATTTTTTAAATTACACTGAGAAGGGCCAATCATATATTATGTAAATATCTTTAAAAAAAAAAAAGAAAAAAGAAAAAAAAACTAGTCAAAATTGCTGGAAAATTGCTGTTGTAAGATTCGTAATTATATATTTTAAGTAATCGAAAAAACATTATATATTTCGTAATGCTAAAAAATTGTAGTTTGACCCCTTGTTAAAGAAAGGGTGGATGGAAACAGGGATGGAAAAATGCCCGACATCCCCGGGGTATGTAAACTTTTCAGCCGAGCATGCATTTTCCCCCACATGCCCGATCGGGCATGTAAAATAAATTAACCACATGAGATTCATAAATTATTTTTCAGGCAATCTTCAGGAAAAGGTTTCAGACATATTGATGGTCATGCTGTTCATATATCCTAGGTGTCCATACTGATTTGGTTTGTGGTTGCAACATTTCATTTCAATGCAAACAGCCTGAATAATGTAAATTTTACAGAGCAATAAAATGTAGTAATATTTTCCGGGCATATAAATTTTTGGTTCGGTCATGTATTATTTTGGAATACATGCCCGACTGGGCACGTAAATTTTATTGATTTTTCTGCCCCTGGATAAAAAAGAAAATTCTCTCAAATTTTGCAGAATGTTTTCGACTTTTTTTATTTTTTTTTTACCTGATAATATTCTAGCCTTACACTTTATTACTAGTTAATATCAGTCAGAAATATTCCAAATGCTGACGCTTAAAACATTTATTATATGCTGTTCAGTTTTTGGGAAAAGGAATCATTGATAAATAATTAAATTACATTCACGCCTTGTCGAACGAGTTTACAGTTATCTATGATTAAAGCCCACTCTAGGGACGGGCACAGTCCGGACGTTGTCCAGGGCTCCGAAATTCGGCAGCTGCATTTTGTTAGTGAGTGTTCGAAAAATATTGATATTTCAAATTTACCCCCCGCAAAGTTCAAGTGTAAGCCAAATTTCCTGTATATTTTTTTTAAAGAAAGCTTTTCTTAAGTATGCACCGTGAGTAATGTTTAAATTAAAACATTTTAGTTTTTATTCAAACTTGAACTGATTGACTATTAGGCATCATAGGACAAAATTTTAAATAAAAGTAAAATAAAAGGAATTTTCAATTCTAACAAAACTTTTTAGATTATAATTAATTTAAAAGTATAATTGTAGAATTGTTTAGTCATTTTCTGAGTATTATATTGCTATAAGGTTCATAGAAACTAAAACGTGAAAGTTTTCCGTGTAGTATTCATACAGCAAAATAATTTACTGAACAACTGATTTACTTTTTATTTTGTAAAATTTTATGAATTTTACATCGGAGTATTGCATAAAATTAATTATACTCAACGTAATTGATTTTTCTCAAGGAGTAAAAACTTCTTTAATGACTCATTTTTATTAATAGTATAATTATTCTAACCATAGTATTTATTTTAAAAATGTTTGTTTTTATTTGTTTAAATAGTTTTTTTAGATGTTTTTGATTTTGTTTATTTTTAACTGATATCATTGTTCTAATCTTACTAGAATGTACTGAAATATGTTACTGAAGATTAAAAAGTTGCGGGAGGGGTCAATTCTTGTGATGCATGAGGATACGATATTATTTATATTTTAACAGACCCAAAGGTCTTCGAAAAAAACATCATAACATTTCAAACTGGGTACTTTTAATCCCTTTGTCTATTAAAAATTATTTAATTTTCTTACACTGCAGTAAGTTAGTCTGTTAGATTATACATTATTACACAGCATTATAAGTATATATCTATTTATTTAAGCAATAAGATAAGGCATTTATAATAAAAGTTGTTGCAGTCCTTTTTTATAAAGGAGTAAGCTTAAAACTGGGGAAATTTTCGAATTCTTAAAACACATGTATTTGCGGTTTCTTTTTTTCTCAGCTTGGAACAGTGCTTTACATATTTATAATCTTTGATAAAATATGCATAAGCATTCCGCCCTTCAATCAAACCTCAAGCGCGTTCGTTCCACTTTTTAATTAGTTGCTATCCCCTCTTGTTTATTTCCCTCCGAGGTCGTACGGAAACGAAGTCTAGCAGCTCGCCAACCATTTTCACCAAATGAAAAATCCCACCAAGATACACAAGCTCCTCGAAAATATTGATTACTTGTTACTACTAAGTATCTCCCACTCTCTCGTCAAAAAGTCCTTGTCAAACAATGGCGGTAAATGCAGCTGTCTTAGTTTTTACCTGTGTGATCGTTGCATCCGGATAGTTTTCGGAAGGGAGAGATAGAGAAGAAAAAAAAAAAATATAGGTTGGCGTGGTTTTTATTTTTGGACCATGTGAACTGGGCAGAGAGTAAGTTTCTTCTGTTTACTGTGTGTGTGTGTGTGTGTGTGTATGTATGTACGTATGTGCCGTCAGTTTGTTTATTTCATCGCGTTGCGTTTTGTGATAGTAAGTAGTATGTTGAACTGAATGAAATAAGATTTGTCACTGTTATCCAGATGAAATTGCTTTTTTTTAACTTTATTAAAGTGAGTACTTTTTTATCGGTTGTTTAATTGGATTCATGATCAAGATATGCCGCTGAAATTTATTTTATTTAATTTATATGTATAGTTTTTGTTTATGTGAGCTTTAGGAAATACTCTAAATAATATTTTTAAAAAGTTACATCTGAGCTTAAAGGAATAAAAGGGTTGATTTTTCATTTCGTAACTTTTATCCCCTCCCCCTTTTTTATACACAAGTTTTAAGTTTTTCTTAATCTCCTCCCTCTTATCTGTATTTTTTCTTAATATACATAGCAACTTGTTGAATTTAACTTATATATTTAGTTTTAATAGCTGCCTTTACTGGATCGTAATATAATTATTTGAAGTAACTTTCAGTTGAGTTATACGATTACGTTTAAAACGTTTTTTTTTATAAAATTGATAAACTAATGAAAACGTGTATATTTACTTTCTGAACCACGCAGTGCTTGAAGTTGAAATTTTATGAATAGTTTAAAATATGAAGATATTTCGTTTTAAATATTTTATTTATTTAAAATCATTATTAACGAATGATATTTATATTTCTTTGGTGAAATAAATAAAGGGAAATTAACATTTTAAACGCATTTCTTTGACATTTTATTTTGTTTATGTAAAAGTTATTTATTTATTTATTATTTTTATATGCGTATGTATTTGTTTTGTATTTAATTTTAGGCTGCTGAAGAGTCTGTTAAGGGTCGTAAGAGCCGCGAGTCGTTGTTGAATGCAAGCAACATCGAAAGCCCCCGTACCCCAGTTGATATTTCGGGAAAAGTAAACGGTGGTCCACAGTCTTATCTCAGCCAATCAGAAAATCAATCACCATCAAGTGCAGGGTCAGTTCACGTAGGCCAAAACGTAAGTGTATTAAAAAAAAAAAAAAATTTTTTTTTTTTAAATTGAAGTTTTCGTTCATTATCCTATTAACTATTTCATATCAGACCAATAAACAGTTTTTTAAGTAAATACTAAATTTTAAATTTTACATTAGAGGAGTTTTGAAGCTTTACATAGTAATAAAGCATTTCTTGTGCTGTTAAATTTATGAGTTCTTAATTAAATTTAAAAATTTCTCTATGCAATGTAGTTTAATTTTTGTAGTATTTAAAACAATATTAATTTTTGCTAAATTTGATTTTAAAATTATGTCTATCGAATGAAAGTACATAAACAGACATATTAAAAAAAAACAAATTGAAACACATGAAAAATATTGTACTACTGTATAAATCTTACATGCTTCAGCTAGTTTCAGCTGGGTACAAAACTACCATTAAATGGTACTATATGAAAATAATATGGCATAATAAAAAAAATTGATTAAAATTTGATAATTTTTGAATCTTCTGTCATATATTGTTTAGTAATTTGGTCCCTCAAAATGCTTCCAGAAAAAAAATTCTTCCAGATTAAATATTAAAGGAAAAAGTTGGTAAGGTTTTAGTATTTTTATGACAAAAGTTCTTGATTAAAATAAATCTTTTCTTTTTATATTATTTTTAAAAAGTAATATTTTTTGATCTTCTTAAATAATTATACTTAAGAAAGACTGAAAATTCTGTATATATTTAAGAGCTATGTATCCATGTGCTTTTGTTTACTAGTTCCAATCATGTGACTTAGAAATCCCACCTACTTTTGTGAATGAAGGGAAGATAAGAGTTTGATGGCCTCCCTTGAATTTCTATTGGCATTTTGCCACTCACTTTATATTTAGCTGATATCTGTTCTTTGCCAGTTCTGAACTTGTTTACTTTATCCTCATGTACTCAAAAAAGCAAATGGAGTAGTGTCAACCATTGTGTAATATCTGTAATACCTATAGGTAAGGTCAAGACACAGTTCTTTTAAACTTCAATAAGTAACTTATTAATACTCTAGAGATTCATATATTTTGTAAATGGATGGTGTTTAAATTATTTTTTAAATACTATCTTTGATTCATTTATTTTGAATTCTGCTATAAATAGTTTTTAAATAAAATAATATTAGCAATGTCTTTTTTTTTTCCTGTCTTGTTAAAATTTTAATTCCTAAGTTTAAAATTCTGCATTTCTAATTATCTATGCAAAAGATACATGAATAACTTGTATCTAACATATGAAGGGTGTAGATGCAAAACTCATGTTCTCCACTTTTGCTAAACTCAACATTTTTCATATTTAAATTTAAAATTCTAGCTTTACCAGAATAATTACAAATTTGTCAATGTAAATAAGTTTTTTAAAAGCCAATTTTTTAAATGGGCAGTTGGAGTTTTGCTTAAGATCTCCTGTCATGTGTCCAAATATGACAGATTAAAAAAAAAAAAATAAGTGGATGAGCATTTTGACTTATACAAATGTAAAAGGGGAAGTAGATCGAAATTTCATCCAAATGCCAATTCTGAACTCATTACCTGTTTTAAATAATTTTATCATCATTGGCTTAGCTGAAAGAAAAAACGCTATTCTTTATCTGTGGTATATTAAAAATATGATCTAAATTTCCAAACATGCTTTATTTATCACGCCATTGTTTAAGGTGCGAGGAAATGCGCTTATTTGTTGAATATATTTTGATTGGGTTAATTTTTGAGATTAAAAGTTTTATTATGTTTAGTTATAAATTTAAGCAATCGTTATCTCACGTCTATGAGTCAGATAAGTGTAGTTTTCCACTATATATATGTATATTTTATTTTGTAACTTTATTCTTTTTACCGAAAAAGTTATGAATCAAGTTCCAAATTTGAGTTTATATAAGCACAGTTTTGTTGATTAAAATATATAATTTAAAGTATATTGTTATTAAAATGCGTCTATAATTTATTTTTGTAGTTACGTTCAGACAGTCGACTTCCATTTTCATTGATTTAAAATTGAATTGTCTACCGAGATTTCAATCAAACTACCCCCAACGTTTAGTCAATCACATTGCGAATTCATAAAGGGAGATCACCTTATGACAGAATAAAGCGGAACCCCCCTGCGGGAATAATGGGGCCTCGCCAGGCGAATAGGAACGTAACCTTGCCAACCCTCCTCCATTAAATTGCAGCGCTGCAATTGGCGAGTGTTTTGCGATATTAATGTGAAATTCTCTTATTGTGGATTACCTAATTCATGAACTTTTTTTTTTTGTGCTTTAATTCTTTGTTCCTTGTCTATTTTCTGTAGCAAATGACAAATTGTGCTTTGAAAAGGACATCTTATGGTGCAATTTCCTGTTTTATTAAGCATTATTTTCGCATTTTTAGTAAATGTACGTATGAAGAAAAGGAAAAACTCCGGATGATAAAATGAATTCTCACGGCGCATGTAGAAAATAATTGATTCTAGGGAACTCTAAAATAAACTCTCTTGTATAATTCTTTCGAGTTGAAAGCAAATGCAATGCATCAGTTGCAGTCGGAAAAGTAAATTCTTTCCGATACAGCATTTATAATAGATATTTGTAGGGAGTAAGGGAATGAGTTCCTGGGTTTGCTTATTTCGGATATAAATGGAAGAAGGCGTTGACCTGCGATTCTTATCTACAAGGATCAGGCGCTTGCGCTTCTGCAAAATTATTTTGTGGGTAGGTTGGGGTAGAACTGTTCTCTATAATTGCTAGCTCTCGGCATTTAGCAGTGCGTTTTTTTAAATCGGTAATCTTAAAAAAGATAAATACTCCTGACTATATAGATAATTAACTTTCTTATGACGTATGATTCGACTGTGGGAATAAAGAACAAGAAAGTTGAGTGCAATACGTATACAATTTATTAGGGTAACTGGGACGAGAGCATCAAAAGATATTTCAGGGTAGAGCGGGTTACCCGAGACATCAACGGATTCTAGTGTAATTAAAGGGAGAGCGAAATTTTTTCGCTAGGAGTAAAATTTAGGATTTTGTGAATGGTATTTTCATATAGCGAGTGAAAGACGTGATTTTCGTCTTTAACTTGTTTTTAAATCACCTTGAATCTGCTTACAACTTGAGTCATAAGACTTTCAACCATTGGTTTAGTCAAATTTTTGAGGAATATTAGACACTGTTTTGCAGCCGTGACAAAAAGTCAAGTTTGAAATGTTTCTGTGCCAATGTTTAATAGAGATGAGAACCAGGGTCACATCTAGGGTGAAAGATGGGGCGCAAACGGAGTACGTGCACCGGGCGCCCTGCTAAAGGGGGGACATCAAGATGGAAAGAAGGGGGAGCCAAGATTTGCCCTGGGGGCCGCGTTGAATGAGGCGAAAAATTTAATCTTTATCCGGGTGACGTGATCTCTAGTTGCGGCATTGAGCTTATCTTAACATTTTTAATGCTGTCAGCTATCTTTCAGGCATTTAAAATCGCACAGCTGCAACTGTCACAGATCATTTTACACATCTTTTCTTTTTTTTTTTTTTAATCTCCTTTACAGTGAGTTATTTTGTTCATAAATTTAAATTTCATTGGACGATATTTCGCTGTAGATCATTGCTTTATAATTAACTTAACAATGAAATAAATATCGGAATTCATGTTTATATTGCACTTAAGTCTTTTTTAAATCACTCTGTACATTTTCAGCTTGCATAATTTAAAGATTTCTCTCCATTTGAATTCTTTGTCTGAATGATTTTATTAAACTAAAAAAAAAAGTATTGATTAATTCACTCCCGCTTGTGCGCGAATTTAAATATTAAAGTTTGGTAGTAAGGCTGTCGATATATTGGCCATTTGACTGCTTCAGTTGCTTAATCGCTGTCGATATATCGGATATTAGCCCTTAAATATGCTTTTTGATTTTATTTGCTTTTGCTCTGCACAAAGGCTTTTTTGGTAAATCAAGAGTTATTAAAAAAAAAAAAGAAATCTGCAACCTTTTGATTCCAAATAAAAGATAAAATAATTTGCGTTTTCGAAATTCAAAAATTCACACACATTTGAGGAAGTTACAAGTTTTTTGATAAACATTAGCAGTTGTTAAAAATGCAGACATTTTCACTCTTTCTTGTAAAATAAGGCATTTATTTGTACATTGGTGGATAATCATAACTTCAAGAACTGGAAAAATAAAATGAAACAAACAAATAAAAAGTAATTTAAATAATTCTTGCTTTTATGAATATAAAAGCAAGCATTATTATTAATATAAATGATGCTTTTATGAAGATCAGTTATAGTTTTTAGTTTTTACATAAAAAAGCTCTTTAATAAAAGAGCTTTTTTATGTAAAAGCTTCTATTATAAATCCCCCAAATATATTTATTTATATGTAATAAAACGCCAACAGATAATTTATGAATTTTGATTACAATAATAAATGAGCCATTTTCTTTGAAAGTAGTGCAAGTCCATTTCTGACAAAAAGTTAACAATGAATGCAAGTTGCTATGCCCCCCCCCCCTTTTTTTTTAAATCTATTAACAGTTCTCCAAAAAAATCTTTCAAAATTTTTGCCTTTTAGTCAATATTTATTATCAAATACCAATATATTTAAAACCATTCTAAAACAAACCATTGAATATCTCTTTATAGTATAAGAGTAACTTGCACCACTTTTAAAGGAAATGGCGCTTGCTTTTTTGAAATTTCAAATGCAACTCAAAAACCGTTACCGAAGTTCTGTAGCTTGACTTACGCCAATTTGGCCAATTCTTATGTTTTTGGCACAAAGTCACAGTATCCACTGCATATTTTCAATTGTAGCCAATAGAGATAAAAATTCACATGGGGGTTCCCTTTTCCTTGTAAACCTGAAAATTATGAGTTTTTTGACTGTGTCTGGCGAAAAGATTATCCCTGCGAAACCGTCTGTGTCTGGCGAAAATATTATCCTTGCATCGCCATTACGTTGTTTACAGAAATATGATATCACCCAGTGTGGTCTGAAGATCCCTTCTCTGAAAATTCAATGTCTGTGCGGTCCCGGTGAATGCACTCTGGGAACTTGGGGGGAAAAAATTGTATTTCATACTTGAAGAATCTTAAAAACTTCGCATATACTTGTACTTTTTCCAGAGCATGATTGAAAAATGTTATGCCTTCGCATAACACGGCTCAAATATTCAAAAACATGAAAACCTTGTTTTATATTTATTGATGCACGGATACACAAACAGAAAAAGTACATAGTAATGTTTATTGTTCATTTGAGTATTTCATTATATTCTTTTTAACTGTTATAAAAGATAAGGTTATCTTATCAAAACAATAGTTTAAAACTTTTTCCAACATCATGTCATCAACTTTTGAAAAATTTATTTGTTGCTAGAATTCTCAAAGATATATATTTTTTTCCCCTTACATTACAGATGAGGAATTATATGGATCAGTATCATCCTCAAGGAGGCAATAGCTACCAATCTGCTAACATGCTGAATTCATATAATCCTAATCCACAGTATGGATCTTTTATACCTCAAGTGCCACCAGCTGGGCCTCATCATCCACCTATGTTTGAGAGTCGAGTACCTGCAGCAGTAGATGGAATGCTAGATGTAGATGGTTCCACAACAACCCACCGAATGACTAACAGTCGCTTAAAGACATTAATCCACAATAGACAAAACCAAAGAGATCATGGACAGTTAATGCCCATATGTAATCCAGTTCATGAACCAGCATTTAACACATCACTTCCAGTTTCCCCTGTAGCTCAGCAGCCCCCCTACACATCACAATATCTACCTCCTTCTAATCACATAGATGGAATGCAGAATTCTATGCAATTTTCCTCTGTCACTGACAACTCATCATCATCATTAATGCATTTACAGCAACTCTCACCCAGTTCTGTTGAGCGTCCAAGAGCTGTTTCTGCATCTCAGCATGTTTCTTGGTCTGAATCATCATCCAATGTTCCTGTTAAATCATTAGAGAGTTCACCACCACTTAGCCAAAAATCTCCTATTAAGCCAGCACAAAATGGACATACTGAATCTTCAAATGAGTCACCAGTGTCGTCTGAAGAAACCAAAGCTGTTGTTAATGGCACTGAACAGCCGGCTGAATCATCTAGTACTAATTGTGCCTTAGAATCTAGCAATGAGAGAGTCGAAACACCCAATAACAGTAATAATAATAATTCAGCTAAAAGTGATTTGGAGAGTGAGAAGTCATCTGGTGTCTCTGAAAGTAAAGTTCAAGTGTCTTGTGATAATCATGTCATGATGCCACCCAAAACTCCCCCACCGAGATACTCCACTCCTAACCAGGGCTTCATGACGCCACCCCATGCCTACAGACATTTATCCCCACATCATACTATGACTTCCAGCATGCCCCTGCAGCCGAATTGCATGCCCCCACCCCCAGCTTTACCTTCCCCCGGGTCTGCAGCCATGCCTCATGCACCCACAAATGGTGTTGCCGGAGTGCATGCATCTGGTGTTCCACCCATGAATCCTACTTCTATGCCAAATGAAACGAACTGTGATGAGTCTAATCAGTCTCCTTTTTTATGGAATACGACCACATCTATGAATACATTTATAAATACTACCAGTACATATAATTCTAAACTATCTTTTTCAAATGCTACATGTTTGCCAACTTTTGCATTAACCACTGTGAATAACAGTTCGCCAATTTTTGCTAACTCTTATTTCTACAGTCGCAACAGTCAGCAGCAGCAGCTACAGTCCAACTCGGACAGTAGCAGCTCTTACTTGCTTCCGAAAGGGGGAGGCACTGCCATGTCATGCATAGATAGTGGTCGTATTCAGGACTCATTCAACAGATCAGACATTCCTTCTAATTTTGGATTCCAGCAAGGCCTCCCCCTTCAAGCACCTTCCCAAGATTTCAACAACCTCCAACCACCAAGCTTTAATTCTAATCACCTCCATATCGATGATGCTCATGACAACAACTGCTTTACTTCCCTGCCAGTGAAGTCTGAAAGCCAGGAGATAGATACTTTAGAGAGGATAGAAAAATTACGGACCAACACAAAATTAGAACCTCCACAGTGTGATTGTCTAAAAAATAAAGAAGGTAAGGATTGACCTGCTTCTCTCTACTTTCAATCCTCTTTTTTTTGTGTGTGTGTGTGTGGTTGCTTCTTTAACCCTTTAACGCGCAGTGTTCCCGCTCTGGGAACACCAAACTCTGACATTTTGACTGTTGCCAGTCACGAAGAATAGATTTGATTTCTATAAAAATAGTTGCTGGTGACATAGCTCCAGGAGAATCCTTTACTTTTTAGAACGTCATTTCCCGTAATAAAATTGTCACAATTATTTTTAACAGCACTGACATCTGCTGAAAATTGGAAGAATGCGAGAACAGCTGGATAGATTGCCCAATGCTGAAAAAAGGGCAGCCATTTCCATCGCTCGACTTAACTACCAGCAAGATGGCGGACGATTGAAACGTTCGCCATCTTGCTGGTAGTTAAGTCGAGCAATGGCAACGGCTGCCCTTTTTTCTGCATTGGTAAAGGGTTGCGCCTCAAAGGGTTAACACCTTTTCAAAATTTTAAGCTGTTTATATCATACCTGTTCAAAATTTTCTCTCTTTAGTAATTAAAAATTGACAAAGCAATGAAGAATTGGAATACGGAATTTTTGAAGTAGCTGAGATTTTTTTTCCTCTCTACATTTTTCTGCATATTTATGCTAACTTAAAAACAATTGGATTAATCCTATTACATACTGTTTATATGTGCTTCTTACATGCTGTGTATCCAATAACTATAAAGTGTTGCATAAGAACTGTTCTACATGCATATCTTATTGTTACTTATTTTTTAAACATTTTCTGTAATTCAAATTTTTGAGTTATTTGGACAACCCCCTGCTGCAGTTACTTAGGATTACTGTTAGAGTAATATATTTATGCAATTTGGATAGCTATTTGTATACTGAGCAAATGAAGGAAATATTTTTCGTAATAATTTATATGATGTGTGTGCTTTACAGCGTGCAAATGTGTTGGTTTTTTTTTTTTTTTTCTTCTTCTTTCTTTTTGAATAATTGAGGCAATGTCAGATCATATTTTCATATATAAAAGTATTTAACAATTTAAATGCGCTTATGTAGGATTAACAATTTATAAATTTTTAATTGCTTCTTAGTTTTGCCTTCAGAGAAATTGCCATACTATACACATCTTGGAAGTGGATCATCAGTATCAGCCATCAGAGAATTAATGGAATACAGGTAATGATAATGAAGTTATATAAATGCAGTTATAAAGAAAAAGGATCGTACCTTTTGAGTGCAGTTTTAGCATGATAATTTGTAAAATCAGTTAAATACTGAACATTTCATAGCTTGTTTCAGAACCCAACCAAATATTTTAATTAACTCATGTTTTTCGTTTCTACTGCAAATGATGTTTAGCACCACTTTTTTAATACACATATTTACTTAAATCATTTTATAATTTTATTATATTTTTTTGCTTATTATTTTGAGTGATGCCTTGATTATGGAATAGTACATTTTTCGATAGTCATAATAATAATAATAATTCGTCAATAAATATTTATGTTGTTTAAATTAGACTTATTTGAACATGAAACTATGAAACATTTGAATAATTGTAGTTTGAATCATATTAACAAAAATCCAAATTTTGTGATGGGTTGATATGCAGCCCCTTTGACCTCTTAATCTGATAATATTCCTACTTTCTTATTTTATCCGATATACGTTATTTGAAATCAATAAATAAGGACATCTTTTTAAAATCTTTTCTTAGGTAAATTGGTTAGTGTACAGTAATACTTCAACTTACACTACCCCAATTTATGCAAACCCAGAGTTATGTGATT
The DNA here is from genome assembly GCA_038373885.1 of Cheiracanthium punctorium. NCBI lineage: Eukaryota > Metazoa > Arthropoda > Arachnida > Araneae > Cheiracanthiidae > Cheiracanthium > Cheiracanthium punctorium. The sequence goes on along the minus strand of JAWZYV010011913.1, from coordinate 149,865 downwards.
TTCACATCTTGTCGATTCATCTTTCTCTTACTTCCAAAATAACTCTTGTTTATGATTTTAATATAATTTATTAAACATATTTAAGATTTTATTAATTTTATTTTTCAAAATTATTCTTTTCTTGTCTCCAGCCCATTAAAAATTAATTTATATGTGCATACTTATATGCAGAATTATACCCCAACTTATGCAAATTTGAATTATGCAGTTATATCCTACCTGTCATGTAAGTTCTGGGTATTACTGTACTTAAAAATTTTAAAGTAATCATAAAATTTCTAATTCTCTGTAAAGTTATTTAATTTTTTTTTTATAAATGAGATTGATATTGATACACAGTTAACTTAGTTATACGGAACCTATAAATCCCCCCCATCAGTGCGAAATCTGTCTAATGTAAAAGATTGATACAGATTTTTCACATGGAAACTTTTTGATGTACATCATAGTGATTTTTTATTTCCATGCTAATAAACTAGATAGATCAAATAGCACGCCATATTGCTATAACTAAGTAATTAACCATGGCTAGTTGCTATTACATAGTAACTAAAAAAAGTTATGTTAACTTAATGATTTATTGATTATTAATTTTTAGTTGATAATTTTCTGCACTTTATTAAATCATTTCTGTATTGTACATCTATTGTAAGTACATAATTTTTTGTTTTCTCTTTTATATATTGTTGCAAAAACTGCTAAAGAAATGTATAGCCATTTCACTTGCTTGAACACAAACAAATATTTTACTTGACCTTCATTTAACTTCTCCCCAGTAGCTAGTATATAAGCAGTAATATTACTGCAACCATGAGAATGTCTTAAAATTTATCATTATAGTCGTTTTCTTTTTAAGATCTTTTAAAATAGTCCCCATTTTTATATCTTATAAATAAAAATGAAATTCTGTTTGTTTGTTTGTTTATTTGTTTGTTTGTTTGTTTGTTTGTTTGTTTGTGGATTTGATTCGTATACAAATCCACAAAAATGGACCTATCGGCCTGAAATTTAGCACAGATATGTAAAATAATATAGAATAAATCACAGTCCACTTTAAAACTTTGAAAGTCCACCCGTTCCCGGAATTTAAGAGATTTTTTATGCTCTTCACGCAAAAATCTTTCCGTAATTGTAACCCCTGTAGTGAAAAAAGTGTGAAATAAGGATCGTGGTTGCCATGTGTGGCGATTTTGCCGAATAAAATGTCGTTCGTATACAAATCCACAAAAATGGACCTATCGGCCTGAAATTTAGCACAGATATGTAAAATAATATAGAATAAATCGTAGTCCACTTTAAAACTTTGAAAGTCCACCTGTTCCCGGAGTTTAAGAGATTTTTTATGCTCTTCACGCAAAAATCTTTCCGTAATTATAACCCCTGTAGTGAAAAAAGTGTGAAATAAGGATCGTGGTTGCCATGTGTGGCGATTTTGCCGAATAAAATGTTTTAAATTCTCAAAGTAAAAATAAAAGAATAATAATGATTTTTCTTTTTTGTTAGTTTATATTCGTAAGGTTATTTTTTTTTTAAATTATAATATCGTGTGCATGGGAAATCAGAGCAGGAATGTAATGCTTTACACGCAAAACAATAAGAATTGAAGATTTCCGAGGCTAATTAGATGTCGCGTCAACACATGAACTTCAGGACTGTCCAGCCGATAGTCATGAAAATTCGTATACATCGATATCTGAATGCGAAAAATATTTTCGACGTATCCATTTTGCTAAAACTCTCCACTAGATTGCGCTACGCCGCATGGCCTTCTGCACCGTACAAACGATTGCCTTGCAATTCGGAATGCATGATTATTGGACACAATATAACGCGATATTCACTTTGCTATATCTGTTTATTACAATGAATAGTAATCACCACAAATCGTAATATCAAAAAGTCCATTCATTCCCGTGCGAAGAACGGGTACTTCAGCTAGTACTTTCTAAAATTTAATGGATAATCTTCCATTTCTTAACTACATTTTAAATGTATCGTATATTTTTTAGGTCTGGTGAAAAAGGCAATGCTATCCGCATTGAAAAACTTTTGTATTCAGGAAAAGAAGGTAAAACTTCGCAAGGTTGTCCTCTGGCTAAGTGGATTATCCGACGATCAGGACCAGAAGAAAAATTCTTGACTGTGATTCGACACAGGCCAGGTCACACTTGTACCACTGCTTACATAATCATTGCAATGGTAGCATGGGAAGGCATTTCACAATCTGTTGCTGATATGCTCTATCAAACAGTAGTGTATAAGACAGTTAATTTTGGAATACCAACCCAAAGGAAATGTGGTACAAATGAAATGTATGTTTATGTAGCAATTTAATTTTATTCGTATTTTCTTAATTTTTTGTGCTGCTCATTGTTATTTCATAAAAGATGTGCTGTATATTGTGCAGAAACATGTTTTACTCTTTTTTGTTTATGAAATGTTTCTCCAGTAATAAATAAAAATTATTTTTTAAGCTTTGCATAAGATCTCCCTCGACGATAATTTGAAGTGTGTGCATAAATTTTCAGCCAAAACTATTACAGGTTGAATCTAAAGCATATATAAAATAATAAATTTGATACAATGAATGTAATATTATACATGCTCCCTCCCCCCAAAAGTCCATTTGCCAAAACACTTCACAGTGAGCTCAATATTCCTCTTATAAGTATTGATAGTTAAAAACTGTTTTCATAAACAAGTCACTTAATTAATGTCAATTTTTGTTGGCAAGTGAAGAAATATTTACCATATTCTTATCATTCTTTATATTGAGTTTATCAACATATTTATTATGTATTATCAAGGCCATATCCAGAAAAAAAGGGAGGGGGTTATATGTAGTGCTAAAATTTCTTCACCTATAATTGATCTCCAGAATCAATACAAATAAAAAACTACTAATGCATAAGACTAAAAGGGATCAAACCCCCCATGATCTCCCCCCTTTGATATGGCCTTGTGTATGGTTGCCAGAAATAGAGGGTGATCTCAAAAAAGGTTAATCAAAGTGCCCCAATCAATTGTTGAAAAATTTTTCATAAAAAACCTCAAACAGTTGTTCTTTTATATTTGGAGGGGGGAGGGGGAGATACTTTTATTACAAGGCTCTAGGACAGCTTTAAAAAACAAATTGTGTCAGATTTGTAAAAAATTCATAATGTTTCTTCACAAATTGTACTATACACTCTTATTAGAAATAAACTTGTTTGTTTAATGAAATTTCCAGAAAATTCTTGATCACAAAAAATATAAAATAAAATTGTAAGGACACATTCCAGAAAATATTGCAATATAGTTAATTTTTGATTTTGTGAATACTTCACATGCTTCGTAGATTAACAGCAGCATATAAGATGCATAATGTGCTCTTTCAACTGTATTCTCAAATATAAAGTTATGAAAGTAATACTTATTTTGTTTCAGAGGAATTTTTTGTATTCTCTACAATTTGTATCTTTAAATTTTACATAAACATATTTAAAAGTAATTGTGTTTAAAATAGACCTGAAGTAAATTGACTATCATTATAACCTTGTGATCTTGATATAAATTAAAACATGTTCCCCCCCACCTCCTTTAAATTAAAATACACCCCCCTCCCTTTAACTTGAAAACATTCGGTTACCTCTCCTCCCTTCCCCCTCATAAATTGACCCTGCTTATGAGAATAGTATACTTGCTGCAGTACTGTTATCTGGCTGTGAGTAAATGCCCCCCCCCCCAAATTTTGATTAAGTAAGGAAATTTGTTACACTGATTTTCCAACAGATTCGATTTCCAACAGATTTGAATTTCAAGAACTGATTTTGTTAGATATTTATCGAACTCTGGAAGAACATCCATCACATTTCAGCTTTAGCATGTATCAGCTTTAATTGCAGTAAAATTAGTGCTCATTTCATGGGAACAATCCCAAAAAGATTTCTGATTTTTTTAATTAAAAGATTTGGAACTAATGAGAAAATTTAAAGAAAAAGTAATAGCTGAATGATCTAAGAAAACTAGTGAAAATAAAACTAACAGTAAAAGAAGAAAACATACTGTTGCCGGATATTCAGTATCCGGTGTCCGGCCAAATTGATATCTGTTGCATCACTAAAAATAATTGGGTTGAAATGACTATTAATTCATTTTTACCTCTCCTATTTAGGAGAACATGTGCTTGTCAAGGATTGGATCCCGATACTTCTGGTGCATCATTTTCTTTTGGTTGCTCTTGGAGTATGTATTATAATGGCTGCAAATTCGCCAGAAGCAAAAATGCCCGTAAATTCAAGCTAACTGAAAAAGATGAAGTTAGTTTTACATTTATTATTTTTTTTATTAGAACATTGATTTATATTATTAGAAGATATTCAGTGAGAAATAATTTAGACATTCACTGAGAAAGCTGTTTTATTTCATTTTAATAATTTACAGAACATTTAAATGAACTATTTATGGATAATAGAAATGTACAATTATATTATCTTTAATTGTAATGAATAATCATATGTTTGGCTTGTTTGTTTTAATAGAACTCATACTATTTACTCTAATAAATGTATGTCATCAATTAACATCATACTATAACTAATTTTCTCACGAAACTACCAAAAAAAGATAACTCTTATATATTTTTCACAAAGCTTAATATTAACCACCAAGCTAGACTAGTAACCAACTTAGAACAGAATGTATAAACTGTTAAATTTTCTATGATCTAGCCATAGTGGACTTAAAAAGTGTAAAAACATTTCATATGGAGCCTTTGTTTGAGAATGAACTCGTGTGTTTACTTCAAATGAAGAAATTAATGGAAAAATATAGACGCAATAAAAATTCAATCTGTAAAAATATCTTTGCTTTTCCCAAAAGTGTACACCACATTTTTCATTAAAAGTTTTCTTTCCTCTGTATCTATATTGTTTGATTTATTTTATGATTAAGGTAAATTTTTCAGTATGTTTAATTTAGGTAACAGCAAATCCTGAGGTTAAAGCTTTTTGTCTTCAATGATTCACAGTAAAATTATATTCATTTGACAATTAGATAATTTGGACTTATTTAAGAACCTCTCATATCAAATTAATGAATGCCCATTATTTTTATAGAAAAACAAGGTTTTTAAATCCAGAAACCTTTTTATTTTTTAAATTGAATTATCTAAGATTTTTTAATTTTGGGAACTAGGGGGTATTTTCATCACATGGCTCATGGATATTTTTAAAAACCATATCAGACTTCTTTCATTCATTATGTTTCTTCACTAACTATCCTATGCATTTTTATCTGGAATAAACTCTAATATCTGTTTAGTGAAATTTCCAAATAAAAAAAATAACAAAACTCTTCACAAAAATTACTTTACAAAATTGAAAGGAGCCATCCACTTCGGGAAAATATTGGAATGTAGTGAATGTTTGATTTTTACTTCCTGAATACTTCATAAATTTTGTAGGGAATTCGTAAGAGTGTATAATGTGCTCTTTCAAGTGCATTTTCAAATATAAAGTTGTGAAAATACTAGTTATTTCATTTCAGTGGAATTTTTTATATTCTCTACAAATTGTATTTTTAAATTTTATGTAAAATTATTTAAATGCAATTGACATTAAAATAGATATCTGAAATAAATTGACAATTACTATAACCTTAGTGATCATTATATAAAGATGTATGTATTATACATAGGATTTGATTATCCGTTGGGCTCAGTAGGATCTAGCTTATGGGCCCCAACCCTTTCAGAAGCCCCAAAGCCTGCCTCTGTTAGGAAAAAAAAAAAAAATATTACAACTATAGTAAAAAACTTACTTAGAAGTATTTTAAGATTGAAAAGTAACATGAAGGTGCAGTCGAAATTCTAAATACATGAACTGTAAAACTTTTAGACTCTTAAGATGTCATCATTTTTCTGAAAAAGGAAATATTTGCATTTCATAGCATGCTATATCCACAAGCTAACAATTATGTTATAGTGTCTAGTTTCATGTTACATTAGGATAGAGGCCTGGCTTTTACAAAAATTCACTTGTGGCCTCTCACATAGATAACTTTTGTAGAGACTAGAGCCTCAGAAATTTTATAGCCTAAGGACTGTTTTACAGGCATGAAAGACTTCTGCGAAAATGCAGAAATCTGCTTTTTTCATTAAAAATAACCAACTACATTAGTTAAATTGCACAGAAAATTATTGTCTCACATTCCAGTTACAATCTTTTGCGAATGACAATTTTTTCTACAGGATTCCTCTGTTAAATCTCCAGAGCAGTAGGGTTAAAAATATATCCCAATTTTGTATTATTATTTTTAATTTCTTACAAATATATGAAATCAGATATAGATATGATTTTTTCAAGTTAAAGCTTATTTTTAAGATCAAATAAAGATCTGTATGTGTGAGTGGAAGATTTATTCACAAACACAATAAATCATTCACATTTTAGTATCTTATAGTTAATGAAGATTATACCATATTTCTCTTATTTAAACTAGACACAGAAAGAGGGAGAGTAATATAGAATATAGCAGAATTGAAATTAAGAACTTTGTCAAATAACACACGGATATTTCTTATGCAAGCTATTTTCTTATTAAAGTTCCTAATGAATTTTAACTTTTTAAGCATCAGGTTTTTGTATGAGAATCTATTTATTGTTATTGATTAAAATTACGAAATAAGCAGAACTCAAAATGCATATATGACATTGACAAATCTTTTAATGACAATTAAAATATACAGGTTTATAAAGTTGTCTCCTCCAATTCTCAGATTTAAGGACACGTAAACTTCAGCTTCTTTTTTATGTTAGGGCACTTTCATGCCTGGTTGTAAGACTTAATCGAACTCGCGTACACCAATACATACATTCTTGTTTACATGTTGCTATAAAATATTAGTATTATACTTAATTCATGTTAATTTTTTAGGAAAAAGAACTTGAAGATAAGCTTCAAAATTTAGCTACTGACGTTGCACAGTTATATAAAAAGATGGCTCCAGATTCTTTTGAAAATCAGGTTATTATAATTTTCTACTTATTTGAGTTATTTATCTTTTCTTGATTTTGACTAATGGGAAAAAAAAACCTTCTAAAAGTGACTCTTGTTCTCTTGAAAAAGCAGTATTTTTTATTTTTGTTTTTTAACTTTCCTCGGAAGGCCAAGTACTTGCTCCCTAACTAGTACCTGTTTCTCTAATGCGAAACGATTTATAAATTGTAAAATTTTGTAATACATATATTGTATTTAACTCTGTGGTTTCCTTTATAAATGCATTAGGACCAGGTAGTGTGGATTCAGATTTCACAGTATATTAAATTTAGTGGTGTTTGATGTGTTGTGTTATATTCAGCATGTAAAATAAAATTAAAAATGGAAGCATTTAGACTAGGATTACTAGAAATTGAATATTCAGGACTGAAATTTAGATAATCAAATATCGCGTGGCATTTCTGGTTAAAGACAACTGCCTTATAATCTTGTTTGTCAGACATTTCCTTGAATGTCTGAAAATATCAGTTTGTACACTTTAGGTTATTCTTTATTTACTTGTGTACTTAAATTTACTTTTATTTCTTAACAAGCTAATTATTGAGAGTTCTGTTTGTGTTCTACAAATGCATTTTTCATGCATTCAACTATGTTGTTTTAACAATTTTTCCACTTAAAACAAATGGTTTTGTTTATATGTTTCAGTACCAATAATATTCTTAATTTGAGGGATTTAATACATAAAATGTCTATGGCAGTGTGCATAGTGTATTGTAACTGAAAAATTTGGGATGGCTTTTAACACAGAGTAAAAATAGTAAAGTTTTTTTTTTCAGATTAAAAAAAGTATTAAAATCTTTTTTGAAATGAATAATTTTCTCTGTAGTTTTAAGCAGGCATGTTCTTGCCTCTTTGGGTGGTTTTTTAAAATAATTGGCTGACAACAGCTCTTTGAATTGATTTAAACAAAGCACTCAGATAATGGTGATCTTTAATAGAAAGCACATCATAATAATAGAAGACCATATGCTGCTTAGTGACTTGTCAGAAAATCATAGAGTTAGGCTAAAAATTTATGGCTGTATCTGCCATATTCCCCAGACCTACCATTCTCTGATTATCACTTGTTTCTTTCCTTGCAAAAACTCTTAAAGGAAAAAGAATTCTAAACTATAGCAGATGTTAGCCAAGCTCTGTTTGTGAGTTTACCTCTAAAGACAATGCGTTTCTGAAAAATAATATTTACAATTTGCCATAATCCTAACAAGAGGTTATAAATCTTATATTGTATGATAGATGTTTCTAAATGTATAAAAAAAGGGTCTTTTTCACTCACTTCACTTTAAAAAAATCATTCATGGATGACCTAATAAAATCTCAGTGTAAACTACTATTTAAAAGTTTATAGGCTGTTAATGGGATAACATATTTTAAGGATTTTTTCTTATATCAGGTTAAATGGCATAGTGCTGATAGGTATAAAGATATTTCAATGCATGCATTACAATTTACAATTTTTTTAAAACAGGGTGTCTACCATCATGCAAAGGTCACGAAAGTCACGGAAAAGTCAAGAATTGGAAAAAAGGTCACGAAAGTCAAGAAAAGGTCAAGAAATGAAGCACTAGGTCACGATTAGCGACTCAACTCCCTTTTTCCATTTCATTCAAATTCTTAGTTGACGATTTTCGTAACTAAATTTTCTAAACTTTTGTGCACCATTTTTACAGTTTTGCTAATAAACGTACAGTTTACCGCATAATTTTATCGATCTTTGTTGTAGCGATATTTAATTTTAAAATCAGGGCTTATTCGCTGATCACTCTGTATATTAATAGTGTTAAATTTAAAAGTATAATTTTTCTTCATTCTATAAGTATGATGCAGGGGTGCAGAAACTGTTTTTACTCTCAACATTTCCATCAATCCATATGCAAATTTCCCCAAAATTTTACGATATGTTTATTGACTTGCATAAGTTCTGTATTACCATAAGTGTAAAAATATTTGCAATGTACAAGCTACATACATGTTTGCTAAATAGCAATTGGTTCAAGTTAAAAGAAAGCAAACTGCTGATCGGTGAAAAAGTTGAAAAAAAAATCGCTTTAAAAATAGGAATGGGAAAGAATAACTCGAATTTTGTAATTAATTGTTAAAATCGAAATCAGTTGTATATTTTCAGCAAAATTTCCCCCTATCCTAGATTGCCGGATCGTACATATTCTGCATCCCTGGCAAGAATGTATTTTTGATATTAGTGTTTCGTATTTGTTATGGTCAAGAAAAAGTCAAGAAAAGGTCAAGAAATCAAGCTTACTTTATATGGTAGACACCCTGTAAAAGTAAGTTTTGTTTTATATCATAGCCAGTTTACTCAAACTCGCTTTAAAAATTAAGACAATAAATTATATCAATAAAAAGTAGTCAGATCTATTTCAACTTAACTGATCTTTGAATTGAGCTTATAATTGATATAGTAGAGATGTACATGATTAATTTGCTAGATTTTTTTCTAATTACATGGAGAAACATTTTATAAATAATAAAATAGTCGAAGCTGCAGCTTTATATTATAACAATTCCAATTTTTAATGGCCCTCATCAGTCAGATTTTCTGATTCTCTGTGTTCATGCTAATCCATGGGGATTTCAGGTTTGTCTTATTTGGTAAAGATATAGATGTCGAATTAATAACATTGGTTTTCTTTATTTCTAATTCTTCCAGTTGAGCTCACACCTACATTATAAAATCTATAAGCTATATGTTCTGTTTTTGACGTATCTGAGCAGGCAATTAAATACAGGGTTTCTACCGACTTGAAAAGTCGGGGAAACAGCAAAAATGTTAGGGAAAATTTATGTATGGGAAAACTAAACAGTAATATAAAATACAAGAAATTTGCTGTAGCTCGAACATCCACATAACATTTTCTTTCCTTTTTCCTCCCCAAACTGCTTATGCAGAGTATTGAAATGTATTTTCCTCCCATAAACACGTAGATTTTCATTAGTAGTAATCTCATGTTTAGATTTTTCAAAGTTACCTTTGAAAGAAAAACAAAAAACTTCTTGCCATTATACTATATTTTGCTTAAAATATATTTGAGAGGTTAAATAATAGTAATTTTTTTCCATAATAATGATTTTTGAAAAATGTGGTAACACATTTAAAATAGTAAAAAGAGGTCTGCAAAAGGCTGAATGAAAAGTCAGGAAAAAATAGAATGAAGTGAGGGAAATGCTTGAAGCCTCTAATAACTGTAGAAACCCTGAAATACAGTGTACTGGTGCTCAGTCAGTTCCAAGTCAAAGAAGTCTTGAGGCTGTACACGGAGTTGTTCCTCTCCGCGAGGAACACAACTCCGGTGCAAGTTGTTTCCTCTGAACAACTCGCATGCTTGCTGCAGAATATTTATCTAGAAAGATCTGTGTGCTTTGTTGAACAAGGTACCAAGATGCAACCACGAACTGTTAGAATTGTCAATAATATTTAATTACAATAGTTTTATAAGGTGGACATTTTCGAGGAATGTAAGGGTTATTAAATATATAAAAATGTCCTTTTTTAAAATTTTAATTGTAATACAACCAGTTTCTGCAAAATTGTAAAGTTCAATAGCTATAAAGGTCCAAATATTTTGTTTCTATTTAATAATTTTCAAATTTTTTTCAATAGTTATAATTGTATATTGTAATGCCAAATATAAATCTAAATTACATAGCTTATCCTCTCTTTGTGTCTCAAAAGATTTCTTTGTGAACATGTATTGACAAAATATTCATGAATATATTTATCTTTTTTCATTTTCCACTTAAAAAGTCGTTTATATGAAAAGTTATTTCTAGAATAAATTTCATATAAATGACGGCTAACGATTAGCTTCCATTCAATGCTAATATTTTTTATCGAATAAGGAACACTGAAGTACCCATGGGACAATAGGAATAGGAGAAAATCAGAATGCCTGACTGAGGAAGGCGTTTAAGTTGAATAAGTTGTACCATTAATTTCATGCTGTACCTATTTTATGCTTCCAGACTCAGTTTGAACATCAAGCATCAGACTGTCGGTTAGGTCTGAAAAAAGGCCGTCCTTTCTCTGGAGTAACAGCATGCATAGACTATTGTGCACACTCTCACAAAGATTTACAAAACATGAATAATGGATGCACTGTGGTTAGTAGAGAGTTGATGATATGCATGGAAAAGATCATCCCTGTAGCACCCTATCTAATCCACCGCTTGTGCCTGCTAACTTTTTCCTGATCCCCTCCATTAGCTTTCAGTAGCATGCTGTTTGAATGTTTTTTTTTTTTTTTTTTTTTTTTTTACTCTTAACACTTTGCTGATTAAAAAATACACATTTTAACCCTTTGAGGCGCAACCCTTTCCCAATGCCGAAAAAAGGGCAGCCGTTGCCATCGCTCAACTTAACCCTTTAACGCGCGGTACAAACTACAGAGAAATGGAACTTTGCCATCGCTTCCAGACTACCAGAAAGATGCCATCGCTTCCAGACTACCAGACTGCCATCACTACCAGAAAGATGGCGGATGATCGAAACGTTCATCTCGTGCCACAGATCTAGAGACCCTTTTTTGACACAGCTGGCTGTGCTCGCGCACAGCCCTTTTTTTTTCAGCATTGGGCAATCTATCCAGCAGTTCTCCATTTTTCAGCAGATGTCAGTGCTGTTAAAAATAACCGTGACAATTTCTTTTACGGGAAATGACGTTCTAAAAAGTAAAGGATTCTCGTGGAACTATGTCACCCGCAACTATTTTTATAGAAATCAAATCTATTCTTCGTGACTGGCAACAGTGAAAACGTCGAGAGCTTGGTGTCCTCACGGCGAGGACACTGCACGTTACAGGGTTAAAACGGTGACCCAGAAAGAGGATTAAAGCATGAGAATAACACTCACTGTTTGACACAATTTAACTTTTTTGGATCATTAATTGTTTAATAAAAGTGAAAGTGTTCTGTCTAGCCTTTCACTATAACTGTTTCTTGTCAACTAAGGTATTAGAGCAGTGCGTTGGAGAGGCTGCCTGTTCAGGCCAAAAGAAGAGGTGAAAAAAAAAAAAAGCAATAAACTTGTAACAAAAATACTAGAGAAATGCCATTGAAATTTGTAGATTTTTTAACTGTGTAGATTTACACAGACGGTTTAATATATTATGCTATATATAAGGAATGTTTTTAATAATTGTTTTTGCAATTATTAACAGACTAAATTTGAAATTCCTTTATGAACTATCAATACTGCTTTAGGGAGAAATGCATTGCAACACTTATAAGTTTTTTATTAAAAGCTCCATTTCTCTGTTTTTGGAATAAAAATAATAAGGTATACATGTATATTTGGTGAACATTGTGCTTCATAGGATTTTTAGATCAGAATACAATATATACCACAATGAAGCATTTCTTTCAAAATTTTTAATTATTGTGACATTTTATTCATTATCTATTGTTAAAATAAAAATTAAATGCTTTTCAACACATTTGAGCATGCACAATTAATGCACCCATGCTAGCACACATCGGATATTTTAATTACAATGAAGAAACTTGTTCCTTTTGTTTTTAAATTTGAATAGACGTTACATTATTATTAAGAGCATTAGAAACTGAACATTTTAAAGTTTGCATTTTTTGTCTTTATTTCATACTTTGATCTGCAGTTGAAAATTGTTGCAATTTTTGGAAACTCAAACAACAGTAATGCCTACCACCAAGTAGGGTGCACCCTGACTTAGTAATCGTTTTTGAAAGAGGGAGAAAAAGTATTTCTTCATCCTTTCAGTGGAGGCGCCATTGTATAAGGCTTTTTTATTTATATATTTTGTTTAGAGAGGGCTGAAAATGTAAACATAAAGTTGTTTAGATGATTTTTTTTATTTCGATGCTGTGAAGTTACTTTGCATTGTAACTTTCATTTAGTTTGTTCTGGTTACATTTCTTTTGATTTTATCATAAGCATCTCATATTTGTCATTTTGTATCTGGAAAATAATGAGACATCAGAAGTTGTGCAAAACATACAAGGTCCCTGTTAAAAGTTTTCTTTGATACTAGTTTGATAAACCCTGCTAATGCTAGCTTTTAAAGTCACAATGAAAATTATCCCTATGAAGCATTTCTTTTAAAATCATCTTTATGTAAATGACATTTTATTTATCATAACTTAATTATGTGTGACCATGGGGTACCTTGAGAAATGCCCGTTTTGAAGTATAAATAGTATTTAGTTTGTACCCCACCTCCCCCAAATTATAGAGCAAGAGGAGTGGGCTGTTGCAAGAGAAAGGAATGTATGAGATTAGACCACATTTTCTGCTAAACAACATAAAACAGGAAAATGCTGGAATAATCCTACTCCTTAATCATATTACACATTTGTTTTAAGAAAATTGCCTATTCCAAATTATAAACTTCATATATATATATATAATTTTTGTCTTAATAATTCAATACCTCAGTTTTCATTCCAACTAGGATTACCTAGAACACCAAGGTAGTTTTAAAGACTTGGTAGACAGAAAGCTTATTTGGAGGAAACCATAAAGAGTTAATTGGGACATGAGGTGGTCATCAAAATAATTTTTATCATTACATAAATGAAATTCATTTTCTGCTTACAAGAAATTTTAAAAGAGGAATTAATTAATATTTTGCTTTGCTTTGCGCTTTCCTTTGCGGTTCTGCTGCTGTACAAAGCTGAATCATTTTTGAACAAGAAATATTTATTAAATGTTTTCTTTAATGCAATTTATTTTACGTGTATTATCTTATTTCAACTTATGCATTAGATATTTATTATTTGTAAGTCACTATTATTACTTTTAAAGTATATTTTTGCACTGTTTTGTATCATTTCTCAAATTTACAGATATTGAGCTTGTAATCATTGTAGCACAGTACTATATTTTTAATTAAAAATAATACGTAAATAACTGGAATTTAAACTTTGTTTTAGTTTTTATTTACTAAACTATGCTTTTTCATAGAAATTGTAATTATTATTATTTATTTTTGCTTAAAGGACTTTTTTCCTCCCTCTTTCCCCTTTTCATCCCCCCACCCCCCACCCCCAAATCTCAAATCTAGCATCTTTTCTTGCTATATGGGCTTTGGTGTATGTGCAGTAATAACTTTCGGGTTTTCTATCATATTTATGACTCCAATGTACTTTCTTAAACTTATTTTGCATTGTTTTATTTTTATATTATGAATTTTTTTAATTAAGGATTTGACTTTTGTTTTGTTGTAACTTTATGACATACTGATAGAATCTAGGGATGGCAATTTATTGTATAAATGTATCATTGGGCAGGAAAGATACAATGACTAAAGTCGGGGATTACACTATCTTCTTCAATTTGAGCTGTGTCTCTAAAACTCATTAAGGTTAATTATTCTTGGGTTTCTTGTTGAATTTTCTGGGTACTTACCCAATAATATTTGTAAAACTAATGAAAATGTATAAATTTAATTCCAATTACATTGTTCTTGAATATTTTAACTTTATAAAGATCAACATTACTGATTTTTACTAAATTAACACTGATTAATCAGAATCTTTGTAGAAATATAGTAATTATAGTCATAATTCATATTAAGGTTTTGTAATCGATTACAGATGGCTGTGTAATTGAAGTCTGATTAGTGCCGATGTTCAAAATGTATGCTGCATTTTTTGTTGCATTGCTGCTAACTGTAAACCCAGTCACTTGTTGTTGTTGTTGTTGTTGTTGCTGCTGCTGCTGTTGTACTGACTATGTAGTCAATCACTGGTAGTATTTTAACTACACACAACCCATTTCTAAACTTAGTTGCTTTCACAGGCTTTGTATTCCTCCTGAATTTTAAATGCATATTGCTGCATATAGTTATCATATTTGCCATAGAACATGCAAACCTAGAAAATTTCCTACCATTTAATATTGAATGTCTTCTGTAACATTACATTAAAATATTTAATTTTGTAAAGCTAAAAATGAATTTTTAAAAATAATTTCGGGTGAAAATTTATTGATCATGAAAAGTAGTTTGTTTCTCTTAAATAAAATGGACACAAGTTACATAGAAAGCTTTTTGATATTCTAATTATATTTGAACATTAAAGATTAACTCAAAACTCACATTTGTTTTATATATTTCTTAGCACTCCAGTTTCTCACTTTCATAATTGAATATATTAGTGTAAGAAAAAGTGCAATAAAACAACATATCATAAATATTTATAAAAATTTATTTCTTGGTTTTTAAAATTTCATAATTTGTCTGATACTTAATTTTAATTATTCTTAATTTTACTTATATTTACTTAATATAACTTAATTTTAATCATAAAAGGTAAGCTCTTGATTATGAAAAGGTTTTTATTTTTAAATGTTAGTATGATTTGACTTACGATTAAAAAAAAAAAAAAAAGTATTGCTTGACTGGTTCTTCCCACCCAACAAAATCAGCAAGTTTATTTATTTTCCATACATTACTACAGAATTTTTTTTTTAATTATAGGTTGTAACACTGACAAAGCACAGAGGTTGGGATAAACCTGAAGATGAGCAACTTCATGTTCTGCCATTATATGTTATAGATAGTACAGATGAGTATGGCAGTAAGGAAGGCCAAGATAAAAAGGTTATTACTGCATTTTATCTTATACATGTTATTGTCAGAATGATTTATAATAACAAATAAATAAAATTCATTTAAAAAATACTTTCACTTTCAAAGTTTTATAATTACCTTTTTAAATGTTATTGAAATTTTGATAAAACTCATAAAACACCAATCAGTTTTTAACATGTATGGAACTAACTCATCAGAAATCTCTTTGTTTTCATTTGAAATCTAAAGAAAAAAAAATTCAGTATAAGAAATTGAGTTTATTTTATTTTTATTTTCATTATTTGTATTGAAGTTCTTAAGTTGTTTCAAAGTATTATCATTTTAAGTAATGCAAGTAGAACTAGGCATTTTTTTTATCAGCTCAAAAAGGAACATATAACAAGGGGAGGCTCACACATTGCGATCACCGATTTGATGAAATGTTAATGGTTATACGGGACCATTAATAAAGTAAAATGACAAAAACTTAGCGTCGCATGTATTTTCAAGAAAATTCCATTTAAACATTTGATACATTGTTTCATACCAGTTATTTTATACTCTTTGCTGTCCGTGTGGCGCCGTGGTTTCGCTTCCGAGTGCGAGCCAACAGATTGCGTGTTCGTATCCAATTCTTGCCCCCCCCCCCCTCTCTCTCTCTCTCCCTCTCTCTCTCTTTTTTTTTTTTCTTTTTTTTTTGTTTGGTTTGTTTGTCCCTTAAAAAATTATAAAACAGTTTAAAATGATTATATAAGAGAATTATTATGAATTATTTTCTAAAACTGGAGTTATAAAGTTGTTTTTTGTGTATATATTTGACAATTTACTAATACTTCTAAGATTAACGAAGGATGATAAAATGGTTTCATTTCTTTCTTCGTTTTGACTGTTGCAATTATTGTTTTAACTTTACATTTTGCTAAAACGTGTTACAAACATAAAATTTCCTGTAAAATTAATATAAAACGATTAGTAATTCAGTACATTGGTATAAATGAAACCTTTTGATATGTTAAAAACAGTTATGATTTTATGTAAAATACAAAATGCATTTAATTTTAAATTTATCGAACTTTGCTAGTAGAAAAAAAAAAGAAAATAATAATAATACATATCATGAGCTTTTGGCCCTCAAGTAGAGAAAGCTGTAGAGAATTTAATGAAAGAATATGTCAATGTGAATATAACATGTTCAAAGTCCAGGAAACTTTCAACAAGTCTCTATGCTTCATTCCTTCACTGAATTTTGAAACCATATGTAGGAAGGAAATTTTCTTTCGTAATCATGGACAGTCACGATCAGCATTTAGGAGAGATATTTGGGTGATGAAATTATTCTTGCTGATTTGAGCATCCATAGGGAATGCGAAAATTTTGCTTTTGGTAGACTCATGGAAAGGTCAAACGACTCCAGCAATTTATGGCGAGATATTTTTTTGGCGATGAAATTAATTAATCTTGTACTTCCCCCTAAAAAAATCCAAATTGTGCATTGCTTTGTCAATCCTGTAATGTTTACATTCATTGACAAATTAAGAAAAAAAAAGATTGATCAAAAGTTACAAAATTCCTCAGACCTCATACAAAATAAACGAGAAATAGTAACCCGAAAAGATGCAATTGAAATTCATTCAGTTATGTATTTCCTACTATGAGCACCTTTTTTTTTTTTTTTTTTTTTTTTTTCTGAAATCTTACAATATCATGATTTGCAACAAATTTTCTGATGAAAGACCGATATTTCTAATGTAATAAAATTTGTTTCCCTCAGACAGAAATGAAAAGACCAATTGTGAATGCAAAAATATTTCTTTCATATGTTGTAGTAGATGTCCAAACAATTTGTTTTTCACATGTTTTTACGATAAGTAACACCCTGCCTCAATTAGAGCATCTGTAAAAATAACTAATGAAATAATTTTTGGAATGTGATTGATAAATGTTTCTCATTTCTGTTACTTTCATTTGCAGTTATTCAATTTTATTTCATAGAAATAGTTTTACTCAATAAATGGCATCAATTTTTTAAGCAGGGGGTGGGGGAGGAAACAAAGCAGACAGTGTTGGATATGAACACGCAACCTTTCGGCTATTCGCATTTGGATGCGAAACCACAGAGCCACAGGAATAGCAAATGGACAGCCAAATGTATCAAATGTTTAAATGGAGTTTTCTCGAAAAAACATGATAGTTGGCTGCTAATTCTTTGGCATTTTTCTTTACTATCAGTTCCCTTTTATAAACCACCAATATTTCATTAAAATTGGTGATCCCAACGTCTGAGCCTCCACTTGTAAGTATATATTTGTCATTTATAAGTAGATAAAAAGTTTGTTTTGTGATAATAGCTGATAATTTATATTTCTGAAACATTAGATTTAAAAAATCAATAATAGATTAGATTATGGTTTGTGAAAAGTGAAAAATTCTTTATCGTGCTAATTAGAAATCCGTTGATGTATTGAGAAATTTGAAGTTGAGTGTTAAGAAATATAAATTAAAGTTCAGATTGCTAATAAGATAAGGTGCGTTATAAATTATTTTTGGTGCTGTGTCAAATTTGAATGACTGTTTAGTAATTGTGTGTGTACAATTGGCTTACAATTTTTATACAATTGACTATGTGCTAATTTTATAAAATGAAACTACTTCAAAAAGTTGCTTTGTTTAAATTGACTTTTCAGAGGAAGAAAAATCCCCTAATGGCTTGAACGGATTGCTAGTGAACCTTTAAAAATAAAAACATTGCTGCTTGATGCATTCAGCTTTTAGACAAGCAATCTGCTAAATTATAGTTTAGTTTGCTTTCAACTATTGTGCACTAGCATTGTTCAGTTTAGCATATTGATGTTGGACAAAGACTAATATGAAATATGACAAAAAGAAAGAGCAACAATATAAATGTATTTAGAAAAATGTTTTCTTCAGATTCACAGACCATTAAAGCTTTTTAAAATGTTATACTTTATTTATTAATTTTTAAATTCGATGTTTATTTATTTTCATTTTTATAGATTGCATCAGGTTCTCTTGAAGTGTTAAAAAAATATCCAGTCAATTTCAGAGTTCGAACAACACCTCTTAAACCATGCAAGACAAGAGGACGAAAGCCAAAAGATGGATTCTCTCCACGCAAATTAGCAGTCCAAAATGCTTTCAAACAGCTTATTGCAAGTGGAAAGTTGCACAGAATAGAGCCTCCCATCAGTCCGCTTAAGGGTAATCTCATGCGCAGCTGCAGCTTAAAGTTTCCTAATTACTGTCAGCATAATATGCTACCTTGCAGCAGCATAGAAAATGAATCTGCCATTAAGTATAATAGCAACCAAAGGTGGAATTTCAGCAACAAACCCAGTGAACTTTGTAAAAGTGAAAAAACAGCATGTACCTTTTATGCAGGGAAACACATTTCGTCTGAGTTAGATACCCAAATTAACCGCAGTCAATCTGATAATTATAATATGAACTGTCATATGTCCAACCACATGTATAGTAATCAAAGTCAGAACTCATCCACATCTTTTGATTATCCTACAAAAACAAGTTGTTCTGACAGTGTCATTTACACATCTGCATCAAATAACAGCAATACTCAAAATAGTAATTACCCAAATAGTAATCCAATTTATACCTCATCATCAGTAAGTTCTAGTTCAAATGAACCTAATAATGTAAATACTTTATCAACTGTAAATCAAACTCCTAACTTGACCAAGCCTGCTTTCAACTGTTATGACAATAACAATAATCTACCATACAGTAGCCAAAGTCTTCCTACATACGGAAGTGCTCAGACACAATCTTACTCATACAGTTCAGATCAAAATTCCAATGTAATACCTCACTCAAATAATCTGGGTGTTTATAATGATTACAATTCTTATTCACATTATCCAAATCATGCACAGACAAATACATATACCTCTAATTCACATTCTTTCCATAACCCATACCTATATCAGTACCCTCCACCTAACATACCATTGAAGATTCCAGGCAACTACTGTGCTGCTAGTTCATATTCACTGCGCTTTCAACATTCCAACAATGTGCACTACCAGATGGCCAATAATTTGCCTTATTCAGGATATGACCAAAGATATGGTTATTGTAACTCTGTGTCTTCATTGAGTGATTTAAGTAATGGGTCTACTATTTCAGAAAAAAATAATAATTGTACCTCTAACAATTTTTCACCTTTTCAATCAAACTGTGGACCCAGGGGTGGTTCATGTGAAAATTATGTAAATTCTAATGTATCACCTGATAAAAATCATAATGTTTTTGTAGCGCCACAGAATAATGCATTTACAATTAAAGAGAATAAAACAGAAATGGATGAATCAAAACCTGTGCCAGCAGGTAATCATAGTTCTGACGGTAAAATGTCTCAAGATATATCTAAAAAGGAAAATTCATTTGTTTCCAATACTAGCACCCCTTTTCAATCTCCTTACAACAATTATAATAAAACTGCACCCGATATTAGTGCTAAGAACTACAATTATCATCTACAACAATCCAATTTGGGTCTTGATCCTGTTAATAGTCACTCAGTAGTCAATCCAAATTACTTGAGACAGCACGAGTACTATCCAAATAGTTACAAAGAAGGTTATGAGGCTCACTGTGACCAAACTGACTTTCAGAGAGAAAAAATGACCAACGAATCTCAAAATTTCGATGCCAACACCAATTCTAAAAAGGGTTCATTACTTTGTGTCAATTCAGATCAATACAAAGATAATGGCTGTGTCAGTGAGACAAACCACCTCAGCTACTTAACCCAAAAGTATAGCAATGAGAGAATCGAGGTCAGTGATAATTTTGTTGATTCTACCACTGATATGTTGAACGGAGATGAGATCTACGAGGGCCATTCGGACAATGAAGCTAGCTTTCAGGATGTTGAGGTGGGTGGAGTTGCCATAGCACTGACACACGGATCCGTGTTGTTTGAATGTGCCAAACATGAGCTGCATGCGACAACTGCATTGAAGAAACCTAACCGTACAAGTCCGACTCGCATCAGTCTAGTTTTTTATCAGCACAAGCACTTAAATTATGAGAATCATGGTGAAGCAGAATGGGGCCAGAAGATGAAAGAGAAGCGTATTGGAGGGATGAAAAATTTAGATGCCTGTTTTGACATGTCGTCTAATAAAAAACAGTGTATGGAGGATGATATTATCAAAGAACCGATTCCTATGAGATTAACAGGTACTGCAACAAACACGAGTTGGGTCACGGTGTTTTCATTTGCACCCTTAGCAGTAGGTGCCCCCTATAGTCAGAATTTCTAAACTTGTATTAAACTTATTTACAGTGCTCTGTTGATATTACCCCCAACGGCAATTGCATTTTATATGGAAATCATAATAGTCAAAAACAGGGAAAACTGATATTTGACTCGCACTGAATACAGACCTTAAAAATCCAATACATTGAATTTTATTCCTGCTCATTTTTGCTGATAGAACTATGTTTTATTAAAAGTGGGGATGGATTACTCTCATTTTACCATTCAAGCTTCTTTTCTTTTGCTGTCACCATTACATCTATGCAGTGATGAGAGCAAAGAAATTATAGTTTAGGTCATAGTATAGTTGTGCCCTTAAAATGCCTCCTCTGAAAATATCACTGAAATTTATACTAATTAATGCATATCTGCCAACTCTTCTGGTTTTGACAGAAGACTTCTGTTTTTTTAAGCTATCTTCTGGTCTTCTGCCAGAAGATGAAATCTTCAGTCTTTTTTAAATTTTTAGTTGATATATTAAATTGTATTACAAACTGTGCGAAAAAATTGTAAATTAATAATTCTATTTCAAAATAATTTATTAAGGTAATCATTTCAACAGCTAAAAGCACAATGCTGTATGAGTGAGGTCAAAGCATTTGTAAGCAAATCTTTCATTGATAGTTAACAGTGAAGTTCTGTTAAGATAGTTAACAGTGAAGTTCTGATAGTGAAGTTCTGTTAAGAACTTCATGTCGTTCTTCCCTCACTGATTCATCATTAGAAAATTTGTTAGTATTGAAAACTAAAGCTTGAAAATAATTTTTCTGATGATCTATTAGTAAAAGCTAAAAAAAAACTACTTTGAATGACATAAAAAAATCTTAATCTGATAATTTATCAAAGAACGATTCCTATGAGATTAACAGGTACTGCAACAAACACGAGTTGGTCACGGTGTTTTCATTTGCACCCTTAGCAGTAGGTGCCCCTATAGTCAGATTTCTAAACTTGTATTAAACTTATTTACAGTGCTCTGTTGATATTACCCCAACGGCAATTGCATTTTATATGGAAATCATAATAGTCAAAAACAGGGAAAACTGATATTTGACTCGCACTGAATACAGACCTTAAAAATCCAATACATTGAATTTATCCTGCTCATTTTGCTGATAGAACTATGTTTTATTAAAAGTGGGGATGATTACTCTCATTTTACCATTCAAGCTTCTTTTCTTTTGCTGTCACCATTACATCTATGCAGTGATGAGAGCAAAGAATTATAGTTTAGGTCATTATAGTTGTGCCCTTAAAATGCCTCCTCTGAAAATATCACTGAAATTTATACTAATTAATGCATTCTAAAGTAAATCCTGTGTAAACATTTCACTAGTATTTTGCTAAAAAAATATTAAAATTTATTAGAAACAGACAATATATTTCTTTATTGCTAATTAATTATATAATGTAAGTTCGTTTCTACATAATTTCATCAGAATTGTTATGCTGAATCATTCAAGAAACACATATAAATGACCGAAACTTATCCATCTGGAATTTATCATGAATGTAATTACGGAGATCTATGAAAAGCATTAGACTAGTATTGTTTTTGGAGCTCTGACTCAAATGCCTTGTCTTAAATCAGAAGTTCTTGAAACAAATCAGTTGTTCTATAAACAATTTTTTAAAAGCGAAATTATAGAGGTTAATTTAAATGTGAGAATTTTAAGAATACATATAACATAAATCCTTATAGTTTGGTTGAGGGAAGGGGGGGGGATTACACCAAATAGGAAATATAGAAATTAAAAAGGTATAATTGTAACACATTTTTCAGAGTTATGTTGTAATCTAGTCATAAAAATGTACATCATCATTTTTAGAATTTTTTAAAAACATAATTTTACACTTTTTAAATAATGAGTAAAGCTTTAAAGAATCCATTTAAGTACAGTTATATTTAAAAGTTCTTTTAACTAATTAATTATTACATTGCATCATAAGTAGAGAACCCTACACATCACTTAGATGGTATAGTTTGCCAATAAAATGATTACATATTTTTCTACAACATACAATAGTCCGCTTTATTTAAAGTATGAGTTAATTTCTTACTATTCAGAAAGACTACAGGCACCCATGTATAAATTATTATGCCTTTTCACTTCTGAAGGTCGCCCGTTAAGCTTACATAAAGAGGTTACAATATCTTGTTACATTCTTTCAACAATGAAATCCATTCTTTTCATGGTATGGAAACATTAAATTATTTGATTCCGATTTGTCTTAGAGAATATGGGAAGTATATTTCAATTATTTAAAATGCATATTAATTTTTTTTTAAGTATAATTGTGTATTGGATTCATTACACCATAAAGAAGCTTTTTTTTTTAATACATGATCATTTTACAAAATCATGAAATTGTAACGATTTTGAGCATCTTCCCACCCCCATACAGTTATTTGGGGCAATGATTACTCTGGGCAGATTTTGACAAAAGTTCAGGTACAAAAACAAGTGAATTAAATAACACCATTTCTATTCAGTTACTCGGGACAAAATGCCTTTTATTTGGGCTAACTAAAAGGAAAAATCGTTCAGTTTTGTTTTTAAAAATGAAATTGAAAATTTTTAAAACTTATTCAAGAGCTGTTGTCATTGTGCTGTCACATTTGATCTTTTTGGATTTTATGTCCTTTAGCATCCGTCTTTTGAGTAATTCATTAGTTGATCAATAACATGATGCTTAAGGTTTCTTCTTTTTTAAATTGTGCTTCTTTCTCCCATTGCTAGTTCTTTTTGTCTGGTATCTTTACCAAGAATTTTATTGATAAATTTATTTGCATCCTTAGCATGCTTGAGAAAAATTGTTGATCTGTGGAACTGAAGTTCCATTATCATCATCAACATTGACATGACAGCTGTTGTGGGCCCTGGCCTTCTTCAGAAGTCTTCCCCACCCTATTCCTAGTAATGGACTTCCAGTTTATTATTTTTAGTTTGGCAAAATCCTCATCCAAGCTATCCCTCCATTTAGGTCTTCCTCTAGATCTTCCACCGAAAGGAGTTGCATTAAAGACCTTAAGAGCTGTTCTCTCAGCACTCATTCTCAGAAGGTGACCTGCCCATCTCATTCTACTCAGTTTTATATATTTAATAATGTCATCATCTTTATATATTATCATTTTCTCCAGGCATTATTTTTAAAACAGCACCAAAAATAGTTCTTAGAACCTTCCTTTCGAAGATTGCCAGTGCTTTTTCATCCATCGTTGTTAAAGTCCATGTCTCATAGGTTAAAACTGATCTTATTAACACCTCCATCAAAAATTACAAGTAGTTTGTCAGCAATTTCATGAAAATCACCATCGTTGGGTCTGTGCTCAGGTCATCACATCACCAGTGTATTTTTTTTTTATTAGAACCATAAAGGTAGAACACAACTTGCTGTGCATTGTGTTGTGTGTGCTTTCGAGTAACAATTATGAATTGTTAATTCAATAAACTTCTGATTATTGGAGCAGCTGCTTAATTGGGCCAAATGCGCTGTATATTATGCTCTAAAGCTTAGAATCTATTTATCATTTGGAACTTATTAATGGAATCGTACTTTTTCTCCCAAGGTAAATTTTAAACCAGGTAAAGCAGACATTACAATGGTAAAAAGAAAAATTCACTTAACTAAAGTCTCTGCTGATTGAAGATTCAAAAAAGTTATATCAAACATTTAAAATTTCAAAACATTCCAAGTTACTTTATATCTGCATTTTTTATGTGTGCTGTGAATTAAATATTCAATCACTGTATGTACAAAAAAAATCTTGAAATTTTGAACACATTTTTAGTCTTAAAAATAAACTGGGTTAGTTATTGAGGATCATTAAAATAAAATTTTGACAACTTCTCTGGATATGCATGAAAAATAAGTAGCGTTAAAATTAAATTTCTAGATTCAGTTTCTGCCTGCCATTATATTTGGATACAATGCCATTATATTTGGATAAAATAATCTTTGCTGTAACCTTTAATAAAGTGGGTACTTACATAATATCCCGGTGGTCATTCCTGCCAAACTAATTTTTTTTTTTTGTTTTTTTGTCAAATGTGCTGGCAAACTGTTGCCAATCGTATTCAAAACCATCCGTAATTTCATGTGTCCAGCATTTATCTTGGCAAAAAAAATTGCTTGTCTTGGCGGACATTCCCATTCATCCCTTCATAAAGCGCAGGCTTATTAATGTTGACATTTCTCACTGAATTTAGAAAACAGGTTAACATTAGCACAATGGGAAAGGCACTGTTTACTTGACATGTAAACCAAACATGTAACTCATAAGGTTATCTAATCAAAAACTATTTATCAATTTCTTTTATTTGATACACATTTTTTTCAGAGGATCTCATGAACAACTGTATTTTTAAAATGTGCCCTCTAAAATATGAAATAAATAACACTTCAGCTTTTTGTTGAAAATGATGTCACTGCACTCCTGGACGGAAAACGGACAAATGACTGTAAAAGCACAACATGATTTGATTTTTAAAAAATGTTAAATTCCAGTTTTCAATAATTTCAAATAATCATTATTTGTAATGCCTTAAAAAAAGTTTTTCAAGACTTGTACCTGTATATCCTGAACTATGCAAATATTTTTGCAGCATACACTACACTAACTATGCAAATAAATGACTAAAATGCTAAGTACTTCTGTGGGTAACTTTGGCAAAACACTGTAGAAAATGAATTTATTGAATACCATATAACACAGTGCCTCAAAAAAACATTTTATACTGTATATTTAACTGAATCACATTTTATATTTTTAAACAAGACTATTGTACAGATGAACAGTCTGAAAAGCCAGCTTATTTTTTTGTAACCAAAATAACTGTAGGAAAGCTATATTTTAAATTTTTCATTCACAAAATAGGTTTCCCTGTGGACATGCTGTTTTTTGGGAGAATGTTAAATGGATCTTTAAACACATTTTTTCTTAAACTTTGAATAATTTCTGTTGTCTTTTTCCCATATCAAATCTTCACGTGTTTATATATTTCTAGAAAAAATTTTGAAAATAAAATTTGTGTGCTTCGATGTAATGTATAAGACCATTGCTGAAATTAATTTTTTGAAATGTATAACATTTTTTTCCCCTTATATTTAGTCGTTAATTCTCTAAGTTCAATATGTGAGTAAAATGCTTGAATGCAATTGAAAATACTAGTAAACAATTGAAAATTGCATAAAAATTACATTTTTATAATTTAAATATGTTTTTATACTTATAGCATTTGTTTTTAAATCATTCATGTCATGTACATATATCTATTTATTTTCACTTTTTTTCCCCTCCCAATTAATCATGTCATGAAATTGGTGTTTTAATTCATAATGCAGTCTACTTAACTTTTATATGTATTTTAACCCGTGAACAAAATAATTATGGTGTGATAATTTTGTTTGCTCAATTTAGCACATTTACAATTGGGATAATCGTTTTCTCTCCTATTTATTGCTAGTTTATTTTAACATATGATTTTGTGATAATATGCATCAAGATGTATAAATTTTCAAAAAAACATTCTTTATTATTTATTATTCTTTTTGGTATTTTCTATGATTGAGAAAAGAATGTTTTTCATTAAGGTTACAGACACATAACCTTGAGTTTAAAAAAAAAAAAAAATTAATCTCAAATAGAGGAGTATTTGTTAATATGCCTCAAAAGAGGATCATATATAAGCTGTCGAAATTTTCCAAAGTTTATACTTAAAACTGATATACTTAAAGTGTCTAGCTTTGTTGGCATATCTAAAAAACGATATTCATCTTGTGAACACAACTAATTTTTTTTTAAATCAATATAATAGTTATCCGATCCATAAAAACGTGCTTTAATATTGAATTAAAATAAATCTGATATTTTATTTACTAACATAATTTTTAACTAGATGATACCTGTCAAAACTAGTTCAGAATGTCATTAAAATTATATGGGAATTTCAATAAAAAATTAAACTTTCATTTTTGATCCTCTGCTCTATGATGTCACCTCTCAATATTGATTACTATATCTCTTTTTTTATTATATACATATGTAACAAATCATTTAATATAACATATATAACAAATCTTCGATCCAAAGAAATATATTTATGTTAAAAATAACTTAACAATAAATAACTATATATATAATAAGTAAACAAAACAATAAATAAAATCATGCTTCTCATAATGGCAAATTTCCTCAGCACAAAACAATTTTAATAGAAAACAAATGTTCTTTTATGCATGTAATTTTTTTTTTTTTTTTTTTTGAGTAAAATTCTTAATGAAAATTACCATAAAAATAAATTACAGACAGTTCCAAGTGCAAATAGTTTATTGATATAAACATGAGCTAAAAATTCTGATTCATAAGAAGAGGTCTCTACTCTAAAAATCTTCAGAAATGCTGTCCTGGAAAAAAGGGAAAAAATTAAAATTTTTATGCTTGTAGCATCAAAATAAATTTTAGAGCCTCTTCCTTTTATCATTACCAGCTTTATTTGTTATTAAAAGAATTCAAAATAATATAGTCACTATACAGAGTAATAGATCACAACAAAAAATATTCACAAAATAAACAATACTTAAGCAATACTCTTGTAGTTTCTTAATTGACTGATAATATTTCGATATGTTGTGATTTTTTAATGAAATAAATTGAAAGGTACGAGCTAAATGTAGGGAAAAACAATGTATCATTTAAATATCACTTGTGCATGCTATGTCCTATATTCATTTTGTTTATCTTAAACAACCCTCGCCCCTTATTTTTTCTTTTTTGGACTAATAATTAACAAATTCAAGCTTTCTTGAAACTTAATTGCTAAATTTCTGAATAGATAACAATTAAATAACAATCCAAGAATAATAACAAAGAATATTCTATTGGGTTGCCCAAAAAGTATTTAAAGAGATGTATATTTTTAATGCTTGATTTGGATAGATTGAATATCATAGATATCTCAGAAGTAGAGTAAAATTTATTGTTTTCAATTTCATCACTTTCAACTGGTCTTCAAAATATTATGCACTTTTTAAATGAGAAATCTCCATTATCAAATTTTACAGACAACTTCTAACAAGTACGCGCAGTCACAACACCCTCTCAATACCCTGAACATTTTTTTAATTGCACTTTGATGTTACTAGAAACAAAAAAGTATGCCATGCTAAAATTTTTGCTTTTCCTTGTCCATTTTTAGAGATAAAATAATGAATAGCATCCAAAATAGTAATGTTAAATATCAATTTTTTGTTAAGTTATTAAAAAATATATTTTTTTTTTCAATGGGCGGGCACTTGCTCATCAAGCATTCGCCACTACTAAGGCCTGAATCACTGGCCATTTTATTATGGGAGCGCCCAATGGGTGGCCAGAGTTACCCCCTATGAAGGGATAAACAACATTACACCCATGCCCAAGCTGGGATTCAAACCCGGACCCAAAGTGTGAGAGAATAGTTCATTAGCCACTACACCCCCTGGGCGGCTAAAAATAAAATCTTGCCAATATGTATTTTCAAATCCCAAAATTATCTGCTTGGTTTAATTTCTGTCTAGAGAAGTGAAAAAAGAATTTTTTGGGCTAACCCAATAGAATAGAAGAAAGAAAAAGTACTTTCTGTGAATTATTTATCAAAATTTTATCTTCTGTAATCGCACAAATTTAACAATACTTTGAGATTCAAGATCTTTTTTCTCAATTAGAAAATGGTACACCAAATCATTTTTATTATTATTTAAATGTACTTACGTATATTGCATAGATTAATTTTTTTTTGTGCTACACAAGAATATAGTAACTAATTGTATTGGCCCAAGACACTTTTGTAAAACTCATAGTATATAGATCTTTTGTAATTTTAATTATTCTTCACATGATTTATATAAATCTTTAAATTTGACACACAGTATTCCTCATTATTTTCACAAGTTTGGAAATGTACTTACATTTAGCATGGTTAACTGTGTCTGACTTGGTGAAAAATATTTCTTAAAAATTATGTATAGCCTCTTTTGCCAATTATTGTGTGCATTTTTCTTTTATTGTTATTTACAAAAACGTTTTTTTCTGTAGTCATTTTATTTCTATAAACTTTTGCATTTTTGATGAAACATTATATAGTATTTTTTCTTCTCTCTTTTTACTGTATATTTGAAGCATTCACTTTCAAATATTTTTGTAAAGATGTAAATATTATAAATATCAGACAAATGAAAAGTGACTGTTATTCACAACCATCAAATCCTAAAAAGACCATCAGCTTGATAAATGAAGATGATAATAAGAGAACTGTTATGTAGAAAAAAAAAAAAAAAATAACAAAAATATCTGACCATGCAGTAATTGTGAATGAAGTATGTAGTTTACATTTTAAACATTTGTATGTGTCGTAGATTGTCCTATATAGTGTCACTTGTATTGTAATATGATGTTTGTCAGTTTTTACTAATTCATGTAGTTGCAAATTGTATGTATTAAATTATTTTTGAGCCTCAATTTTTTTTATTTTTTTCCTTTTTAACCCAGATTTAGATTTTGTATCATTGTGAGAGAATTCAAGGGGGGGGGGTGAAAATTTAATTGATTGTTACATGATATTTACCAATTTTATTGGATTTCCTAAGAGACTTCTACACAGGGTTGTTAAAAACTCAATTTTTTTTGAGAAAACACCCAACCCACTGGGGTTTTTGGGGCTTTATCAAGATTTTTTTTAAGGGAAAGGGGGGGGGGTCAGAATTCTTGAAAAAATTTTGCTAATTAATAAATACATACAACGTAAAGCAAATGATCACAAAAATCAATTACAGATGAAAAAGTGGTTAAATTAATAATAATAATTAATCAATTATACATGAAAAACTGTATAAATCAATAATAACCAATCATGGTAACTTTTCAGATAAATTGAATATTAGTAATAATTTTAACAATGAAATTAAAGTACTTCAGTCGAACCCTGTTATAACAAACTTCAATGGACCAGAAGTTTTGTTCGCTATATCTGAAATGTTAAGAAATGCAACAGTAAAAGGGTGGGATCAAAGTTTTCGTTAGTTATATCTGCGAATTCGTTATATACTGGGTTCGCTATAACAGGGTTGGACTGTATACTAGTGCTAAATTAGAACTTTTAACTAATGTTTTTCTATGATTAAAAATTTCTTATTCATTTTAATTAAATGATAGGCAGTCTTTCTGATATTTTTTTCTTTGGTAATAATGGTAGGGAAGTGTAGCTACTGTTCATAAACATTACAGCTGGTTACTGATATTTAGAAATGTATTAGGTATGTAATTACAGTTAAAATTTTGAGTTACAGTTTGGTTTGAAATTTTGATACAATGAAATAGGATATTTTCAATTTGCTCCGGGAATCTGATAATTAAAAACATTAAGTTTTCATTTATAGAGGCATATATAAATTTCATTCTTTTCTCATCCTTCATGTAAATGACTTTCCTTTAGCATTTCTTTTGTAGTTTCCTATACCTAAGCAGGGGTTGAACTAGCTCTTTTTAACATTTCGCCAATTCATTTGTCAAATTAGATTTCTCCGGACATCATTAAGAAAAGCAATTGTCAATATTTTTGCCAAATCGTATTTTCTTTCGCCAAACTAATTTTATTTTCGCAATTTGCGACGTTGGCGATCGACAGCGCGACCCCTGCCTAAATATACAAAACTATCCCTTTACATTTTTATTATTAATAGCAAAAAATAAAAAGGGGGGACGGGCTCCAGCCTCCCCTGATCCCCCTCAAGGAGGGCAGAAGGTAACAAGAGACCAGTACACTGTGGTGTTTTTTAACGTCTTTGAAATTGTTAAACGCGCTGATCCCCCCCCCCCCCTCTTAAATTTATTGAACTGTTTTTGATGCTTGAATTTTGGTAGGGCTGTAATTTAAGAAGTATTTTCTTTCTCTCCTATTTTTATGTGGGGGAGAGGCACCAAATTCGCCAATGGAGGCTTTCAAATATACACATGCATACATATCGGAGACATAGCTAAAAAAAAATTTCATAGGGTGCCCAAAAGATGAAAAATGTAGAATTCTCATAAAAATTCTTGATTTATGGACATCTAATTACAAAATTTGGGGTTTGCCCATGTCCCCCTGGCTACATCCCTGATTATATGTATATTTGAAATTCAAAAATTGAAACCTGCCTATTTTGTTATTTTTTAATAGCATTCTGAATACACGCGCTTAAGTTAGTTATAACATCACTGATGCATTTGAGATTTAGTATTTAAATTAGTTTAATGAATACATATAAAAGAATAACAGATATGTTAAATGCATAATAATTTATTTGTTATGTAGATCTGCAAAAAAGTTCAGTCTTCTTAGCTGTTTTGTGCTTTCGTGCCTGTATATTTCAAGTTAACTTTATAATTTCAACTTTAAACTTTATAATTTCAAGCAGGTTATATTATAATCATAATGTTTCTTGCTTCAAATTTTGTTTTTGTCAATTATCTAAAAGCAAGTCACTTTAGCCTTGATATCAAACATTCATACATTAGTTAAGTTTTGTTTTGATTATGTTCACTGCATACTTATGCACTTTCAAATGGTCAAAATGATTTTAAAAAATTAAATCCTGCAGAAAACGATGAGGATCACAAATTCCCAGGTTAGCTTTATTAAGGTCACCTGGTGTTTTTGCTAGGAAATGAGATAATGGGTTCTGCCAAATAAAAGGTAAAGGAGTCTAGAAGTGACATTTTTTGAGTGGGTTTTTGCCCAAAAGAAATGAAATTATTTCCACTTCACCATCGTACATAATCAAACATATATCATTTTCCCGAGTTTTCAATAGCTTCATGAAAGCACCTCCGTGTAAATTTGTACTTTATTAAAGTACATGAGTACTGGGATTTTGTAAAGTAAAATAGCTTTTAAATTAATAATCGAAAAAAATTTAAACAAAGTTTGATAAATAGGAATTATTACAGATAGAAAACAAATAAAATCTACGAAAATTTTTTCATGTTGTATTCTTAAAAGTTTAACCAAAATTATTTATATTTAGAAACTATCTGAAGTACCGGTTCTTCATACAGGAAGAGATTATTATAAAACTAATATGATTGAAAAAAATATATTTATTTATTTATCTGCTTATCTCAGCAAATTTTCATCTCTTAAATAATTTATATCTTTGGTTCAATATTTCATGTTTTCAAATCTGCCTTCATCATGATGTTATTTTTTCCCCAAAAAAGTTTGTTAGTATTTAACTTACAAATCCACTTTTAAGTGCATTGTAAAAACATTGTCAAACAGTAATTATTTTAATTTTCCAATTATAGCGTTATCTTGTTGTTACTAAAGTGTTTAAATTCTACAAAAAAAAAAGTAAATTTTAAAGTTTTTAAGATTTTGAAAATAAAAATAGATCAATACTGAACAATTAAAACATTAACATTTTTAGAAAGTCATTCCATCAACCTTTCAAGTTATTAGGCAAGTTGGAGTGTATAGGCTGATTAATTTTATTTTTCACCAACTATGCGAGAAATTCCAGAGCTGGGATTCAAACCCAGGACTGCCGCAAACATGCGGGTGCTCTACCACTGACCTACTCTGGGACGATTCCCAGATGAAATTTCTCGCATTAGAATTTTTCACATAGTTGGTGAAAAATAAAATTAATCAGCCTATACACTCCAACTTGCCTAATAACTTGAAAGGTTGATGGAATGACTTTCTAAAAATGTATAATTTCCGCGGCATAATGGAGTTGTCGCGAATTAATTGTTTCATCTGTTCTATCTGTGATTTGCAGAGGAAGATGATAAATGCCAACGGTTATAATGCGAGAAATTTCATCTGGGAATCGTCCCAGAGTAGCTCAGTGGTAGAGCACCCGCACGTTTGCAGCAGTCCTGGGTTCGAATCCCAGCTCTGGAATTTTTTGCATAGTTGGTGAAATATAAAATTAATCAGCCTATACACTCCAACTTGCCTAAAACATTAACCTTAAAATAAAAGAACTATGATTTAAAGAACTTCTATATCTATTTTGCCTTTCATTTCTTTTCTAAATGTAGTAACTAATCTTCCAAATTACCCAGAGATGCACATTTGTAATATGCATTTTCCTCTTATAAGATGCAGTAGCATCTGGTACTGCAAACAGAATATGTGATGTTCTGAAATTTTTCTGCTCAAAAAACGACATATATCAATCTGCATTAATCCATGCCATAGCTAATTTGATTCTTTTATTTTTCAACTTTATAGTTACCATAGAAACAACAGATTTACTGACACTCTATGCTAAATTCAACAGTTAAACAAAAACAGGTAGTATCTTCTGTTGAAACTACAGCGGGATATATATTAACGTAGGATTACTTATCGTTTAGTAGGTTCTAAGGTAACTGTTCAAAGATTTTAAATGCAACAAATATTTTTAATTTAATCTATACAAAATATTTATTAACATGGTATATTGTGCTTTAATCCACACTTTCGTAGCAAATTTCCTATTTTGAAAATGCGTCATTAAATTTCAAATCTTAATAATCATTTGACGTCATCAAAATTTACAGCATTTTTCAAATCCATTCAAAATTTTATAAATTTCCAATGTTTACAAAGTACCACAATACCAAATTTTACTTGCTTTCATCAGAATGCCAAATTTCATTTGCAAGCAAAGGCTTCAATTGTTGCCTGGCTAAAACAATTAAAAGATTGAAATTCTCAATTATTTAATCATTGGGGATATTCCCTGCAAATATGAATCTTCCCGATGGAAAAAATTGGCACAAATGCATTCTTAAAGAAATTCCACACATTTCCAAAAAGCTTATTCATGCCATCACAACTGAATGCTCTTCTCTCTCTGGGAGTGTGTTTCTGAAAACTTTTCGCTTTCAAAAGATTTCGCTTTGCTGGAAACATTCCCTCTTATATCAATGTTTTATGCAGTGCAAATCATTTTGCCTGAAAAAAAAAAAAAAAAAAAAAAGTTACACTGGTCAAGAAGCTATATGAAATGAACTGGAATCACAATGTTTCCTTCAAACTCCAACGTGACATTATATTACTTATGATACAAAAGTTTGTATCATTCACATAATTTACATTTTTGCCTCTCGATATTCATAAAGCTGAATATCGATAAAAATTAGGGAACGGATAGATTTTCAGATTTTTAAAGTAGACCACTTGCTGTGTATCGTATTACATACTTGCACAAAACTTTGAGTGGATGATCAAAGAGCACTGTTAGCTTATGTTGCCCAGAATATACTAGTTAGAGAAATTGCGTAGCTTTCTATCAGTGATTAAATCTTTAGAATCAACTCAGTAAGATGCAGAGATGCCTGAAGAGCATAATGCAATTCTTATGAGTGTCCCTGTAAAAATGTGATATATCCATAAAAGGTTGATGTGGTCGCTGTTTATTCCGGTCACATTGGGACAGATTGAGATTGACTGTAATAAATGTATAGGCAATAGTTTAACATGTGCACATATTTATTTAAGAGTAAAGAAAAAAACAAGTGAAAGAATACATATGCATGGGCGCCCATAAGGTAGGGCACTTGCCCCCCCCCCCCCCCCCCTAGAGTTTTAGGTTAATGTCTCATGATGTATACAAATGGCCAAACCAGAACTAAATTTGTTAAAAGTTTGAAATTTGCGCCCCACCCCTCTAGAAAAATTTCTATGGGCACGCATGTTCATTTATTTTTTTAAAAATTAAAACTTGGGGGAGGGGAAATCCGAAATTAAAGGCTGTTATAGGAGCATAGTGCCATGCAGCGCAAATTGAATTTAATTTAATGTTGAAAAGCGGTAATCACTTACGTTGTTCTCTTCACATGCTCTACATAAAGTGTCTATAGCGTTCAGCCAATCTACGATGTGTATCCGGTTTGGCTGCACATCTTCGTCATCATTATCAGGTGTCTCACTTTGCATTCGGGTGTCGGATTGATCATTATTTTTATTAAAGTTCTATTAAGTGTATTAACAATTGTTTTGATTGTATTAGTGTAACACCTCCACACAAATATGAGTCATCTTTGACTGGCTTTCACTTCACTCTTAAAAGCTAATACATAAATTTTACCTAATCTCCAAGGATTATACTCGACCGGATAAAGGGGCACTCATTACCGAGCTAACCGGCGAAAAACCAGTGTAGTTGGGCCATTTCGTTCTGTTCATATCGATTTTTACCGAATAAGCGGCTCACTGGATAATCCACTGAATGAAATAAATGGTGACCACTGTACTTAGGAATAGTGCAGTTTTCTATCGGAAAAAAGTTTTACAATCGATTCAGTAGTCACAGAGATGCCCATAGATCATAATGTAGTATTAGAATTATTTTGACTGTTCCTGTAACTATTTATGATTAAATTTTAGCTTTTGTTACTCAAGAACAGTGTAGCTTTCTACACTAGTGAAAAAAATTTTAGACTTGATTCAGTGGTTACAGAGATGGCCATCGAGAATCATGTAATTCTTAGGAGTGTCCCTGTGAAATTGTGATACGTTCATGAAGAGAGCCTATATTACTCAAGAATAGTGTAGCTTTCTATCAGCTAAAAAAGTTTTAGAATCGGTTCAGAAGTTAAGAGCGTAATGTAATTCTATGAGTGTCCCTGTAAAGGCATTATTTATGGTGAATGCATGAAAAAGAGCCTATAATACTCAGAATTAGTCAAAAAAGTTGAAGAATCCGTTAAGTAGTTACAGCGATACCCACAGAGCGTAATATATTAGAAATATTTTAAGTTCCCTATAAAAGAACTATTTATGTTATATGGATAAAAGGTAGCATATAATACTCAGGAATAGTCCAGCTTTCTATCTGTGAAGAAAGTTTTAGAATCGGTTCAGTAGTTACAGAGATACCCATAGAGCGTAATGTAATTCTTATATGTGACCCTGTATAAAAACTGTGATATATGTATGAAAGGTAGCCTATATTACTCAGGAATAATGTAGTTTTCTATCAGTGAAAAATGTTTAGAATTGGTTCAGTAGTTACTGAGATGCCCGTAGAGCGTAATGTATTAGAATTATTTTGAGTGACCCTGCAAAAGAACTATTTGTGCTATATGCATGAAAGGTAGCCTATAATGCTCGGGAATAGAGCAGCTTTCCATCACTGAAAAAGTTATTGAATCGGTTCCGTAATTTCAGAGATAACCATGCAGCATAACGTAATTCTTATGAGTGTCTCTGTGAAAATGTATGAAGCATTATTTTTTTTTTTTTACAAACTTAATAAGAAATGATGATTAACTACAAACATGCATAAGTAGCCAAATTATGAAAAACCACCATGTGTGGCAAATCGCAAGGTGCTTCACAATACATTAAAAATCATTACAAATTACACTGTAATAATTTACAAATTACATTGTAAAATCTGTGAAGTTTAAATTTTTATGTTCCAAGGAACGGATGCATTAGCTAGCTGCAGCTTTCAATGCTTGATTCAATTTTTAATTTTCACATCAAAATGGCACTTTTGAAAAAAAACTGAATCCAGCTTTGGTATTTCCTTCCCATTACCGAGCTGAAATATTTGGCAGAGTTAAAGCAGTTTTGGTACTACTTGGATATTTGTCACCACGGTGAGATGAACTATTTCGTGGTGCTAAGTATGCCATACTGTAAAGGATTATGCATAATATATGAAGAACTGCTTTAATGGCAACCTTACATGGGAAATGATTATGGATTATACGCATGTGTAAATTGCAAAATAAAAGTTGCCATTGGTGGAAAGATATCCTAGCTGCTATGTAGTTTTTAGCAAAGGAAACTTATGAAATACTGTTTTATTTGAAAACAAAGAGAAATGATGATTAACTATGCGCATAGTTAAGTTGTCAAACTACAGAAAAAACCCATGGGTGGCAAACACGCAAGGTGTTCTATAGATTTTACATATTTAAAAGAATTGTGAAGTTTAATGTTTTACGTTCCAAGAAACATGCAAGAATCAAGCAATGTGTAGCTTGTTAACATTCTATCTTATATAATCTTTGGGTTTTGACTGTGAAGAGCATGCCTTTTTAAGAGTAAGACTTATTAGGGGCCAAATGCCCTGTACGAAAAGCCAGCATAGCTAGTCTAGGGGCCTTGGCCACTAGCACACAAAAATATAAAAGAATATTGCACAAAACAAATTACATGAGAACTTTTATTGCAGTTTAACAACCATTTGACATTGTAAAAATAAAAATACTGACTTAGAGTATAAAGTGAAGTACTATGGTAGTAAAATATAAACTACAATAAAATAAAACAAAGTAAATAAAAACATCAAAAGTTATAACAAACATCTGCAACTTTTAAGGCTCATTTTCAACCTTATAACAGCTACGTATCATTGCAACTTCAAAACATCAACAATACAGTAAAAAATATAAATCGCAATCAAGAAATTTAATCAATGATGTTGTCAATGGTTACATGTTTATAGTAACTACATACCATGTTTACTCGCATAATAGTTTGCCCATTTTGAAGCAGAAAAAATAGCTTTAGAGTTACAATATTATGTACTAAATTTCCC
The DNA here is from genome assembly GCA_038373885.1 of Cheiracanthium punctorium. NCBI lineage: Eukaryota > Metazoa > Arthropoda > Arachnida > Araneae > Cheiracanthiidae > Cheiracanthium > Cheiracanthium punctorium. Next base: position 112,398 of record JAWZYV010011913.1, on the reverse strand, counting down.
CCGCATAATAGTCGCACCTAGATTTTCACCATAAAAAATTGGCAGAAAGGTGACTATTATGCGAGTAAACATGGCAATTAAAACCACTATGTAGACTTTGACAAAAAAATATGAGTCTCAAGACATTCTGAGATTCTGCTCCCATTCAAATCAAGGCATAGGTTTTGTAAGGATTTTAGACAATGCAGTCAAGATTCAGATGCTTTTTTTTTTGTGTGTGTGTGGCTTACTATTCAGCTAGTGTGTTTTTATAAAGCAATGCTTTATCTTATTGAAATAATTCTTTCATCATTTTTACTCTAATTATTTAGTGGAAGCTTAAAAATATCTAGAATTTAATATAATGAACTTATACCCGATTTTTTAAACAACCTGATAGCTTTGTAGCATTATAATGCATTGATACAGGGTGTCCAGCAAATAACACCCGGATTTCAAAATGAAAAATCTCAACGAAGATCAAGGTAAGAATACAGTAAATGCAACCAGTAAAAACTTTACACAGAAGTTTCGGTAGTTGTTAGAATAGCTGCAAACAGAGAGTGATGTATGTAGACATCTTTTAAGAGAAGGGGAGGTATTGGATGTAATCTTAACCTTCTGACTCCGGTGGTACAAGTTGTACCAAAAAATAAATGTGACTGAAGAACGGAACTGGTACAAGTGCCTTAAATAAGGCTTGTTTCCCCTCTTTTGACAGGAAATCCATTCACCCTTCATAAAAAATGGATGAGGAATTCCTAGAGAGGGGGAATTTCTTTTCTATACTGTGGAAGTCAGGTGTGGTAGTAGATAATTGACTGGGAAGAAAGTGGTAGTCAACTGGTCACGATTGGACATACAGTAAGCATTTTGTTTGGGGACTTTTGTGGTCAGTGATATTTGCCCCCATTTACCAAATAAAAGACAATGCGTGCTAAGCAGTCACGACATAATCTTTTCAAAATGTCCATTTGACATGCAGAGATGGCACAACTGAATAATTAAACTGTCATCAAAGCTCAATGTTTAAGCAGCAATGAATTCTCATGCAATACAAACTACTATTTAAGCTCATGAAGCATGTTGGGATGGTTATGGTAGACAGTGCCTTTCAATGTACCCCACAGAATGCATTCATAAAGAGTTAGATTGGGAGAATATGGAGGCCTGCGATTACTTTGCAATGTGTTAATGGTTTTTGTAACTATTATTTTGAAACTTCTGAATAAAAACTTTCCAGCTTCAAACTGTTCGCTGCACCCTTCTATGATCTTTGCTCTTGAGGTTCTTTAACAAATCAGGGTGTTATTTGCAGGACACAATGTATTAGTGACAAGGAGGAAGCTGCATTTAATTATCCTCCTTTTACAATAACATTAAAAATATCTATAGACGTATTACTATTTTATAATTACCTATTTCATTTAATACAAATTTTAACACTAGATATGAGCATTAAAGTACTCACTTTATCACATTATCAGCTCACCACAAAGAACTTTTAAGAAAATCAATTCTAAGTTTTACCCTTTTTAATTCGGGTAAACCAAATACAGTAAAACCTCTCGATAGCGGACACTTTTGGGACCACAATTTATGGTCGTTGTCAAAGAGTGTGATAATTAACAGAAAAATCTTATATATATTAAAACTTGATGTATGATGAATACTTTTTAAAATAGGGTGAATATTTTGACATACATCGAATTGATGAAATAAATGCACTTACCTTCTAATGAAACTGCTGTGGCTTTAGAAAAAATTGAGCTGAATTGGAAAAAAAAAAATTCTGTAGAATAATTTCATTTACTTAAAAAAAATCAGTCACACATGTTTGTTTTGCATATTTACAATTATAAAATAGATACACTTTTTTTTAAAAATGAATTTTGAGTTTAAAATTTTCATTGTAAAAAAAAAAAAGTTAACTAAATCTAGAATTCAAAGACTGAAACATTAAAAGCCTGTACACTAACAAGAGTGTCCGCTAAAGAGTAAAGATACATTACAGACCCATTTCAAGGGTATGGGGATTAAAAAAAATGTCTTAACGGGCAGTGTTTCTAACAAGAAGTGTCTGTTAAGGGAGGTTTTACTGGATGTTGCTTCCCAAACATAAGATTTTAAATCCTAAAAATAAATAAACACACTTTACTATTTTTAGTTTATAAATATTATTAAATGACATTTTTGTATATTTAAAATTTTCCAGTTTTCAAATATTAAAAAAAAATGTTTATCAATCAAAATCGAAACTCAGAATGTAAAAATACTTCTAAATTATCAAAAAAAATTACTCTTTAGCAACTGGAAATTTTTTTGCTATATCAGAGGTTCATTAGAACCTATCTTAACACGAGAGACAAAGAGTGAAGGAACAAAACTGATTACATTACTGAACATCCACTGAAATTATAATGAATATATTAAATATCCCTTCTTGTAGAAATCATTAAAATAAATAAATTGGATGACCTTTGCAGGAAAAGATTAATAACACTTAGTTTCCTGCTAACTGCAATAATTATATCAATAACATAGGTAGGATTTCCCTTTGAGAGTGGGGCGGGTAAAGCTAGGTTTGTCAGTAAGATCATGTTACTGAATTATTAAATAATTAACATTATAAATTTGCACTTTAATTATTTAATATTTATTTAAAATACTATAAAATATTAATTTTTCCAAAACAATAAATCAGCTGTTTATAATTGGAACAATTTCATCTATTTGAGGATAACTGTATACTAGGATAAGTAAAATATACTTGCCTAGTATTCAGTTATCCTCAGAAAGTCAGAGTTTTAGAAATTGATTGTATCAACCTTTCAAGTATATTAGGCAAGTTTGAGTGTTTAGGCTGATTAATTTTTACCAACTATACGAAAAATTCCAGAGCTGGGGGTTGAACCCAGGACTACCGCTTAACGTGCGGGTGCTCTACCACTGAGCTACTCTGGGACGATTCCCAGATGAAATTTCTCGCTTTAGAACCGTTGGCATTTATCATCTTCCTCTGCAAACCACAGATGGAACAGATGAAACAATTAATTCACGACAACTCCGTTACGCCGCGGAAGTTATACATATTTTTAGAAAGTGATTGTATCAACCTTTCAAGTATATTAGGCAAGTTGGAGTGTTTAGGCTGATTAATTTTTCGCATAGTTGGTAAGCGGTAGTCCTGGGTTCGACCCCCAGCTCTGGAAGTTTTCGCATAGTTGGTAAAAATTAATCAGCCTAAATACTCCAACTTGCCTAATAATAAAAAGTAGAATATAGTTTAAATTTATTCTCCAGATGTCTGATTATCTTTTAGCACAGTATACAGGGTGATAATGATAAAAAACTATTCCAATAAATGAACCTCTGGTGGCCTTTCTAGTCAATTAACTGAAAAGAGCATTTAGATATTGACATTTGGAGCAATGCATGCAATATTGTGATTATTTTGGGGATTAGAGCTCTCATGGTTAAGGTTACAGGAAAAGACGTAAAAAATTTTTTTGATTGCAACACCCTCTTTCTCTGTGAAAATTGATCACAGTGCTGAAAAACCATACGTGGCATTGGAACGATGCATGTATGATGAAAAATGCAAAGAAGAGCATGTATGATGAAAAATGCAAAGAAGAGCATGTATGATGAAAAATGCAAAGACAGCCCAAAGAGGAGGTCATTGGACACGATTTGCATAATTCAGTGGAATAGACACAAATGTTAAACAAACAGTAGGTCATTTGAAAACTTTTAATTCTAATAAAAACAAGCCAAAGTCCAGTTGACTCTTCTTATCTCTAGTAAAGAAGATGGTTAAGATTTGCAGACATGGCCAGGCTGTGGGTTTTTACTACAATATAAAATTTAGTAAAGGACCAAGTTGGGCCTGCTCGCTTTTTTAAAATCTGGACTAACATCAGGCCAAATTAGTTTTTCTCCCCCCCCCCTCCAGGCAGAACCAGGGCTATATTGCTCATTAAATTGAAGTAATTGCAAGTCATCCTATATTATCCTGCTGATCTAGAGACAATTGTAATTTAATAATTTAATATTCATATTTTAGAACTAATATACATTAAAGGTATTAGGGTGTAAAAATATTTCTTTTTCAAGTAATTTAATTTCATATTTAGAATACCCTTTTATAACATAACCTTTACCAATGAAAACATCATAAGAACAAGGTGAAATTTTAAATAATTTTTTTAAAATACTGACTGCACTTAAATATAACACTGAATAGATGTTACTAAACAATATAAAAACACCTGAAGCTAAATAATATACCAAAACTATGCCACAAAAAAGCAATTTTTCCCTAACCTAAAGTATTTTTTTAATATAAAAATCCTTTGAAAGTTAAGGGGTTTTTACAAGTTATATTTCTTTGATGCAATGTTATGTAAAGGTAAATTATGAACAAATACACTCATTTTCTAGCTAACCTAAAATAAAACATGCTACAACATGAATACATTTGAATTATTACACATAACTAAAATTTCCATAAAAATTCACAAGCAAATTTTAACATGATATATTACTGCCAGATTAGTCCACAACCTTTAAATGTAGAATACACAAAATAAAATCACAATGACACATAAAATAATCTCCTATTTGCATTTTATATAAATGAATGCGAATCACACATTATTAGATATCACAAAATTTTGTAATCATTTTGAAAGTTTTTGAAAATTGCACAATATGGGAAAAAGAAAAACCTTTTAAATTTTCAGGTTCAGGTATTATGATAGTTTATATGCAAAAAAATTCAAGAAAGCAATATGCACTGAATTATTTTAAATAGATAATAAGATTACATGTTTCTGGCATGAAACTATTACAGTAAAATTTTTTTCTCAACGGAAAAAACTAAATTCACCTATTAACTATGAGCATTTATAAAAATTCCCATAAAAACTATATTATTTTCCTGAGATCATGCACGTTCAGTTGTTTTTGTTACAAAGTGCGTCTCCTTGTTCAATTGACACAATTACAAAGGATTTATTAGATTTTTCAATTTAGTAAGTAAATTTAATTCCACTAGAAAAAATATTAACAGGTACATCCATTTATTAATATCCTTTAAATCAAATGAATTTATTACAGTTTGAATACCATTGCAGGGATTAGTTAAATATTTTATGGTAAATTAAAACACTAATACTATTGAAAATGATACTTTTTGTAATTGATTTTCTTCAGAACAAGAAGTGGTCACCTGATTGGGGTTCCAATGTATCTACAGGTTTTGAAACAAGCTTAAGATAGTGAAAGGCTGTTTTAAAATTATTTAAGTAGAAGAGATCAGCAATTTTTAAATTTGAAGATTTAAAATGATAAAAAAAATCTTAAGTAGAAGAGATCAGCAATTTTTAAATTTGAAGATTTAAAATGATAAAAAAAATCTCATTTTGAAAATAAAAAATAAATATTAGAAATTTTGCTAGCACCACAGTTCTCATTCTAGCCAACGGACAAAATTTAAAGCTATTTTAAAATTTTACATGTAGGCATCAGTTAATGAAGACAAGAAAATGACAGTCCTTGAAAGTCCATAATAAGGAGAGCACACTCTATTTCACACATTTTTTTTTTTTTTTTTTGGGGGGGGGGGGGGGGAGGAATCAGGGATTTTAAAATTAAAAGATAAATACTAAAGAAAAATTCTAAAATATGACATCATGACTGCAGAAACTTGATTCTGCACCAAATATTGCTTTTATTTACAGCATTAGATAAAAGTTTTATCTTCATATTTTAAAGTAACTTAATGTTTTAAAGAGTATAGTCAACATGTATTCTTATAGTTGCTGAACAAATATATTTAGCGTTTCAGGAAAACTCTGAAAGCAAAGACGGAGATGGGAAGGGGAATATTATAGGAAAATATTGCACTAAAGAATTTCTGTAAATTTTAATATTTTATCCTAATTGGTTTTTGAGATGTTTAGCTGTTTACAGACTTTTTAGCTACTCAGTTCCATAAAGAATAATCAACACAATCTAGATTCTTTTAGCACAAAAACTGACTGTTCATAAAATGAAGGAAGATAATTAAAATTTATTCAGTGGAGTATAATCTTTCTACCCTGCAAAATGTGCAATTTAAAAAATCCAAAGTAGTTTAAGAACTGACAATAACTGTGAAAAGCTTTAAAATGCTTTAAATGTTGGTGAACACTCAATAGCACAAATGTGAGTCAGTTGATGAAAATAAGTTTATAAAATTTGGATAAAAAATATTATTTTCATGAGAAAATATAGAATATACACACACACAGTATATATATGTGTATAAAATCAATAATAACGTGCTAATGTAAAGTTTACTGATGTAAAAATTGGAAAATAAATAAATATATAAATAAAAAACCTTGAGGGCGAGAGGGTCTTATCCCGGTAAAGTCTCCTTTCTTCTACCAGGCTGACCTGCGGACAGGGCTCGGGAACTACGTTAGCCCCCTTAGCACAGGTGAGTGGATTTTCTGGTATTGAAAGTAAATTTCCTAGATTTTGAGAACTGATAAAAATTATAAAAAGTATCACTGTCTGGTTAAGATTTTTCAGGAATTGTCCACTCTGCTAATGGGCATTTTGTGCTTTTTTATACGGGAAAATCTCTGCAAGTTAATGCTTAAGTTTTTTTTTTTTTTTAATGGCTTCGCATAAAAAGTGTCTTAAAATGCTTATTAAGAGAAATAAAATCTTTTTTACTGATAATACTTGTACTAGGGTGGCTATACTGAATATTAAGTAAGAATACACTTTAAAGTTGTTTTAAAAATCTGTCATTATATGTTTAAAAGAAATTATAAAAATAAGCTGCAGAAGAAAAAATGTTGATTGTGTTGGGATATTTAACCAATATGAAAACTTAAAGCTAACATAGGCAGGAAGAGAAAGGAGAACAGACGATGACCCTTAATTTGACAAAATTGTTCCCAGAGTTCAAATCATTTATTTGAACATTAACCCTAAATCCTTTATGAAAGCCAAATTTCATACATCAAGAATGGCAAGTAACTAAAATAGATTAAGTCTGTATTACCCTAGAGGCACAGTCATTTTTTAAGTATTAGCTTAGTTAACATCACAAACATATCAAGAAGGATATGTTCAGAATCATTAAGAAAGTAAAATATTCTATCAATAAAGTATTAATTGTCTAAACAAAAGAATTTTATGTTACTAATTCATGTTTAGATTTTTAAAAAGAAAAATTTATCAATACTGATCAAATTAGACACTAGTAACAGTAAATATACACACATACACTTACTGTAAGTATTTATTTTACATTTATAATAAATGCTAATCCAATTTATACTTTAACTTTTTGTGAATACAACTTTTAATCATGTTTTTTATTTAAAGAATTAACTAAGTAAATATAAGTAAACAATATACCAACTAAAATAATTAATTCATGGAACTCATTTTTGTCATGTAACTTTATATTTCATTAGTGATAATTAATAAAATAGTTTTCTCACAATCAGTCACAATAATATTTTGACAACAATCATTTTAAAGTTTACTTCAGTAGTCTATATCAACTTGCATATGCACAGTAACATACTAATTATCAAGTGTGTAATTATTTCTGTGAGTGTGAAAAGCAGAATAATAATAATGGCATTAGTGTAACTTAAACGATGCTTCCTGAATTTGCAATTATTTCAATTTTTTACCAATTCTATAAATTAAAAATGAAAATCAAAGTATTACAAACTTTCTTACGATTATAATTATTAAGTAAACAGATTTACTTAACTATAGAAAAACACAAAAATATTTCAAAACAATTATTTTTCACACTACTCTAAAAATTCTACTACCCAACTAGTCCACATTTTAAAATTAAAAATAATTAACAATAAAAATACACACACTGAAAAGTTGTGATATCCTTTAAAATGAGAATTTTCTAAGATGTTATAATAACATGCACTTTAAAGGATTTTACCTCAGTGCTTCCATTGGTGTAAAAAAGGAATGCCAGAGGCTTTCCTAAATAGCATTTCTACCTTATATCTATCTGAATATTCCCAAGAATATTCTACGACAGATGCAGGGAAACAACACTGATTGAATCTAATTCTGTAAAATCTTATTAAAAATGGGAATAAATGAGATTTAAGAAAATGGCAAAACGAAATGACTATTTATGTGAATTTCATGTATACAATATGAAACATGCAAAATATATGAATTAGGTTTTTAAAATACACAATAATGCATAAATGAATAAAGTAAGTATTTGGTATTCAATGAAGTAATAAATAAAACATTACATGAGTATAAATGATATTTTTCAGTAAAAGCTGAATTAAAAAAAAATTCACATATATATATGTATAAAACAACCACAGAAAACATCAACTACCACATTAAATTAATGAAATATTTCACTGGCACAAATTAATATGTTCAGTCAATAAAAAAAGGCACTTTTTTCACCTTTTTTTTTTTTTTGCTTTTTTAAATATAGAATTTATACTCTTTTAATTTTTTTTTTCATCTTCATTTATAAAAATATAATTTTACACCAAAACTTGATTAGTGAAAAAAAAATGCAGAATATATACATATATATATTCAATTGATGTATATTTATCACACACAAAATATAAAATGTGATGTTATAGGCTAACAGCATGCACTGATGTGCTAGTGAATAAAAATGCACTAAGATAAAAGAAAAATAATATATATATACATATACAATTAAGCTGCACGAGTTTTTTGATAAAGAAAATTGGGATTAACATTTTGTGTAAGCTCTGTGTTAGATTAAAGGCCGGTTTCTTGTACTTCTTTGAGTTCTTCCATACGAGCTAGAATCCAAGATTTTTGTTCTTGATATCTGTCAGAAAATAGATAAATAGATTTTTAAAGTATCAGTACAAGAATTTCTGGACTCTTAAAAAAAAATACTACTTTTATGTTTCCCCAATAATTCAATATACTGTAAAGCTTCCAATAATAACAGGAAAAAGTTAATTTTAAGAAATTAACAATTTTTAATCCAAAACATTCTGAAAATAATAAACTTAAACACCATTAATACAACACACAAATACACAAAAAAGTAAAAAAACAAAACATAATAGAAGTACTGCTCATTGGAGAAATTTTAAAACTGTAAAGCTAATACACAATCAAAATAGATTTTTACTTTAAAGAATCCTGAAAAAAGTTACGAGACCTTACTTAATGAAATTAGAAAGCTAGTACATTAGGCAAGTGTTTAGGCTGATTAATTTTTAAATTTTACCAACTATGCGAAAAATTCCACAGCTGGGGATCGAACCCAGGACTGCCGCTTAATGTGCGGATGCTCTACCACTGAGCTACTCTGGGACGATTCCCAGATGAAATTTGTCGCATTAGAATCATTGGCATTATCATCTTCCTCTGCAAACCACAGACGGGGCAGATGAACCTTTTAATTCGTGACAACTCCATTTACACCACGGTAATTATACATATTTTAGAAAGTGATTCTATCAACCTTTCAAGTATATTAGGCAAGTTGGAGTGTTTAGGCCGATTAATTTTAATTTTTAACAACTATGCAAAAAATTCCAGAGCTGGGGATAGAACCCAGGACTGCTGCTTAACGTGCAGATGCTCTACCACTGAGCTACTCTAGGATGATTCCCAGATGAACTTGCCTAATATACCTGAAAGGTTGATAGAATCGCATTCTAAAATATGTATAATTACCGCGGCGTAAATGGAATTGTCGCGAATTAAAATGTTCATCTGCCCTGTCTGAGGTTTGCAGAGGAAGATGATATTGCCAATGATTCTAATGCGACAAATTTCATCTGAGAATCGTCCTAGAGTAGCTCAGTGGTAGAGCATCCGCACATTAAGCGGCAGTCCTGGGTTCGATCCCCAGTTCTGGAATTTTTTGTAGTTGGTAAAAAATAAAAATTAATCAGCCTAAACACTCCCAACTTGCTTAATATACTTAACAGGTTGAAAGAATCACTTTCGAAAATATGTATAGAAAGCTAGTATTTTTATTTCAGAATTTGTTCCGGTCTTCAGTGAACATTACTTAGATGATGTCTTTCTTTTAGGTCAGATTTTTTTCTTTAAGTTTATAGATGCGATAGCTTTTGTTGCATTTAATATAAATTTTTATAATTCTTGTTTAATTTTTTTATTAATAGTATGTATAGTTAGTATTAAATTTTTGAGAAATTAAAATTACATAATAAGCATTGAAACTGGCCAGGGGAAATTTTGTTGTTGTTGTTGTTGTTGTTTAAAGTCAACATTTTTTTTGAATATCAATAAGTAGTAATGTAATTTTGAGCTATAAAAACGAACAAACACTTTTAAAGCATAAATTTGAGATCTCACAAGTACATTATTAGCATTAATTTCAGTAATTATACAGTGAAAAACGTTTAACACGAAGCTAAAGGGACCAAAATATTTTTTTGCGTTAAAAAAGATTCGTTAAAAAAAGAAACTCGCTAATATTTTCAATGTTCTTATATTTCATTTTTTGAAATGTATTTTTTAGCACCATATTGTTCACAAATTGTTCAAAGATCGCCGATTGCTTTATTCATATCTCCATTTGAGTGCACATCTAAATAACTCCACATACTTTTAGAGGGAACGGGAACTGTACTGCTGATTCTGCTGTCAGTTTCGTCATCGGCATATACATAGAATCTTTTGGATTATAAATGATCTTTGGTACAGATAAGGATTCTATTGATACTTCTAGGATGACAAAAGGAAGAGGAACCAGTTCCCAGAATTTAAACAATTCCACAAATACGTTCTAGTGATTTGTCACAAACATGCCACTAAAAATCAAAAACAAAAAGTATTAAATTGTATAGTTAACGGGCCAGACCACTGTGTCCTTTTGCGTTAACTGATTTTTCAAGTTAAGCATTTTCGTGTTAAACGTATTTCACTGTATTTCCTTTAATACCAATAAAAAAATTTCAGAAAATTATCATCTACTGTATTGTGTCTTTACTTAAAGTGTGTGGAACTGAGCTATAAGTCAATGAAGCATCAATTTTACTCTACCACCATCAAACCAATTTATTCATTTCTAAAACAAAGTATTGTTCTTTGAAAAAACAATGTACAATGTCTCCTGGTTTTTTATTTTGACATTTGCTAACAGTACACAAACGGTAAGATGACTTAAGGCAAGCCCACTCAAGGTGAGGTTCCCTTAGAAAGCTGCGCACTATGCTTTTGCAGAATTCTAGAAAAAAAAAAAACTGGTGCAAGGCAGTCTGTAAACAGCATTGTGCCCATAAAAATATGGTGCTGTAGCATTTGTTACATATTGTTGTTATATGTAGGTACTTGTTTGTACTTCCAAATAAAAAAAGGGCATTTATATTTAGTTTTTAGCTACTGATTTTACGATTGCTCCTAAAAGTATAACCGAGAAAGTAACTTTTCTTACCTTCAATTCAGGTATTGGTTTTCCTGTTTTCTTGCGCAAGAGTGTATAATACATTTTGAATAATTTGAGAGTAGATATCCAGAGATTATTATTTTAACAAATTACCATTTGGCACTATATTACAAGATGTTCTTTTTAAGAAAGTTACAACTTTTTAAAAATCCAACTATGCTAGGCACTGAAATAAATTTAGAATGTCTCTTTATAAGTGTGAACTATTCACTTTTAGAATTGATCAACCTGTAACAGCTAAGAAACATTCAGGGAAAATTTGAAACATATATTTTTCAATATTTCCCTCTAAGGACATCACCTTGGCTAATTTTGCAAAGGAAAAAATAATACTTTGCAAAAAAAAAAAAAAAAAAAAAGTTGTATGAGAGATACAGGTTTATTCTTTATTGGCATTACAGACCGGGGTGGGTCATTACCAGCTGCACAACATTTCTCCAGACAGCTCTGTCCTTGACTTTAAAGATCTCCAACCGGAAAATTAAAGTTTTTAGGTCTCTATCAAGACATTATCAATCCACCTTTTCTTGGGTTTACCTCTTGGTTGTCAGGTGATTTCTCAATGTGCTCAAGCCATGAAAGTCTTCGCCTTACTACGTTTTTATGTTTGATAAAAGTCCTTAGTAAATTTGTGCATTTGCTAATGACATAGTAATATTGAGCAGAGACAGAAAAGCATTATTTGCAATAACAAAAAATTAATAGTATGAGCAATTTAACTGGTTTTTCACTTAATGAACAAAAAACAAAATACATGGAAAAGTTAAATTTACCAGCAACTACAGTGATTATCCGATAGTTGATAACTTTAAATTTGAAACTGTTGCTAGCTTTACATGTCTAAGTTCAATTATAAGCACTTCAAATAAAATTTCTGAAGAAATTGATTCTAGAATTCTGTAGGGGAATGGATGCTATTTTTTATATCAGCATCTATTGAAAAATAAATTAATATAGAGGGCAACTAATCTAAAAATTAACATAACTATTATCCATCCCCTAGTGCCTTATGGCTGCAAGACTTGGTCTTTGAGACAAAATGATATAAATAATTAACTAATTTTTGAGTGAAAAATACTCAGGAAAATTTATGGCCCAGTACAGTTACATAATAATTGCTGCAGAATAAGAAATACAGGTTTACTGTTATTAAAAGTGAAAAGTACAGTTTGTGAAGAAGCAGTAATAATTTTTTCTGAATGCTTAATGTCATTCATCTGTTAAAACTATACTCGTAAATTTTTAAAAAGAACAGCCTTAAAACATCTATAAATAATTTTCAATTTACATTATGCTTAAAATATTCATCTAAATGTGTAAAAATAATTATTTCATGCATACCTTACACAAGTTTAAACACAAGCTTCATATCATGCTTCAATAAAACCTACAATGCAGCTTTTCCACAAAAATTTCAGCTACCGTGTAGTCCATTGAGTAAAGGAGTAAGGGAACAGAAGCCTTTACTACCAAATGGGCTTGAGATGACATCTTATCATTTCATATCTTTTGATATCTCTCAAGCATGAAGTCAGTAAGTAATATTTCTCTCACTGGGTGTGAACCCTCAATAATATCGATAAGCCTCACATCGGGCAGCGCATGTGCATTTTACTGAAAAATCTTGGTTTTCCACTACATCAATGTTACTATGCTCACAAAAGCATAAAAATGTAGATATTTCCAGAGTCATAAAAGACAGTGAATAATCGAATTTATGGACAAAAGTTTGTTGTGCAGACTTTGCTTTTAACTGAGCATTAGAAAAACACGGACTTAGTGAAAGTTTGGACTGTATAACTCATAATGGGCTTCATGATTAGGATGCAAGAATTCCCAATGTATTACGCTCAATGGCGAACATATTTTTAAAAGACTTTCTTGTTTTATGCACAAGCATACAACAATTGTTTTTTTCCTAATTTGAAAAAAATGAATAAAACAATAAAAATACAAGGAGCTAATAGAGAAAAAAAATTAAAATGATGGTTCTTGCTAGAGTTAGAGTGATACTTCATTGGATTAAGAAATATGATTACATATTGTGCAAAATCCACTAATGTAAAGGTAACTTTAGTAGGTGAGGGCATATGGGCCCATCTTACACTCAGGATAGGGGTTATTTGTATTCATGAATATCATTACTTTAATATGAAGCTGAAATTATGAAAAAAAACTGAAAATAATTAGAGAGAATCATGTTTTTGAAGTTAAAATATCAATTAACCATAATGTTGTAATGTAAATTGGCTAAAACATGTATTTCTGAAATTCCAGCATTTTCCAGACCTAAACCTATGTTCACATATCAGTTTTGTATATATTATTTCTGACAAAGAGGCACAACTAAAACTAATTGAATGCTTATTCATATTAAAAAGTTAAAATTACACTAAAATCCTTTAAAAAGCACTTTCAGTGGCACATTCACCACCATCTTCAGTTCTTCGCTTATGCACTGATCTACCTTCCAAAATGGATCTATTAGGGCATGCGTCATTCGTATCATTCACTGAGTCATCTGTTGTTATGATTTGCAGAGCTTCCATTTTTAATGCATATTCTTGATTACGGAAATCGGATAATTTTTCTATTTCTTTGAAATTGATGTCTATGGGTCTATCTTGGGCTATTCTTGAGAGGGCTGTACTTAATTTACTATATTTTATGTCGGCGATGTGTTCTCTTTTCCTATTTTTAATTTTCCTTTTTGTTACACCTATGTAACAAACCGACGCATGCTCTAACTGATCCGGGATGGAGGGTGATTTTCGAAGGTAGATCAGTTCATAAACGAACTGAAGATGGTGGTGAATGTGCCACCGCAAGTGCTTTTTAAAGGATTTTAATGTTTAATTTTATATATGATTTTATATCCTTTCATAGCTTTTACCAATGCTCATTCATATATTAATATAAGATATTTCAAGTTCTTGTTTATTGCAGAATGTACTAAAAATGAGTAAGCATTTATTAGCTTTTGATGTAGTAGAATACGAGAGTTATAAACATTTGAATACTATTTACTTTTTAGTAATCTTTTGTGTTTCTCTTCTTTCTTCTTCATTAAATTTGTGCAAAAACATCTTCAATTCAGTTTCTGAGAATTTAAGATACTGTGCAACCTAATATGGAGAGGAAAAAAAATGAGGCTTTTATTTCTTTAAATAAGGGTGTGACCCATAAAATAATATTTGAATGTGACATTTTACAAATGCTGCAATTAATGCAACTTACATTCTGCAGGGATGAGAATACACAAATATGAAAAAAGAGGAAAAGTGCGTGAACGTAATTTCGACTTCGAGCAAAGTTCAAGCGCGCGGTGCCCATTTATGATATATATATATATATATATATATATTTATATATATATATATATATTACAATTATTTTATATCAACAATATATATGTTATAATTATTTATTAAAATATTTTTATTTAAATTATAATTTTTATTATCTTTATAAATTAAAAATCATAAACATTTATGTGCAATTTTAGATGCAGAACATTCAATTATGAAACAGAGGTTATCATTATTTAAAGGATGATCTTAAGGAATTTTACAAAATCTACAGTCAAGACAAAATCCTAGGATTAAAAAAACAATTTTACTCTATTCTTTTGAAAGTGAATGCAATGTAATTTTTTTTTAGGGGGGGGGGGGAATTACCTGATTTTCCATGAACTGTCTCTCATAAAATTCCAGAATATCATTAAATATTTCAAGCTTCCATAGATTTACCACAATTCATTATAAAATAGTCCAAGAACACAGAATATGGCATAGCTCAAGAAAAATATATTCAAAATGTTAAAAGTAATTTCAACTTTTCTATTACATCAGACAATAAAATCTATCCTGTAACTTTAAAAAGTTACAGTTTACACACTAACAAAAATACATAGATACTTCAAAAATTTAGGCCATAAATGGTCCCATTAAAAATCTGCTGAATGCCATCGTATTTATTATTCTCTCTCCTAATAAATGGGAGAGGGAGGAGGGGAAAGCTAACTAGTTGTATACCCTCCAACAACTAGGGTAGAAAATCCAGTAGATTTACGTATTATATCACAGTTTTAAACTTACAATTGCTTATTTGTGACATAAACCATACATTGAAATTTTTCACCATTAAATTTCACTATCTATACAATGTATTATTAATATTTTAAATAATAGGATTACACAACATTACAACGTTTCAGAATTGTTTTCCTCTGGTTTTGAAACAGAGGAAATTATTTCAGCACTGGTCAAATGATTAACAATTTGTGACTTATTAATTACCAAAAATTCAAAATGTTTTCTTCATGCAGGTTTGCAAACTGAGTACCTTCCATTTTGTGCACAATGTATTACTTCAACAGTTTTGTGTTGTGTTGTGGGATTAAGGCCGATTAGCTACGCATGGGCTCTAGGCATATGGGTGGGATGCTCTAGGCCTGGAGCCTGGCCTAGAGCACCCCACCATGCTGGCCTAGAGCATGGGCTCTAGGCCTCTCCTCCGTGGGGGTCTTTCTAAGGGGTCCTAACCCGCATTTACGCTAAGTTTTGGAGAAAACCACGGAAAACTCCGAACGGTTAGGTCGACGGACGCGCGATGGGACCCGAACACGGGACCTTCACACTTCGCCCGTCTACCATTTCTAGTGGCATAACCACTACGCCATGGTGAGGCCTTCAACAGTTTTGATTTCAACTAATGATGGCTTAAATCCAGTTATAAAATAGTGTTAAATTGAGAACTATTCCTTCCCTACTTCTCATAGACTATTTAAAAGTACTTTACTGCTAAGTTGAAACAAACATTTCGTCGGCAGAGGGGGAGGGGGGGGGGGGCAGGGGGCATGTGTCCCCCCCGAACTTTGTTTAGAAAACCACTCATTCCAAAACCTTTTTTTCTTTAAAAACATACCTATTTTTACTTTAGAATATGCTATGTGCACTCCCCACGCACACTTCAAAAAAAAAAAACATTTCGTGATACTACGGCTACGATTTAGGAGGCCAAATAACAGCCTACGATTTAATATAAACAAATGAATGTTTTTAATTTACAAAGAGGAATATTATTAAATAAATAAACGACTGTTTGGGTAGTCAACGGCTGAGGAGGGAGAAAGAGAGAAATTCCATTTCTTTTAATGCAAACAGTTCTTTCTTCTTCCACCGGACGGGCCAGCTGTTATGCTGACAATGCATAATGTGTGCATTGGAGAATAATTGTTTTAAGCTTGGCATGTTGCGGGATTTACCTGATGCCTCAAAATTAATTCAACTACGAAAGCAATAAAAAAAAAAAAAATGCAGATTGTAGAAATTTCTTAATTGTGGTTTTCTTTGTTTATTTCTGCAGCGTTAATGCGGTTTATGATATCCAAATGATTGCTTTCCATTACTGAGGACAGAAAACCGCAGAATGGAACAAACCACCTTGGAAACAACAGAGAGAACATGTAACAAAATTCAGCGCTTATCAAAAGGAATTCTACAAACTTCGCGGAGGCTCTTTCAACTTTCAATCTCCTCATTGGATAATCCCATACGTAGCTAGCAATACTGTCTTGATATCGGTAAGCAAGATGTATTTCGGCAAATACATCTTTAAAAAAGAAAATTGCACTGGAAATATTTTTAAACGCGGAACACAAACATACAAAAAAGCGGAAAGTAATGTTTTTTAAAAACGCAGGGAAAAAAAAAAAAAAAAAAAAAAAAAGCAAAATACGCAGAAATAACCAAACTGCGGAATTCCGCGGATCCGCAGAAGATTCTCATCCCTGATTCTGAATTAACAAGCAAGAATGGACACTAGATTACAATATTCTTAAAATATACACAGTATATAATATGAAAATTACACATTATGTAAAATGACAACTAAAACAAATCATTATAAACTCAAGATTCTCGTGGATTTATAAGTACTTGAAAAACAGCAGCTTATAATGAACCACGTAAATATACATTTAAATTAATGATGCAAATATCACCCCCATTATTATTGTCAAAAATAAACATAGTGACAAAATACAAATAAACATTGATACACCAAGTATACGACCTTTGTAGAGGCTTGATGTATTAGTGTTCATTTGTCTTTTGTTATCATGCTTATTTAGGACAAGGATGATGAAGGGTGATATTTGCAACCATGAGATTTTTATAAAAATGTGTGAAAAAAAAGATGCCCTGACTTTTTACATAAGATTTCAGTAAGCCTTTTTAACTCTAATGCTAAATTTTACAAATTACAAAATCTTTCCAAATGAAAATTCAAAATAGCATGATGCTAAGTCATTTTTGCTAAAAATCTAAAATCATCCCCCTCTACTCTTAAAGTTGATATTTAACCCCAGTACACATGACATGTGTATGTCATGGACCCAAAAACGTAACATATATGTGTACATCATTATTATAATTTACAGAATATCCACCACAATCAGGAGGTGAAAATAGTAGCATTAGCACACTCCACACAAAAAAAGTAGCCCAAACAGTTCACTTTTTCTCAATTTTAGTAGCCAAAATAGTAGCATTTTTTCTGTAGTTTTTAAAAAATGCATTATTCACAATACAACATTTAAAAAAACTTGATGTGGACAGACACCACATAACTTGCTGGTAAGTCTATTAAATTATATAAAATTTTTGATGCACTTCAAACTTGTTTAGCTTGAAATTGCAATATCTTTCAATAATATTATGGTTTCGTGATATCTTGCCAAATATACAATATCACCAAGATAAAAAAGTTAAAAATTAACTGCTTGGCTTTAAAATACATTTTCCATAAAATATAGAAGAAGAAATTTTAAACAAAGCACCATACCTCACAAGTAATTTCTTTAGCTTGATGTTTATTCATAATGAATACCTTTGCAACATCTTCACTAGGGCCAAGCATAACCCGCACTAGAAGAGGATATTCATGTTCTTGAATACACCGTCTCTCTAAAAAATCAACAATGCTTCAATAAAAAAAAATGCACAATTTAAAATGGCCTAACTTTAACATTGCAAAAGTACTTTGCTGCATTTTACTTAAAATACATAAGCATTAATTACTGGTTATAAAAGTCATTTCACACATACAAATATATATATATATATGCATATATATACTTGAAAAAACAAACAAAAAAAAAGTTTTATATATAATTTGACATATGAACGGAGGATATACTACTACGTAAATACTCTTTTGTTGTAAAAAAAAGCATTTCACGAATATGCAATAATTGAGAAATCACTACGATTTTAATACTCGGTAACATTTTAAAAATGTTTATGACTATACTGCTCTGTCTGCTTTTGATTTAATTCCTGTAAAGACTTGCATAGTATAAATAAACTTTTGTAAATACATTTTTTGCAAAATTTAAGTGTGCTATTAATGTTGGGTCTAGTATATTTTAAAATGAAAACAGCATTTGAAACCAGGGATCACACTGACACATTGTGGGGACAGTAATTTTACTCTCCCCCCCAAAGACCTTTTCTTTAAAATCATTGGGTCCCCAGGATCTTTCTTAACAATTTAGGCATACTTAAGAACCCACTTTTTTGTCCATGAGTGAAATTTTTAAAAGCTGTCATTATTATGAAATATTATTGAAAAAGCACACAGAAAATTCAACAACAGACTAAAGATAATTAACTTTGACAAGCCTTTGGGATCCACAAATTTAAGAGGCTAACATGACCCTTGGAAGCACACAAAAGAATTCCTATCCTATACATTACAGTTTATGGAAGGCCAATGTTTAAAATGTATCCATTTCAAATGTAGAATGCAATTTTTTTATCAATACTGGTTTTACCTGGGACACAGAAACCAAAAATTTTTGGTAGGGCCCCCAAAACTAGAATTTCTTGCAAAGGGAGAGAAAATTTTTCTTTTTTCTGCCTGTGTAGAAATTAGAACTTTTTAGAGATGAATGAAGGTGGATCCTTTATACTGCCTGAAACAAACATACTGTCCTATTCTTTAAGCGTGTTGATTACAAAATTCTTTATTAGTTTTGACCTTTAAACACAAGATATTTTGAGTGTTCTTGTTACACATGCAAGAAACCACACATACCATCATAGTCTGGAAGGATTTTTTTTTCATTTACATGGAAGGAGTATATTTCATTTGAAAACTTTTATGATATGAGCCAAGGCCATACTTCTAAATTGGTTAGAGTAGGCCTCAGCTTAGGATAACAAAATTTTGAGGGCATTAATTTGTTCTAATTGCAGGTGGAATGCAGATGATGCAGACCTCCTTTCTTTAGTTTAGTTTCCTTCATTCATATTAAAAAAGTATTTACCCACTAATATTTTCATTTTGTCAAGACTAGTCGCTTTTGGTGTCATAGGTCATTTGCGAAGGACTATTAATGCCACCCCCACAACATAACATGTTGAATTATATGCATTCAAAAATCCGTCTCCTAGAAACATTAAACCACTTCAAGCATTAAATATCAAACATTAAACCATGAAGACATTTCCTAGCTATAGCCCTTTCAATTTAAGTCAATATTTTCTCTAGGTTTCTTTTTTAAAACTGACAATGCACTATTAGTATGGATGGAGATATGAAAGTAAAAGGAGCATGCTGGGAGGGGCATGGACCTAACTGCGGTCCTGATATGATCAGAATCAAAGAGCATCAGAAATGGCAAGTAGCGTAGAGTTCTTACACAGGAGAATAGAATGCAAGTGGCATGCTGTTTTACTCTAATTGTATGCAGCAAATAGTAAATAAATTAAAAAATTTATATATTTTAAGAAATACTGCAGTTTAAATACAAATTTTAGAGTCAACAGAGCTATGAATTGACATACATGAAATTTATACATATCGGCAACTATGTTATTAGGATAGGCTGGATTTGTACCTTTCTCCTGACAAAGTGAATACTTTCCGTAGACCTTAAAACAAGCAGTAAGCAATTACTTGATGGTAGTTGAGAAGGAGTCAATCCAGGAATTTTTTCCAGGGTTCCACTTTGGTGAAAACTATTTATTTTTGTGAATTCTCATATTAATTTTGCAAAAATCACTTTTCTTTTGTTAAAATAATTTACAAAGCAAACTTAAATATAGTCAGGCATCTCACTGTTCAAGAAAAAAAAATTATTCGTCTCGTGAAATACTTTTTCAACTAATAAGCTTTCACAAGCATTTTAAAATTGTATACATATATGTCAAGCACAGGTGATGATGGGAATTTTTGAATAAAAGCTTTTCGTTGCTTGCATCGAAGCCTAAATTTGATTTTTTAAAATTTATTATTATTATTTTTTAAAAGTAAGTTTGAGACAAACATATAGTGTGTAGTTTTCAAAGTCTCGTCTCGATTGATTAGAGGCAATTTCATATGGTATCGCACAATTTATCAGGATTTTTCAGAGAATATAATCAGGCTTACATTAATATTTTCTATGTTTACTTATTTTAATCAGTAGCTTGCAAATAGGGAATGCAATCCCCACTGTTTTTCGCTTTGCAGGATTTTGGGATTGACATTTACTGATCCATACCTGCCAACCTGCTTAAGCCAAAAACAGGAAGACGCGGGTTGAAAAAACAAAAGATTTAACAAAAAATCAGAAGATAAAAATAAAATTTAAAAAATATTTTAAGAACAGAAGACTTTCCCCCAGTGTATATCACCATTTCTTATTATTTTTTTTATATTAGTATTGTAGAGAAATATAAAAAAAATTAAATAGCGATAGAAAAGAGCTTATCTGAATTTTTTTTTATATAAAATGAAAAAAGATGGAGTATTTTCACAAAAATAAAAAACAAATAAATGTAAATTTGACTTTATTTTTAACCAAAGTATGTTGAAAAATAAACAGATTAAGATTTTTTTTTATCTCGTTCAAAGTAGCTTTTTTAGCTTTTACTAATAGTTCATCAGAAAAATTATTTTCAAGCTTTAGTTTTCAATACGAACAAATTTTCTAATGATGAATCACTGAGGGAAGAACGAAATGTTCATTGAAGTTCTGTTAACTATCAATGAAAGATTTGCTTACAAATGCTTTGACCTCACTCATACTACAGCATTGTGCTGTTAGCTGTTGAAATGATTACCTTAATAAATTATTTTGAAAGTGAATTATTAATTTACAATTTTTTCGCACAGTTTGTAATACAATTTAATATATCAACTAAAAATTTAAAAAAGACAGAAGATTTCATCTTCTGGCAGAAGACCAGAAGATAGCTTAAAAAAACAGAAGTCTTCTGTCAAAACCAGAAGAGTTGGCAGATATGCTGATCCCACAGGACTGACATTTCATTCAGCTAAGAATTCATTTCAACAGAGAAAAGTAGGGAAAATTAAGGTTTTAATCACTATGAAGTTTAAATTTAATAATAATAATTAATCCTATTTGATAATTAATATAACTTAGAGAAATATGAAAATTATAATCATGATATTCAGAATAATGGACTAAGTTGTTTCTTAGTTGGTAAAAAAGAAAAAGAATCACCAATCTTCCTAGTCTAGATTTAATTTTGAAAGGAAATACAAAAACACTTGATAAAAAGGTCTCTTTTATGAAACCCTGCGACAACTATACATTTTTGCATGGTTAACTGAAATTCACCTTTTAAAGACATCACTAGCATGGATGTCCATTTGATTGTTTGTAGGGGAAGATAAGTCAAGTGTCCTGCACTGTAAAGGTACAATATTTAATGTTGAAGCACATCTGTGTTATACCAGTATGTAAATCATAATAATATGGGACCTTGGGGGTAGGGGTTACTATGGCCTCTCCCTGCCCAAAGGTATGGACATCCATGTTCACTGGTTCTTCATCTTCTCATCACATTTTCTTTGTTTTCATCACTCTTTTCTAGGGTGCTGATGATTTGAGAATGTAATCCCTCACTTTTTTTTGTGAGATTTATCAATTTAGATTTATTGATCCAGCTGCAATGCTGGATCCCACAGGAACATTGCTTGACAAGCAATTTCAGATGAGTATTTCCCTCAAGCTTAGAATTAATTTAAAGACTGATTACAAAGAGAAATAAGAAAAGGCAAGATTTTAATATGAAGTTTAATTTTACATAAAGGAAATAATTTACAGAAATATAAAATTTATAGGTACATTAACGTACTTATTGTTATTTTTTTTAGTTACTGAAAAAAGAAAAAAAATTGAATAAGTCCAATGAATTGTTTCTTAGTCTTGATTTAATTTTAGTAAAATAATTAAAAGCATAAACTAAAAAAAAAATTAAAACCTAAAATGAAAGCTTTTTATAACTGACTCCTGATTGCTCGCTAAGAGATAAATTAGTATGAACTATTTCAGTTCATTTGGAGATTGGGAAGTTAGAAAAAAAATTTAGATTACAGTATTTGACTAAGATTGCCATTTGTTTGCTTGTGGATTAAGGCCGATTGACTGCACTAGGGTCCTAGGCCTGTAGGGGGAATGCCCTCTGTGGGAGACTTTCAGAGGTATCCTAGCCCATATTTTACGTGAGGTTTCAGAAAAAACTACGAAAAACTGCAAATGGCTAGGTCGACAGGCACAACTGGGATTTGAACATGGCACTTCACGCCTTCCAGGTTCAAGAGCAGATACTCTCATCCACTGGTGGGGCAGACTTCCTTGGGAAGATAGGTAAAAGAAATAAAATTTTAAATAAAAATCTGTAATTATCGATTCATGCATTGTTAAATAAGATACATAAATATGCGAAAATTTTTGGCCAGTTGAAGATTGGGAATGCGGCATAAAATTGTAATAAAAATAAATTATTTCCCCAATTTCATTCCCGCGGGATTACAATCCTAATCATGCAAGACTACTCCCGCAAACATTTGCACAGGATCCTGTTCCAATGGGATACAGATTGCATTCCCTACTGGCAAAACAAAAACTACATTAAATTATCAGAAATTTGTGGGAAAAAAGGAAATAATTAAGAATACAAAATATGGGTTAATTTTTACTCCCATTCCTTTGAAAGTTTATATAAAGGAATTAAAAAAGAAAAAGAGAAAGATATATTTTTCAAGAAGGATGGAAAAAGACTGACATTTAAATACCTGAGCCTAATAATATTAAGTGCTGTTTTTCCTTCCATTATAAAAAATCACGGAAGTCCGCTATTTGAAATTAGTGGATTTCTGCAAATTTGCAGAAAAATCACATGTGTGCATTGTGTAAAATGCTAACAAAGGGGCTGTTTTAATCTATTGTATTTTTGTGAAGAGATTGTTTTAATCATACTTTAGTGAAGGGAGCCGATTTAATTAAATGTAATTTTGTGAAGGAGTCAGAAAATGGACCAAAATTTCATCTGCATTGATCTCTGCTGAGACAGATAATTTTGCAATTAAAATAAATAAAAAACTACCTCCAGTATCTCTCACAACATAAAGTGCAAAGTCCTCTGGGTTATTAACAACTTTGAATTTGTCCAAAAGCATGTTAATAACTTCCGGTGCAGTTACTAAGCTAGTCACCCAAACACTAGTCACACTAGCATATGCTGGAGTAAAAACACTTGTCTGAAAAAAATAAAATAAAATAAAAATAATAATAATATTGCAAAGCTGATTTATGTTCTATTACACTACATTTTTATGTCACTGATTATAAAAAACTAGTTACAAAACTTGAAATATTATGAGACAATACATTAGTTTAAAATACAATTTCAAGTATAAAATAATTCCAGCAGCAGAAGCTGAGAAAAATCTCTTAGATGTAGAACAGGGTCTCTCAAACTTTTTCTCGGGAGCACTTTGAGTTTTGTTGCATTTTTATGAAGCACCTTGGGCAACTTCACAAAGCACTTTGTGTAAATCTGAGTCTAATGAATTTAGAATTAAGGCAGCAAAGAATTTTTTTTCAATGCACTTGGTACCTTTTTGTGGAGCATAGTTCGAGAAAGCCTGATGTAGAAGCAAAACACCTCATAAGCAAGTAGAAAGAATTTGTTTATTACATAACTTCATACATCCAGAAGCAGAATTTTCAGTGTCAATTTGGAGCACCAGTATTCAGAAATAAAATTTGTTCGCCCCTCAACAATGTTGGATAAAATTTACATATAGTTACTCATAAGTTTATGTAAACAAATATAAACAATGTACATGAAATATATTCTGTACAAATTTAATTTACAATCTATCTACAGACTTAGAGAAATTAAAATAAACTCAAACAAAAGTACGCAAAATAGCACAACTGAATCCTTTGAAACAATTTATTATACATTTTTCCTGAACTGAAGCTTTATTGAAAACAGAAAACAGCAACCCAAATAATTTATGAAACTTTTTGCAATAAAACAAGAATTAATATAACTGATTTTCAAACAAATTTTAAAAGGCCTTTTTTTTTTTTTTTTTTTTTTTTAAATTATTGATATATAATCTCAAAGCTAAACTATTTGCAGTGATTGTTGCCGTACTGCAGAGTTTCTGGTACTGGGTTCACATATCACTCAGAAAATCCACATTTATAAATTAAGTGTTTATTCTAGAATTATTTACATAAGATCCATGGCAATAGGCTGGACTAAGTTAAATGATAGAAAATTGAAGCAATCGCTCTGATTTTTCTTGTCCCTAGAAGCCTCGGATTTTTGCTTTTGAACACTAATACTACTACAAAAAGACATGCATGCTATCAACAATCCTGGTAACAGCTACTAAAAATCTATTAACTTTCAAATTGCTCTTGGGAAAAGTCAGTTAAATGATGTCATAACTTCATGCTGCAGAACATGAACCTTTTTTTTTTAAACGAAGGTGCAATGAAGATCACATATTTTGTACTAATTGTCACTTTTTTCAATTTCTTAAATTTAATATAATCAAGCATATTAACTTTAATTTCTCTTCTCATTTTTATCTACACCGGCATTCAAAATTTTGTATTGTGCTTTTTCCTACCTCTTCTGTTTCAACTAACTGCTTATCTATCCCAGTTTGATGCTTAAATTATTCTTTCATCCGTCAGTCTAAAAGTCAGTTACATTTCTTTTTTAACTGTTAAGAAACATCTGTTTCTCATGCAATGCATTTACATGGAATTAATATGCTCTCTCTTTTGACTTAGAATATACTGTGGTTTTTTCAGAGTCTTTAATAATGTATGTATTTTTGGCTCTTGTTTAGTTGTTACTTTAATAAGCCAAGTTTTACTTTTTGCCAACCTCCAGATCTCTGGTTGATTGAATTTGACTTGGGATTAAGCAGATGTTTTCTGACCATCATAGCTAAGTGCCCCCCAGCCATCCTACCATCCTGTAATCTTTTATAAGATTCTTAATAAGTTTTGTCTTTACAATAATCTCTCTTCATAATAGTTTTCGCAAAGTGACATAACTTTGTTATATCACTTCACCTCAATGCTACTTCTATAAGAAATGACACCTTCAGTAGTAAACATCAAATATTTTTAAATCACCCCAAACAGCAATCATCATCACAGAAGGAGGAAACACTGACCTGTTAATACATGTGCAGTGAGAAAAGTGAAAATATTCAAATGAGTAGTGTGAAAGGAGGATACATTTAAAAATTAAAGCTCACAAAGTGAGAACAAATCAGTAATTTAAAAAATAAAAGAAAGTCTTGCATTTAAATATGAGAAATGCATGCCAAAACTAAAATTGAACAAACAAACAAACAAAAAAAAGAAGCATGACAAATAAACTATATATATATTAAAACTATGCAGATATGAAATTACTTATGACATTTTAAAGACAAACACTGTTTAATCAAAGGGCAGCAAATTTCAAGATAAAATATCCGTAACACATTTTTATTTTAAATAATACAAACATTCAAAAATTAAATGTTCCTGACCTTTATTTTGTTACACTAATTCTTCCTGACTTTTCAGCTTTGTACAAATGCCATAATGAAATTAGAATATATAAGTGGAAAGCCATAAAAAATTATATTTGGCCAACAAAACATACTACAAAAATATATAAACCAATGAACAAAACACAAACAGAAACGCAAATGTTCAAAAATATGAAATTGAAGCAACTGGTTTACCTACCTCTCTGTTATAAAAATGTCCATTTATTGAACATCGTCTTCTTAACTTTGATTTTTGAACTCGAGGTTTCCTTCTCAAATGTACAACATTTCCGCAACTGTCCTTCAACGTATTTTCTGAAGACAAATTGTGCGCATTGTCAGATCTAACGCTCTTTATTCCACCAGCAGGTAGCGTTTTGTAATAAATGGGAAGCATAAGGCTATCCTCAGTAGTGTCCTTATCAAGGTCTTTAACGTCCAAGTTGATGTCCGATAGAGGTACAGAGTCGCTCATAGGCAGTGACAGCAACGAGTTCAGCACATTGGGATCTTTCTCCACAAGTGCTGCTTTCTCATCATCTGTTAAGGATTTTGCACTGCTGTTTCCAAACTGAAAATAAATAAAAATGACTGCAACTTTACTACAAATAAGAGAGATATTTATGTAGATGGGATGACAACAATAAACTATACAGGGATATGAAAAGAAGAGAGTCATTCAGACCTCCATTGGCCAAAATAATTGTGTTTCGTTAGTCTGAAATTTTTTTAGAGTTACTGTGTTTTAATGCATATGAACATGATATGATTAGTTGAAGATCTAGATAATAAAGAGTTAAAATAACGGTGACATCTTTAAGACACTAATTCTTAAGTTTAAAAATAATTTAATAATAATCTGTACTAAATCATTTTTTAAACTTAATTGGATTGGGGATTTTCTGTTAATAGCTGTCAAGGCATCATATTTCACTGCCCTACTGCTTGAACACTTCATATTAGCCTAAATATGATGCATTATAAGACTGCACGAAAAATTGAAAAAATAATGGTAACAAGAAGAAAAAAGTTGATACATTTTTATGATAAATAAGTACTTATTGTAATCTACATAGGAATATATGTGTCCTCTGTGTAAACTTATGTTATAAAATGCAATCTTACTTGCTATTTGAAAAAGATGAGCTTTAATCCCCTTGGACTTACTTCTTGTTTATAGTTTTTATAAATTGGCATAATTTTTGTGTCATGTTTTTTTAAATGCATGAGTTCTGCATGCTTGGAAGAGCTTTCTTCAACTTCTTCTGTCAGTGTTTCAAGAACCTAAATTTTATGTCGTCAGAAACAACCAAGCATGACAACCTTTATCAGTTTTTAAATATCTTCTAAATCTATTTCAATTTAGCGGAACACACCTAATTTTTTTTTTTGAGGCCTCTCGCACGTCTGCAGAAGACCACATAAATAGACAGAAACTGACAAACATTGCTTACTGTCAGATTCTATTATAAAAGATTATATGGAGTACTGATTATAATGAAGTACATAATATAGCATCAAACTTCTGAATAAAAAAGAATTATTTTATTCAAAAATAACTTTTAGAATCTAAATTATTTTGCACAAGTAGAAAAATTACAAATTTTTAAAAATTCAAGTTTTTAAAATAAAAGTTTAAGAATGCTTTCAAATGCCTTAAAAATCCCCTTATAGAATTTTTGGAAGGATGCAATTTTTTTTTTTTTTTTTTTTTACTATCCAGTTAATTAAACTTTTTATAACACACATACAATTTGGAATTTACATTTAAAAAAAACTAAGTGACAAAACAGCCAATATTAGGGGAAGGCCTGTGATGTCCAGACACACCTTCTGAAGCATGGGTGCAGTAGCATATGCCAGGGTCAAATGGTCAGAATGAATAATGTGTATTTACTTTTTCAAACAAGTTGGGTCCTCACAACCTACTGTACAGATGAAAGGCTGAGTGTCAATGATGCTCAGACTGAGGATTGAAACTTGGACTTGTGATATGGCAGCACAATGTGCTAACCATTACATCAACTGGGCTACTTTTAAATAACACTTGATATCATAAAAAAGACAGTTTTTTAAGTTCCTATATTTTTCTACAGAGAAAAGGAGGAGGTCATGGTAAATACAGCTAATCATTTCAAGCAAGCCAGCTATATTTCAAACAAGCACTGAAAATAGATTGGTCAATGGATGGTTAATGAGTGTATATGTTAAGAGAACTTACAAAATTATAAAAAACTGCTAAATTAGCTTAGCTCAAAGGAGGACCATATTTTACAGACAAGAGAACAGGAAAGTTACCTTATATTACCAAGAACAACAAGAGCAAAAAAAACTTAGCATCATAATTAACAGGATTTCTATTTAATTAAAAGAGAAATTGAGGTTAAGGGCTTGCTCATTGAATATTGAATATTTATATGCATAAATATTTAATCAAAATTTTGTTTCATACATTATTTGTGAATATGATTTTGAAAATGAAAGTGAAAATAATTCTGCATGGGAAATTCATTGGGGCGAATATAAACAAATACCACAATCTACTGACGAAACAAAGGAACTCTTCAAATATAATAAAAAGTTTGATCGATGGGGGCAAAGATGCAAGGTTATTATTTTCAGTATTTACATACTTCATTAATTGTACTATTAATTAAACATTTATTTCACATTTGATGATTAATGAAACATTTTATTGACATATATAAAGTGCATTGTGCAGTCAGAGGGGTTCCCTTTCCTCTGTGCGCCCCCCCCCCCCGGTAGTCACTCCTTCTCAGAGTCACTGAGTTTATAAAATTATAAAACATCATTACCCCTCCCAGTCTGCAACTCTAGAACCGCCCTTGCACAGACTTCATGGCAGAAATAAATACTCAATGTAATTAATAGCTATGCTGATATTGAATTATCTTGTTTGAGTACAATATTTTATTCCCTCTCTTTCCAGCATACTAAATAAACATGTAAAACTATAACATTAAAGAATAAAATTTTATCTATATAAGATATGTAATATACTTTAAAAATGCGACACTTCAATTTGTAAGGATCTCAATCATATTTTTGTGTAGATAAATTTATTCTAAAATTATTTAATTGAAAATCAAAATGATGCTTACATTTTCTAAATTTTGGGAGTCTCTTCTCTCTGACGAACACAAATAACTGTTCCTTCTGCGGACAGGCATTCTATCATCATTGTCTTCTTTAAGATGAATAACATTATTGACACCCCAGTATATTCTTAGAGAACCTTCTAATATCAGTCTACCATTTCTCTAAAATTTATTAAAGGAATATTTACTGACAAAACTTAAAAAATATTGAAAAAGCATAATGATATAAAATAATTAACATATGTCTGATATACAGTAGATGATCATATTATTAGAGCTACTTTTTAAAATTGTCAAATAATTAGAAACAATGTTAATATTTCAATACAAAAGTAAAAATTGTGTCCTATTTCTTTTTTGTTCCTAGGAGATATTTATATGCTTCAAATTAGACTTTTTATCCCTGGATACAACACCATTTTGTCACCATTAGAGAACATTTGCTTCATCTCTATAGTTTCTGTGTATTAAGATTGTTTGAGTTATTGTGGGAGTAATATTATTGTTCAGATATGTAATATATTATGTAATGTTATAATTATATTATGAACAATAATTGAGATAGTTGAGATTTTTTAAAAAATAAGTTTTAGGTTATTTTAGCCATGGGAAAAGTTAAGTGACTTTTCCCCAAGGAAAATAAATGAAATCAAAACTCTCATTTTGAATACTGAGCATTCAAATACACAAATTGCATCAATACCAATTTAAGGGCTTCTGTTAACAGAATTAAGGAAAAACTGCACACTAATGTGAATTTAACATCGAAAGAAAAGGGTAAATGTGGGCAAAAAAGAATTACTGTATCTAGAGACGAGTGTCATTTGTACAGAGAATCGAAAGGCACCTCTAAGAATGCCGATAAAAAGATTCAGGATGATAACATCACTATATTACCAATGACAGCTCGTCGTTGTCTTGAAGAACTTGGACTTGTGTGTTGTCGTTCAGAAAAAAAAACAGCTGCTTCATGATGGCAAAACGCTTACAACAGGCAAAAGACTATAGAAACAGGACTATTCAAGATTGGGCAAAAGTAAATCCACCGTTTCGTACCAAACTTTTAAAATGTATTGCTGTTTTTAAAAAAATATATATTATAAGGTACTGATGAATCTACATTTTTTTTAGATTTGCTTCTTTGACCACTCTTCAATCCAGATTCTGTCCGATAAATCTAAGATTATGAGAACAAGAATTGGGGGGAGAAGTACTATGATGACTGCATAGTAAAAAAACTAAAAATGCTCTCAGCATTATGATGTGGTTAATCATCAGTAGCCAAGGCACTGGTCGCTTGTTCACCGTAGAGGGCACAATGAGACAAGACCAATATATCAAGATCTTGGGCACCACAATGCTTCTCCAAGGTCAGGAATGGTATCCAAATGATGACCTTTGGTATATGTACAACTCAGCTCCTTGCTACAGGGCTAAAAAAGGTTACAAAATACCTGAATAAGAATTTTGGAATGGCCTGGAAATTTCCAAGGATTTCATCACCAACAAGCACGAACAAATAGAGCATTTAATAGAAGTGTGACATCACAGTGAAGAAACAAAAAAGAATTGCTTGAAATGCATACAAAATATGCCTAAAAGAGTTCAGTGATTGCAGCAAAGGGCTGTTCAACCAAATATTAAACCCATTTTTATTCAGTCTGTCTTAGTTAAATAAATATATACATGAACACGTATTTGGTAGTTTTATTTTATCAACAAGACCCTCTAGTTACAAGTAAACAAAATATTCAGACTTTTTTTTTTCTTAGTTTATACCTTTATTACAGTATATGTTAAGAATTTTTTTTTTTTAAAACATCGTGGCTCTAATATGATCACCCATTGTTTATATACGAACACATTCTGAAACTATTTCTTTTTTACCAATGTGATTGTTGATTTTTGCCTGCATAAGTTGTTATGAATAATTATAAACAGTTCCTTCAGAAATATAGTAAAAAACTATAACAAAAGCAAGCAAAAATAAATTTTTCTAAAGCAATTTAAATACTATCAAAACTTAATCAAAATTTAATAATATCAAAATTTAAATAGTATTAATATAGCATTTTTCTAGAAGTACCTCACGACTTTGAATAGTTCCACTTTTGCCTTCAAAGTAGCTATTGTAGATACGTAATTTGGCTTCCAGATGGGATCTAAAGAAATGTAACAAAATATATATCTTAACAGATAAGTAAGTGATAAATAAACACATGCTTAAAAAATCAGAAAAGCATTTTTTAAAAATAAATCTCAAAAATAAAAATTAACTAAGCATACAGATGTGCAAATCAGGGAAACAGGTTTAATACAGGAATACAGTTAGACATAATGATAAAACCTTTTATATTGGTAAAGTCACCACAGTAACACGCAGTGAAGTGCGTATAAAATTTTTGGAAAGAGCCATGAGATAAAACAAACAGTTGGACCCCTTTTTTATGGTAAAGTTCATTTAAAACATACAGAATCATTTACAATAAGTATGGAAGCCTTAGATAATACCTATGAAATTTAACAAAAATATTTTGGCTAAAGACTAGTTGAATGTAATATATTTTATGATGACAAAGTTAAATACAAATTTATTCAAAACTTCAACATGTAATGTTTAGTGTCCCCACACAATGTCTAGTAACAATCTAATTGGCTCAATAAACTGTAGCACTAATGTAAATAAAGATATTATGTGTAAATATATGATTACAAAAATATAGAGGGTATCCACTAAATATCTAACCCATTTTGAGCATAAATAAAAATAAAATTTGAGAGAAAAAGATGCCCTTTGCTGCATTGTTATTAGAAAAGCGTTTTGAAATAATACATTGAGTTTAAATAGTTCTAAATTTCACCCCTAGGTGGTGCTGAAGGCTGAAAAACTAAAGAATGTTCTTTTAATATAGCCACCCTTTTCATCAATAATATGGTGTAGTCTTAAATTAAAATTTGCCCATTCACATGGTAATGTCCATGCATCACAGATGTAATGCTCAATGTTGGCAAGAGTTTGTGACTTTAGCTAGTACACCAACCCCTTTTAAGCGTCCCTAGAGAAAAAAAAAATCAATCATACCCACACCACACCATATTATTGCTGCAAAAGGCAGCTATATTTAAAATGGTGTTATTTAGTTTTTCAGCTGCTAGTACCACCTAGTTGTAAAATTTGGAAGTACATGAACTCAATGTATTTTTAAATAATTAATTGCTTATGACACTGCAGCAAACAACACCTTCCCACCCCCCCTCAAACTGTTTTTATTATTTACGTTCAAAATGGATCAGTCATTTAGTGGACAACATATATGTTATCACCTCATTCCAGGGCAAATTCAATGTCATTAATTAGTTATTACTATTGAAATTACAAGTACATTACTGATGAAATTAATATTTTACTAGAAAGGCATCATTTAATGAGCTTACTTTACACCAAATTTCTAACTTTACATTTAAAATATTTGTAAAAATTAAATGTTCATTTTTACCCAATAATTACCCCATGACCTAAATGGTATTTTAAGAATTTCTTTAAGTTAGCAGAATAAAATGTGTCTGAAGATTTTAAAATACAGTTCTTACTTCATAATTACAATAGTAGACATTCAGTGGTTTATGTAGTAGGGGATGAAAAGCATGCATACATTCAAAACAATTTAGAATCTCTTAAAAATATATGAGATTATTTTCCTTATGAGACAATTTTCCCAACCAGAGCGTATTCATCTGATTGAGCCTAAAACACAATTTTCATGCAAACATATGACATGAAAGTGATGTCAACATGATTTTTGTTCATATAAGCTAACAGTAGCCTCAAAATGTTAGAATTTATAGCCTACTGAAACAGGCCCTTACAAAACAAATTCCAATAAATTAATTTGTTTGTAAGATTAAAATGAATTGAAAACAAATTAAAACAGCTTATTAAAAGACAATGTGACTCTGCAACAACAAATGGTAACCTTAGTTGAGAAACCTCTTAATTTTGGGAAAAAAAAAAAAAAAAAAAAAAAACACACACAGAAACCCGAAATTGCTTTCCCTCCCACCCTTCTTCAAAGTTAGCAAATGAACATTAATTAATTGTTTTATAACAATTTATTTAGTTTTCTAATTATTATTATTTATTTTTATGGTAGTAAAAGACTACATATGGATGATTTCTAGAGGCTGTACAGTAAATCTTCTAAATCAGCCTATTTCTTCTTTTCTGATGCTATACCTTTTGTTCTTTCTCACGATGAAATATTTTAAGTGCTTTATATCTTTTCAAAACAGTGAATGGTTGGAGACCACTGGCAGAGCTAAATTGGTGTCATTTTAACAAAAAAAAAAAATAAAATAAAAATACAAAATTTGTTTGAGGTGGATGGGGGGGTTGGGAGGATGCACATGATATATAAGAATTTTCAGTTTTATTCTAAAGATCAAGTACAATATACATAAAAATGCACTTTTTTTATCACAAAAATTACTACAAAAACTTAGCAAACACAAAATAAACATTGAAAAAAAAAAAAAAAAAAAAAGAAATGAAACGCAACCTTGGCACTGGAGTTCCCTGACGATTCTCAACTTTGCCAAAACTAGTATGAGCCTCAACTTGAGAACCATGACCAAACAATGTTGGACCAAATAGCACACTATAGCAAGGTATATGGCAATATGGGACACCTTTATGCTGAAAGGAAGAGGATAAGACATAAAATTAAAAAAAAAAAAAAATATGTAAACATGAATGTTAATAATTTTTATATATTTAAGGTAACTAGATGAGAGCCCATTCATCACCCGTAGAGAAGTTATCTTTTTAAAAAGATAACTGTTCCTCTAGTTAGAAGATAAAAGTTCCTTTGTTCTTTCTTAAAAGAGACCGCTTCCATAATAGCTTTCAGAACACATAAAAACTACTTGGGTTCAATGCTAAACCACTAAAATATAAACTATGATAATGCTTTAAAGTTGATACATCTGGCATAGAGTTCAGAGTAAACAAATATGGCTAATGTAAATGTTACTGCTTCCTATTGGGATAGAGGAGTTCCCAGAGTATGCAGTACTGTTTGAAAGGGAGGAAAAACATGATGTTGTGGGAAGAAAAAAAAATCTACTTTTATAGTTTTAATTTAACCTAAGAGCAATCACTAACCCCTTTCACTCAAAATAGTCAAAATTTGCTATTTGTTGCAAATTGCTTTAACAGGCCATATTTTACTAATAATTCAATTTCCATGGAATAACATGAAAAAAAAAAAAGTCATTTTCTGCCAAATCATATAAACATAAAATGTAATATTGTTGTTTATATGATACTTAAAGTTCATATTTTCTAATGAAGTTGTGAAAAGAAATCAAATCTGTAAATTAGAAAAATCATTTTTTTTTTCACTACACAAAACCAAAATTTAAAAACTAAACTCTTTTTAAATAAAGCCAAAATATTATTATTTTTTTATTATAGGTTCTGTTAATTTTAGTTCAATCCCATAAGACAATCTTTCACTTTTTATAAGATCATTCCCAAATTTAGAAATAGTTAAATTAAAGATGGAAATCTTCCTGTAAATAGTCACCATTTTTTGGTTGGACATGTTCATAAAAAATTATCAGTAAGGAAAAAGGATATTGGTAAAAATTTTGATACTACTTTTGACGAAGGAAAAGGTTATGAAATAAATACATATCCATATATGTATGAATCAATCTGATTTGGAACCAATTCAAATTGACATTGTTTTTAAAGATTATAAAGAACAGAAAATTTGAAATTTCTGTGAAGAAATATGATAAATAAATAAATAAGTAAATAAAAATAAAAAGGACAATTAAAGTTTCTGATTTCAACTAATAATTACCTCAGCATGTTGTCCAGGATTCAATCTTTTGCCACATTCCTCACATCGTAAACATTCTGGATGCCATTCATAGCCTAAAGATGTTTTTCGTTCAGCTAAAATAAAAAATAAAAGAAACAATGATAACATTATTTAGGCATAAAAAAAAATCAACAAGCCATAAACCTTCAATCTACTTTAGCCAACTATTTGTCAAAGGATTTTTATATTTTTTTATAAGTAGTAATATAAAGTTTATGGCACTTATCACCCAATTTTCATATTTTTTTTTTTTGCATAGAAGTACACAATTGTTTAAAAGGGCAGAACAGGTTACAAGAAACAACATTTACAACAGCTTTTTTATACATACCACTACTAATAGTTACCAATGTATTGGAAATGGACATGGAAAAACTGCAAGACAATCAATGTTATACTGTAACTACATGGACGATAAATCCTATTTTGTCACAGAAAAAGAAATGCTTTGGCTCACATGGTTAGTTTATCAATGAAGAACAAAGATTTAGTTTCTTCCAAGTCTATCAGTTCTTATCACAGAAATAAGGCTTATATATATATTTTTTAATTGATTTGAAAAAAGCAGTACTAAAAATTTAGATGTTTTATATATATATATATATATTTCTGTAGACATACGTTTCGCCATACACTGTTTTAAAACATAAATTTTATATGTTACCATTAAAACTATTCTTCTTTATTCAGAGTGAAATACCCTTTACCTTTTTAACATTTATGATTTTCAGCTCTTACCTGTTTTTATCTTATTCTCAGAATAGCGACAGTTTTAACTTAAAAAAATAAACACACAAACAAAAAAAAAAAAATTTTTCTTTTAATTCCCAATTTATTTATGTTATTGCAATTATCTGTGTATGCTATCATGAAGAAAAGTACCAGCAGAGATCGTTTGCCTAAATTACAGTTTTTATCAGTGGGGTAGATAAGGGGTGGAGGTTAGGGGGTCCAGACTTCCCAAAAGTAGAGTGACAGACTCATACAAACACACACAAAAGATTTTCTTCTTTTTTGACCACTCTTCTCTTTGAACTTCCCAACTGAGGGAAAATCTGTCTACATTACTGGTTTAAATTAAATATTCAACTTTTCATTGAAACATGGTAATGACATGACTATAGTCAGATAAAAGAAAAACTATCTGTGTACATAATCTAAAACTATCTACAAACTCATAATAGCTCGTGATAGCTAAATACATATATAGTACGTATATGAATGCATGTATTTGCATACGTGCACACATCTGTGCATTGCACCTTGCTCTATAGTGACTTAAAAAATATTTCTTTTAGGTAACTATCAATCTTAAAAAAAAACTTGGAATTACCGGAAAATTATCTGCAAGACCTTTGAATGTATCCACTAGAGGTGGGGAAAACCGTTATTTTCAAAGAACAGTTGTTCACCGTTCCCGTTCTTTTTTAAAGAACAGTTCTTTTTCCTGTTCTTTTGAGAACAGGTTCTTTGATTTATGGTAGCTTTATTATGACTATTTTATTCAATTTAAAAATGAAAATATACGTCTTTTTAACATGTACTATACTTTAGTACAATTGTAAAACCCGCAGTGGTCTGGGCACTAAACTCCGTTGCCATAAGAACACGAAAAGTGAAGCAGCATCCGGATTGGCCAGTGCTTGGGAGGGTCAACTTCCTCTCGGCTCGACTACTGTAGGACCGTGTGCCCTAATGGGAGCTGGTGCACGTAAAATCCATCGTGGCTTCAATGTCCTCCAAATTGTTAAACGATACCTCTGGGGGTGTCGATTTCAGGGGGTGGGTCCCTCCTCTGGAATTGGTTCAAAATTAAGGGACCCCAAGCTGAGTCGGAGTTCCTCCCACTGGGGCTCATTAAAATGGAAGCAGCTCCTTCCGCCCATCGCCTGCCTATTTGAGGGATCTGGCACCACCCCGCGGGTTGCCAGAGGGCATTAGCAACAACAACAACAATTGTAAAATGTTTTAAAAAAACTTTGCAACCAACATTCTGGCTTTCTTCAATCAAGTATGTTAACAGTAATTTTTTGTAAAAATATTTTAATGGCAGCTGTCGTCAAAAAAGGGTCTCTAGATCTGTGGCACGCGATGAACGTTTCGATCGTCCGCCCTCTTGCTAGTAATTAAGTCGAGCGATGGCAACGGCCGCTTTTTTTTCAGCATTGGGAAATGGTTGCGCCTTAAAGGGTAAAAAAGTACATGCTCCAGCTTAAAAATTAAAGACTCCGTTTAAAAAGCTGTAAGTATCAGGCTCCAGATTAAAAATAATACGCGTGTATAAATATGTCGATTGCTTCGACTACGATTTAAGAAAATGAATACGACTTTGGCATATAAAATTACATGGCTTCCGACCAGGGCCATACCTAGAAAATAATTTCGGAGTCGGGGAGCATCGTATATCGGGATAAAATTTTCCGGATATATCCCCCACACCCAATTTCTGTCGAATTTTAGCAAGATTAATGTTTTTTTTATTACTGCACAAACATTTCGTTCATTTATACATCACTGCATTTCATACCCCTCACCATGGGCGCCGGCAGAATATTTCCCAGGGGGGGCAAAGACTACTCAAGGGGGGGGGCAAGACTACTTCAACGTATAGTTACCATGTTGGAAAGAGCAAAAAAGCAAAGGATAACACTGCATACAAAAATCCAGGGGGAGGGGGCATTGCCCCCCTTTGCCCTATGCTGCCGGCGCCCATGCCCCTCACCATCCCCACACAGAAAAAAATTTCTGGCTACGTCCCTGTATAAATACACCATGTACATATAATGTAATAAGTTCGGGGGAGCGGCGTCCGAACTCATAGGACCCCCCAGTGGCGGATTAATGCATTTTTGTCGGGGGGGGGGGGCGGTAAGTTAGAGGATTGACATATACATCCATTTTTTGGAAGAAAAAATAGGATATTTTACATTAATTTCTTTTTTCTCGGGGGGGGCGGTCGCCCCCTCCGCCCCTCCCTTTAATCCGCCCTTGCCCCCCCGTCTAAGTACGGCCTTGCTTCTGACTCCAAGTCTACAACTTTGACCCTAACTCAGAACTTAATTAAAGCAAAAGAACAGGGAACAGATTTAATGAAAGAACACCTTTCACCGAAGAACAGTTCTTTTAACCTGTTCAGCAAGAGAACGCCTTTTACCCCGTTCCCGCTCTTAGCTCTCCGTTCCGAAAAAAGAACTCCAGCTCAGGAAAAGAACGCTGAACTAGGTGCAAAGAACTAGGTGTTCCCGCTCACTGCTCGGAGCTCCTCGAGTCGTGATCAAAGAACGTGTTCTTTTTCAGCCAATAGGAGAGGCTGCTCCGGAACAGGTTCTTTTTCAGCCAATAAGAGATGGCTAAGAGCGTATGAAGCGAAGGCGCGTTTTATATGGAGATAGTGTAATGCTTATATTATTGTTTGACGTTGATAAAATATTTTTTTTCGATTTGTTTGTGTTTCAGACTATCATTTTCTTTATTATTAAATTTTTTACTTTGATTCAAATTGAGTAGTTTGGCTGGAATAATAAAAATTGACGAATTGTAATCCTGTGAGTGCATTTCGTATTGAACATATAAGAAAGCTTCTTATTCTTTGCCCGGGTCCTCTTTAAAATTATGGTAGGTTGGGTTAAAAGTTCTATCCCCCCCCCCCCAGATAATCATCTTCGTTATCATTATTTCTCAAAATAACTAAGATTCCACAATTAGAATTTGATAAAGCTAAAATTGTGAACTTCTGTCCCCACCATCAGATACGTAGCCAATGTGGGGGAAGGGGGGTCTGCCCCCCCAGAATTTAAATTTTTCTTAGCAAAAAAATATTAATCGTGCCTTTCAATGAGAAATTTCACCTTTAAGGCATTTTCCAAAATTTCTCTTTTCAACACGCTTGCCTGTCATAAAATTTTGAAGCGTCGGACCTTAATGAACTGAGAACATGTTTTTGCCGTGATCACTGAACAGGGTGTTCCCGTTCTTTCTTGAGAACAGATTCAAAAGAACAGGGTGTTCATTCTTTCCCCATCTCTAGTATCCACGCATGGCGTGCTAATTATCTGACTATGGTAATGATATTTGTTAATATAATAATAACTAGGGCCCTACAAAATACGTGGAAAATTTTTTGGAATTACGCGGCGTCAATGCAGTAGTTTTCTGAAATTATGCAGTATTTATAGAAATGTATTGAAGTAATGTATATGAATAGGGAAACAACTACGTTAAAAAGAAAAGCAATATTTTAATTTACATTAAAAAACAAATACGTGTGAGTCTCACTTTTTCTCTAAAGTTTATTAAAATAAAGAGACATTTGTCCTGCAACCGATGATTCCTTCAAACTCTGCCCTTGTTTTGCAAATATTTGGTCATAACATGAAACTGCTTTCACAGTCTACAGCAGGTGGGCAACTTTTGAAAAGTAGCAGGACTAACTTTAGGATGTTAACGAAGTCACGAGCCGTATAATAGGGATTTATATGAGATTCTGAAAGGCTAACGTAGGTTGCCTTTTATGTTTTTACAAACGACCAATAGGAGGTGCTACTGAGACTTTTCTTCAGGATATTCGTAAAATTCACATTTTTTAATCAGTGGCATTATAGAAACTGCCTACATATTTTGTTTACACGAGTGTTCTAAAGAAGCCAGTGAGTGGAAAAAAAGGAAATAACTCGTGAAGGTTTTCGTTGGATTATTTTTTACAATTTTAAGAAAGGCCTCACTCGGCAAGAATGCTTAGTATCACTTCATGAAACTTTTGGTAATGAAGCACCATCAGAAAAGGCTGCTTACAATTGGTTTGCAGAATTTCGCCGTAGTTGTACGTCCGTCAGTGATGAATCTAGTGAAGAATGACCAAAATCAGTAGTGATTCCAGACAACATCGATGCTATGCGCAACATGATTGAAGAAGATCGGCATGTCACATATCGTGAGATAGATGCATCCCTTGGCATATCACAGACTGCAATACATTCGATTTTGCACGAACATTTAGCTGTTAAAAAAGATTCGTTCCAGATGGATTCCGCATAATTTGACAGAAGCTTAAAAAAAGGCTCGTGCAAATTGGCGTAAGGAAATGCTAAAAAAATTCTAACTGGGAACTGCAAAATCCGTATGCAACAAATCAATATCAAATTAATGTCTCATTGCCTATGTTCTCCTGATTTGTCACCTGACGACTTTTTCTTGTTCCCTTATATCAAAGAAAAAATGTGTGGATTCAATTGATTATTTGAAGGATAAAAATATCAAATTAATGTCTCATTGCCTATGTTCTCCTGATTTGTCACCTGATGACTTTTTCTTGTTCCCTTATATCAAAGAAAAAATGTGTGGATTCAATTGATTATTTGAAGCATAAAAATATCAAATTAATGTCTCATTGCCTATGTTCTCCTGATTTGTCACCTGACGACTTTTTCTTGTTCCCTTATATCAAAGAAAAAATGTATGGATTCAATTGATTATTTGAAGGATAAAAATATCAAATTAATGTCTCATTGCCTATGTTCTCCTGATTTGTTGCCTGATGACTTTTTTTTGTTCCCTTATATCTAACAAAAAATGTGTGGGCAGCGATTTTCATCACCTGAAGAAGCTGTAGATACCTTCCAAAACCATGTTTCGAGATATCAATTTCAGAGTGAAAAACTATTTCAAGAATTGGTTTGAACGGGTGGAAACATGTATAAATCTTAAAGGCAAATATTTTGAAAAGCAATAAAACAGTTTGCTCCCCAAAAATTATTTTTCTTCCTACTTTTTGTAGAAACTTAAAAGACAACCCTCGTATATGGGGTTTTGATATGTTTCGTGGAGGGTCGGAGGTCGCCCATATATGGTCTACAGAATTAAGTAAAACCGAGAGTACTAACTTTGCTTTGCGTGTTAGTTTTGGAAACCTCTGTGAAACAACCTCTGAATTCCAAAATCTTATTAAGTTTTCAGCAAAACATTCCTTGACATACCCTTGGAATATTGTTGAAGATTTCAACATATATGTTCGACAATTGGTCTAGGTCAAACACTTGAGCCACTTTCATGAATTTCAAATCAGGTTATGAAAACTTAGGTTCTGGCTTTTTGGAGAAGTCCACTTCTGAACAACAGTAAAGAGGTTTTGAAAGAAAATATGTTGAGAAAAATTTAAGAAATAAAAAAGTTTGCCGAAAAATGCAATGTTATGGGAAAAGTTTTAGTTTATGCGGAGAATTGCAAGTTATGTAAAATTCTGCATTTTTGCATATTTTATATGACCCTAATAATAACTTAATTATACAAGCCTAACTTAGTCGTAATAGAATGCTCACTCAGAGCCTGATTACCGAATAGGTCCATAAGGCCCAGGCCTATAGTAAAAAAAGTCTAGGGGCCTCAAAACTACAATATTTATTATTTATACTAGTGGAATGGGATAGGAATAGGTGGGAGGGGGCCTTGAAATGATAGTGGGCCTATAGTATCAGAAAGCGTTAATCAGGCCCTGCTCATAATATCAACCAAGGAATAGTAATGCATTTAAAAAAAAAAAGTCTAAAACTATCCCTTAGTTTAAAACTCGGGCCTTAAAAGCCGTTTTCATGTTTTCAGAATGCCTTGGTAATGACATTTTTTATTGAAAATATATAAATAAAATTACCTAGATAACTGTTGTCTCTGTTTTAAAGTTTTTCAATTCTTTAAAACAAAGGTTTAAATAACAAAATTTAAAGCTTGGGAAGCCTTGGTAATGAGATTTACAACTTTATTTTTTTAAATACTGAAATTTACTTTTTTTTTTTTTTTTTGTATGTAAACTAGTGCCCAGTGTAGTGCTTGTAAAGAATTGCTGAAAAAAAAAAAAAAAAAAAAAAAAATTAACATCCAATACTGACATGCTTAACTGACATTTTTAAATCAAGGACATAAAATTTAACATTATGTGAGAATGACCCTTTTATGTCTTACTGTTTACTTGAAGACACTACTTTGCAATCTTAAACATTCATCTGGCACAAGGCACAGTACATCTCACTTGAATCTGCCATAAACCCCAACCAACTAAAGTGAAATGTTTAAATACATTAATTTCCCTTTCTGGCCACAACCGTATTGAAATTGTGTCAGAAGTTAAAAAAAACTATCCTGCATGATTTGAACTAGATAAATAAGAATTTCATAACTTTACAGTTGAACAAAACCTCAAAGGTGCTTGCTCTTCAGTTAAGTTCTACAAGTGCTTCAAAGTAGTTGGTAATTATACTTCATAATTCAACATGGCTCTAGTACCGTGTTTACTCGTGTAATAGTTGCACCCCCATTTTGAAGCAGAAAAAACAGCTTTAGAGTTATAATTTATGCAGTAGATTTTTCCCACATAATAGTCGCATCTAGAATTTCCCCATGAAAAACTGGTAAAAGAAGTGCAACTATTACACTAGTAAATAAGGTATTTTCAGTCCCTAGAAGACTTCTGAATTTTTGATAGTATAATTATCAGGTCAATGGTAAAAGAAAACCAACGGACTATATTCCGTATCTGGTGCTGTTTACATATCAGTCATGTTTGTGTTTATATGTTTCATACGGTGATTGTTCTGGCGCCATTGTGGGCGATGCACAGCAGGAGTGAAGTAACCTAACAGTGATATTTTTGACTGGCAACCATAAAAAAATGTGCATCGTCAGTTTGGGAATTTGAAATTGTTTCATGTTATGGATGGAAGGGAATGAAATATGTTATGTTATTGTATGAAAAGAAAGTGTGTGTGTGTTTGTTAGAAATGTAGTGTGAGTATGAAACTAAATAAAAGAAAGCATGATTGTTTTACCTTATAAGCCAGTGGGTGTTAGGTACATTTCTGAGCAGTTAATTAAAAAAATAAAGGTAAGTGCTTTTTTTTAAACGAATCTTTGCTTAAGGTTTTTATTGTGAATTTTAAAATGATATATGATGTTTTTATGATTTCATTAGTGCTATTTATGTGCTATTCTAATCATACTGAGACCGACTTTATACGAGGTGTACAACTAGATTGTTTAATCCAAAGATGTTTTTTGAGTTGAAAATGGTCCAGTGTTTGCCCAGTTTACATTAGCTGTACAACTAGGCTGCTTAATCCACTGTAGTTTCAGTTAAAAACGGTCCACTGCTTTCTCATTTT
Source organism: Cheiracanthium punctorium (assembly GCA_038373885.1). NCBI lineage: Eukaryota > Metazoa > Arthropoda > Arachnida > Araneae > Cheiracanthiidae > Cheiracanthium > Cheiracanthium punctorium. Next base: position 68,906 of record JAWZYV010011913.1, on the reverse strand, counting down.
AAATTACCGGCTACTGGATTTGCAGACACTTTTTAGGTTAAATATGGTGTATTTTGTTTTAATATTTTTGTTAGTGAAATATATGTGCAATTTTAATGTGTTAAAATACTTTGCTGATCGTGCAAAATGGTTCGCGACTGTCGCCGTGTTGACATGGGGCACACACCGTCTTGGTCGATTTTACCAAACTAACTTTCAAAGTGGCGAAGGGATGGCAAATACAATAGCTATTCTATTTTTTAATTAATAAGAGTTTCTAAAATAAAAATCTCAGGCAGAGGATTAATTAGCAGTGGTATACACAAGAAAAGAAGTACATATGCAGAAAAAGTTCACACATTTTAATTTGAGTGCTTTGCATTATGGCAAGCCTACACGAAAGACATCTTGTGTGCCTTGGGTGGAAGACTTTTTAAAGGATTCTAATACATATTCACATTACATCCGGAGAAAACCACCACAAATTCCAGACTGTTAGATTGACAGGCTTACAGTAGACTCAAACACTTCAGCCATCTATCATGTCACTTTAAAAATTTTAACTTAATGCAGAGTTCCCCCAAGCCTTTTTGGCCAGGCACATTGCCAAAGTCTTACTGACAGCCCAGCAGAAAAATCTGAATATCATTTCGAATGTTTTAATTTGACCAGATTACATATTGCAGCTTCACAATGTTGCTAGGCTGATAAAAATTTCTGAAAAATTCAACACACACACACAGAGGGTTTTGTATATGCAAAAACCCGTATTTCTCAAGATAATGGGCCTTTGTGGCCCACTTTTATCAGACTTCAGCGTGATACCTGGTTGATGTTGGTGAAGGAAGAAAGAGGAAATAGGGAGTTATAGCAATACATTAAGCCGATGAAGGGGAAGAATTAGTTAACCCTTTGAGGCGCAGTGTTCCCGCTCTGGGAACACCAAACTCTGACGTTTTGACTGTTGCCAGTCACGAAGAATAGATTTGATTTCTATAAAAATAGTTCCGGGTGACATAGCTCCACGAGAATCCTTTACTTTTTGTTCGCTAAGAGAGACTTAAAAATAAACTAACAGGTTCTTCACTCACTAAGCGACATAGTCTAATACTATTTAAAATTAATGCAGAGCGTTAAAATCTTAAAAGCACAGTGGAATCTAAGAATAAGAAACTTGGCAGTGTGTAAAAATGACTAGGATTGATGACACATAAAAGATTTAAAATAACTTCGTTTATTGATGCATAAAAAATATCAAATTAAAAATATCACAGCTAACATATTTACCACAGCAACAACATAGGAACTTCCACTTTCATAAAAGGCACAATCATGGACAAGTCAAAGTGAGCTGACACAAGTTTAAACAAGCTTCTAAGAAGCTTAAGTAAGTTCTTAACAAGTTTCTCGCAAGTTTTTAAGCAAGCTCAAGGCTACACATTTGTAAAAGTATTTATACCTGCTGCACTATGCAGTTACCGTAAAAATACGGTAATGAGCATGACCGGGAAAACGTCATCTCAAAGCAACACGTTCGCGGAAGTTGTGTTTACACTTTTTGCTGCCTGGCGGCGAAAAGTGTAAACACAACATTCCGCGAACGGTCGGCAAAAGGTAAACATCGTTGTTAGTGATGAAAAAAATAATTTTGACTTGGTAAAGCGTACGGGTGCCGTACTTGGCTCCAAGTACGTCCAAATACTTATTCATAAAGCATGGGAAGAAATTAAAGGAGCTTCTAAAACGTAAGTAATATATTTGACATGTTTAACAGTTACAAGAACATAAAGTGTTGTAAGGGCTAACACTTTTTAGCACGTCATTTCCCCGCAAAAAAAAAATTGTCACGATTATTTTTAACAGCACTGACATCTGCTGAAAAATGGAAGAATGCGAGAACAGCTGGATAGATTGCTCAATGCTAAAAAAAGGGCAGCCATTGCCATCGCTCGACTTAACTACCAGCAAGATGAAGGATGATCGAAATGTTCATCGCGTGCCACAGGTCTAGAGACCCTTTTTAGACAACAAAAAAGGGTCTCTAGACCTGTGGCATGCAATGAACGTTTTGATCGTCCTCCATCTTGCTGGTAGTTAAGTTGAGCGATGGCAACGGCTGCCTTTTTTTGCAGCATTGGGAAAGGGTTGCACCTCAAAGGGTTAACAGCGAAGTGCAGATTGTGAAAATGGCATAAGGGCATTACTGGTCAGTGAAGTCAGAGACTGAAATGATAAATGTACGGTAAATGATTTAATTTAATGAATCTTTTTGAGTTGTTTAAGGATTTTGAGTATTTTTGAAATGAAATTGGATTTTTTTGTCAGTGTTATTTATGTGCTATTTTAATCATAATGATTAGAATAGCTGTCTAGCCAGGTTGCTAAATCAACTGAAGTTTTTTAGGTTAAAAATAGGGGTACTTACGTATTATCCTGACAGTCTACCAAGACCGAGTGATTTTTCGCCAAATACCAGACCCGTGAAATTATTGATGGTTCGGAATATGATTGGAAACAGTTTACCAGCAGATTTGACTAAAAAATAGTTTGGTGGGAATAACCGGTGAATTAATACACAAGTACCAAAACAGGCCACTGTCTGCCTATTTTCAAATAGATGTATAGCTAGGATGTTAAATCCACCGAAACTTTTTTACGTTAAAAATGGACTAATAGTTAATGATTTTTCAGTTATTTTGTAGTGAGTGTGATGTTTTTTCTCAATTTTGCTAGTGTAATTTATGCACAATTTTCATTTTCTCGTTAAATTTATCTCAGTTCACTTTGTTAATCATGCAAAATACTTGGTGATAGTTGCAGACATTTACACGGTGCAGATTCATTTACGTGGGGTCTGCACCATTATATAGGTAATGGTATTTACGTATTATCCTGGCGGTCATTTCCGCCAAACAATTTTTGCATCAAATGTGCTGGCAAACTGTTGCCAAATGTATTTCTAACCATGAATTATTTCATTTGTCCAGCATTTATTTTGGTGAAAAATTGCTCGTTTTGGCAGACCGCCGGGATAATACGTAAGTACCTAGGAAATTACCCTTCTTTTGCATTTTTATAAATACAAAAATTACCATTTAAAAATCAAAAATATTTTTGACCGCACTAGCACTGTCAAGCTCAATCCTTTGGGCAATCATGCTGAGATGGTTGAAAACGTTTTCACGGATTTCATTTGGTAATTATTAGTTTTATAACTATAGAACTAAATCCATATTACGTTATTTTATAAATGTTTTTTTTAAAGTTAAACAATTATTTTGATAAAATAAAAGAACTTATGAAAAGATGTTTAAGTTTAACCATAAACACTCTTATGAAAACGATTCTGTAAGTCTACGTAAAACGTGTCAATTTCATAGAACTGTAACAGCATTCTGGAAAAATATTTGTATGGGTATACAGTTGGATAATTAACTTCATTTAATTATCAGCAGAGATTAGTAGGAAACATATTTATGTACTAGTCTATGGTTATATGCTTCAGAGTATCTGGCTTTCAAATTTTCATTAAATAAATGTCATGGATAAAATCTTGCATACACAATTGCTGTGAAATTAACCAACGCCATGAATTAAATCATTTATTTGTGTTCTAAATTCCATAATGCAAATTAATATTTAGAAGAATATTTTAGAAATTTTGCAAAATGGGGGATCTTAGAAAATATTAAAAAGAAAAATGAATGTACGCACCAAAAAAGACAGGTTTTCCACACTTGTGACACTTCCACATGTTATCAATTAATTAAAAATAGATCTTTTAAGGATATTTACATAAGAAAAAAAATTATCAGAAGTGCTTTTAGAGGTAAAAGAAATATTAAATATCATTTAAAATTCCAATAACTGTCTTTAAATATAAAAATTCAAGACATATATGATTACGAATTCTTGTCGACAGACAATAATCAAAACAATTGCTGCGTTTATAAAATTAAAACACACTCAGTCAAAATCATTTTGGTGAGAAAAATGGACTTTTTAAACGCAACTTCTATTTTCTTTTTAATAGTGTTGCCATTATCTGATTTTAAATTATTGGCAAATTTTACTTCCGTGACAGTAAAATGCTAAATTTTATAATAAATATTAGTAAATTTCAGTAATTTGAATTTATCACTAGACTTTTTATAATAATATCTATCCTGAATCGAAATATTTATTTATTTTAAAAATCTAAAACATATATTTTCATATGTTTTAATGAAAGGATTTTTTTTGATTGCAATTTAATAATTGATAAAAGTTAGTAAAACTTTGTTTTTTCTTGAAATTTACTCTTAAAAAATTATAATCATTCCGGATGTATTTATAAGTTGCGTTGTCATTGCAGTGCATGCTTTGAATTATTTTTAAATACTCGTACTTGCACTTGTATTGCGGCTTGAGATTTGTTTATATACGTGTTTATATAGAAACTAGCAAAAACGCAGATCTTTTTTCTTGTGCATCGGAAATACCTTAATTCTAATTCTAATTCGCTAAGTTGATTGCTTACATTTTCTGAAATAACAAAATGCCCACTCTTATTCCCGAAGATTCCCGGTTCCAAGTAGAGCTCTCTAATGCAGGCTCTAAACTTGTAGTTGTAGATTTTATGGCCAGTTGGTAAGTTATTGTCTGAACTTCTTTTTTTTTTTTTTTTTTTTCAATGCAGCAGGCGATTACAGACATTATCCTTACGCCGTACAGAGATCAGAGAAACAAAACAAACTAAGAATATTTAAAACATTAAAAGCACTAAAAACGCAAATTCAGGCAACTAAACTGTTCAAAGAATCTCTAGCCTCCCAGTATCGGGAATAGATACAGCTCTTAGTTAGAGCAGAGCAAACGGGGTTATGATCGGCATCCATTGTCGCACCACTGCGGCAGAGGGGGCAGGCAGGACTATCCACCAAGTTGAAGCGGTAAAGATGGGCATTTTATTGTCTGAACTTAGCATGAAAAAATGTCATTTGATGCTTAAAGTTGTAGGGAAAATAGAAAGCACTGCAACCATGCCCGTAGTATTATTCGTGTAATTTGAAGCATTCTGCTTGAAATTCCGGTACTTGCATATTACACCGTCGATGCGTCGATTCTCATCCACCCCCCCTACCAATCTGTGCAATTAAACTCCAATAACGTTACACAATTATACACTTTTTTGTTACTAGTGTGTAACCCCCCCTATTTCATTATGTTTAAAAATACAGGGGTCGATCCTGGAAGTTTTTCCAGTGTCCCAATTTTGTGAAAGCTGCTTATTTATGTGAATTTCAGTACTTAATTTTGTGATTTTCAACACTTATTTTTCTGTATCTTCATACCAATCGTAATATAAGCAGGGTCGATCCAGGAATTCTTTTCCAGGGTCCAACTTATGTGAATTTCAATACTTAATTTTGCAAATTTCCACTCTTTTTGTGAATTTTCATACCTATTTTTGGTAAAATCATACAAGACGGTGCGCACCCCATGTAAACACGGCAGCAGTCATTAGAGCTTGACAGTTGCCAAGCCCCAGTGACTGACGCCAACTATTTTGCACGATCAGCAAAGTATTTTAACACATTAAACTTACACATTATTTCACGAACAAAAACATTAAAACAAAATACAACGTCCATATTTAACCAAAAGAATGTCTGCAAATTCAGTAACAGGCAATTTAAAATGAGCAAACAGTGGACTGTTTTTAACTAAAAAAACTTCAGTGGATTAAGCAACCTAGTTGTACAGCTATGTTAACTAGGCAACCAGTGGACCGTTTCTCTCTATTCTAAAAAAAAGTATAGGCCGCTGTCAAAGCTTGTCAGCTTATCTCTTCCTAAACCGTGGGGATTTGAGTTTCGACTAAGGTGCCCATAGATTCAAAAAATTCCGAGGAACCTGCTAAGCTGATTTAAATTTCAAAAATCGAATTATTTTAGAAGATATTAATAAAAAACTGAAAAAAAGAACCGAATGGTTGCCAGATTTGGCATAAAATCATTCATTCCTTTGCAACAAAGCGTTTCCAAGTATCTAGAATCGCGTGAAATTTACAAACATGAGTTAGAATTACGCCCATTTTATGCCAAAATAAAAACTATCTTTCTTCTATATTAATAAAACAATGTGTAAACTGTTTTGTTTGAATGTGTCTCGTGGTGATCGTAGACCTACCAAATTTTGTACGGAAATTTTCCATGACAGTTCCCGACACACCTCGAAGCGATTTTTTTCAAAATTCGAATTATTTTAGGAGATATCGATAAAAAAACGTATCGCAAAAGGCTAATTTTTGCTTTCCCCCATTTCGTAATTGTAACCCCACAGTGGAAAAAAAAGCGACATTTAAGCTTATCTGGGTTGCCACATTCGACAAGTTTATTAAATGATTCAGACTCTTGAAGTAAAAATGAAAGAATAACGATTTTTTTTTTTTTTGTCTAGATTATTTGTAAGGCTGTTTTTAAATTAAAATATCGTGTGCATGGCAAATCAGAGCAGGAATGAAATGTTTTATACTCAAAAGAAACATATTTAGAAATTTATACGCCAAAATAAAATACGCCAAAATAAAAACTATATGAAATAAGTAACTCAAAATGTGTTACACAAAGTTGACAATTTTCAAATAGTAAGTTCGCTTAGACAACAGGAGTTTAGAATTAGCGATTATTCGTTTTTCCAAAACAGAATAACTAATATCTTGGAAATGAAAAATAATTAAAATGCAGATTATTTTAAAGCCGGTTCGGTCCAGCTGGATTATTGGCTACCAGTAGAAATATTTGGCGGCATTGACTATGCCATTATAGCAGTTGTAGTACACTTTGGATATTTGCTAGCGCTACGAGATGGTATAATTCGTGGTGCTAAGTACGCCAATCTGCAAACGATTATATAAATGAAAATATGAATAACGGTTTTCCAGTAACCTTAAATGAAGAGTACTTATAGGTTGTGAGCATGTGTAAATCGCCAAATAATGAAAAGTCGCCATTGGTGGCAAGCTATCCTATCTGTTCCGTAGCTTTTATTAACTTTACATGTACGCAAGTCGCCAAATAATGAAAAATCGCCATGGGTGGCAAATTTGCAAGGTGTCCAATAGGTTTTACATTATTAAAAATACAGCTAAAACAGATTTTCTGATTTTATTATGCTTTAGCTCTTATTTAATATAACTTTTGAATGGCAATACTAAATAGTGTTTCTGAGGAGTGCAAATAATTTTTCCAGTGATTATAAGAGGAGTCCGCACTCCAGGTGGAGTATAGCTCAGGACCCGTACAACACGGATTCCCATAACAAAATATCTTCCGTGTTATGAGGGGGAGGGGGTCTACTGTAGTGTGAAGTTTAAATTTTTATGTATCAATGAACATGCAAGAACCATGAAATGTGTAGCTCAGTAACATTCTATCTGATCCAATCTTCGGGTTTTGTCTGTTGAAATTGTCTTTTTTACGAATAAGCCTTATTAGCAGCCGAATGCTTCATACGAAAAGCGAGTGTAGCGAGTCTGTGGGCCTTGGCCCCTAGTTTAACTAAAAAAACAACAACAGTGGATTAAGCAACCTAGTTGTACAGCTAATGTAAACTGGGCAAACACTGGCCGTTTTCAACTTAAAAAAAAATTGGTGGATTAAACAACCTAGTTGTACACCTCATATAAAGTCAGTATGATTAGAATAGCAGGTAAATAGCACTTATGAAAACATAAACACATCAAATATCAATTTAAAATGCACAGTAAAAACCTTAAACATTGCAAAGATTTGTTAAAAAAGAACACTTACCTTTATTACTTCCTTGTACGTAGTATAAAGAAGTAATGTGATCCCGAAAAATTTTGGGGTCCAAATTTCGACATAAAAACCGATTTTGACTACCTCTAAATTTAATTAAATTTTTTTTTTCGATGCATCTCATCGTAGGCTAGCATGCACGATCATATTAACATGTCTGCAACTCATTTTGACCAGTGGCGAGTCTACTGTGGCCAGTTTTTCCATGCCGTCTGTACGTACGTACGTATGTATGTAACTCGCATATCTCAAAAACTATTGGTCGTAGAATGTTGAGATTTGATATTTAGGATTGTTCTATGATCTAGTTGTGCACCTCCCCTTTTGGTGGCAATCGAATGGATAGTTTATGTACAGGACCGCCCAAAAGATTCGAAATACATTACGCTCTATGGGCCGAAATTCATTAAACTCGCCTAACTCAAAAGCTATTAGGCGTAGAATGTCGAAACTTCATATTTTGGATAGTTGTAACATCTAGTTGTGCACCTCCACTTTTGGTTCCATTCGACTGGATAGTTTATCTACAGGACTGCCCAAAACATTCGAAATACATTACACTCAATGGGCCGAAATTCATTAAACTCGCATATCTCAAAAACTGTTAGGCGTTGAATGTTGAAACTTTATATTTAGGATTGTTGTAACATCTAGTTGTGCACCTCCCCTTTCGGTTCCATTCGACTGAATAGTTTATCTACAGGACCGCCCAAAAGATTCGAAATACATTACGCTCTATGGGCCGAAATTCATTAAACTCGCATATCTCAAAAACTGTTAGGCGTTGAATGTTGAAACTTTATATTTAGGATTGTTGTAACATCTAGTTGTGCACCTCCCCTTTCGGTTCCATTCGACTGAATAGTTTATCTACAGGACCGCCCAAAACATTCGAAATACATTACGCTCTATGGGCCGAAATTCATCAAAGCGTTTTTTAGAGGTATTGGGCTTTTTCAAACGACTCAGAAGTGATATATGCTGTAAAGAGTTAGAAAATGAATTTCTCCATTAAAAAAAGTGTCTTTATCATTTATAGTTCTGCTACAGGAACACTCAAAAGATTTCCAATACATTACGGTCAATAGCAATTTTAGGGGCATTCATCCATTTCAAGCACAATACCGTCCTACCACATAAGTTAGGTAATGGTCCGACCACGGTCACGTGCCTCCCTCAAGAACTATGCCAAAAGTCGCCAAGCTTGGCGACTTTTGGTGTACGTGTGTGCATATTTAACTCTCAAATCTCAAAAACTATTATGAAATTTCATATTTAAGAATGTTGTAACATCTAGTTGTGCATCTCGATTTTTGGTTCCAATCTACTGGAGAGTTTATTTACAGGACCACCGAAAAGAATTTCAGTACCTTAATGTCTATGGACATCTTCAATATAATACAACTGTAGACAGTCATTGTTTGGTACATGCCCAAAATCTCGCCGTCTGTCCTCGACCTTGGCGAGTTTTGGCGAAATATCGCCAAATTTGGCGATAGTCAGTCATTTGGTCCATGCCCAAAGTATCGCCATTTGTCATCGTTCTTGGCGAGTTTTGGCGAAATATCGCCAAATTTGGCGATAATCTGTCATTGTTTGGTTCATGCTTAAAATCTCGCCAAATGTCGTCGACATTGACGAGTTTTGCCGAAATATCGCCAAATTTGGCGCCAAAAATTATTTCCTATTTTGTATAACTCTAAAACTTTAACCCGTAGATTTTTTAACTTTGTATTTAGAACTATTGTAATATCTAACTGTTTTCAATATCTTTTTTGACAGCAATCGACTGAGAATTTATTTACATGGTGAGCCAAATGACTTTGAATACATTGAGGTGTATAGATGCATTCAATTCATTGAAAGTCTGTGGTCAATGACTACTTTGGCTATCCCCAAAATCTCGCTGACTATCTCAAGTTTGTCGGCTTTTGGTGAAATATCGCCAAACAAAGTGTCAGAAGGAAATCTTTCAAATTGAACTCAGCTTGGCGATATCGAAATATTTGGCTAGAAATCGCTAAACCTTACTATTATTGATATTTTATCTCTTTCAAACAAATAAATTTAGAGGAAGTGCGTCGAAAATATTTTTGATCTAATGGACGTGCAAGGAAGTCATGTGTTGGACACATCAGATTTTTTTTTTTTAAATAATCGCTCAGAAATGTCCCCAACACCCACCGGCTTATAACGTAACACCAGCATGCTTTCTTTTATTTAGCTTTATATTCACACCATATTTCTAACAAACACTTGCAAATTCTTTTCATACATTAACATAACATATTTCATTCCCTTCCATCAATAACATGAAACAATTTCAAATTCCCAAATTGACGCTACGCGCATTCTTTATGGTTGCCAGTCACAACTACCACCGGCAGGGTACTTCACTTCCGATGTGCATCGCCCACGCCACGATCGCACCAGAAGTATCACCAAATGAAACATGTAAACAAACATCAATATGTAAACAGCACCGGATACAGAATATAGTCCCTATTTTTAATAAAGTTCACTTTTTTTTGTTAAAATAATTGATAAAACAGATTGAAATGTAGGGTAAAAAGCCAGTGAAGGGCTGTTTTAATATATTGGATTTTTGTGAAGGGGCCTTTTTAATAGATTGCAATTTTGTAATGGAACCAATTTTTGTTTGTATTGACCCCTGAAAAGTCATTGTTTTTGTTAAAATAATTGATAAAGCTTTAAAAAATAGGGCAAAATGCCAATGAAAGGCCGTTTTAATTGATTGTAATTTTGTGAAGAGGCTGCAAAACGAACCCAATTTTTTTTCTGCATGTGAAATTGTTTACTTATTTAATTTATCATCATTTTTAATCTCGCCAGCTGTAAGTGTTTCGATCATCAAAATGATTTAGGCATGTTTAGTGAGGCGGCTGTATACCATCTAGGGACCAAATGTTTGTTTATTTATGACAGATGCCAGACTTTAACAATCAAGTCATTAGCCTTCTGGCTTCCCAATATTTTTGTACAATTAAAACCAAACGTACATTTTGCAAAAGTTGTTGTTCTTACATTTTGTCATTATTTTGCTAAATTGTTCCCAAAATTTAAATATATATGCATGATAAATAATTTATTTTGCGCCCTAATTACGCGTGAAAATATATGTACAGTAAAATCTCTCAGAGTGGCCACCCCTCTAAACGGCCAATTTTTCATGGCACGGATCTTTCGGCTCATAGACCTAATGTTAAAATAACCTTTATCAGTGGCCACCCGACCCCCTCTAAACGGCGACCGAGTGGGATCCCCGATCTCATTTTTTGGGAAATTCTACTCGCTCCATGCTTTATTTTTGAGCGGAAAAACTCAAGGTCAGGTTTATGGTGAAATATAAGAGCCAGGAATAAATGAATTTTTTACAAATAAATTTTTGTCCCTTTCAGGCGCTAATTCCATCCCTGACGAGGAATTTCCCGATGTTTGTAATGGCCAGCAAGCTAAACTTTCAACACTAGCGACTTAAGGAAAATCGATGAAATTATCGAAAATTCCAAAGTGGTAGAGATCTGCTACAAACTAATCGGTTAGCAATCTGCTTTTTAAGGTGAAAAACAAACTAGAAAAAAATAGTTCTTTCAGAGAAAAGTAAAACCTTAAAACAGACACAAATTGTATCCTTTTTTGAAAAAAATGTAAGAAAGCATTAAATAAAGTACTATTTTCTCTTTATATAAATTTTAAATTTCATTTTAAATAAGAAATAGGCGTCAGACTTCTTTATATTACACATTATAGCAATTATCTTATAATAGTAAATAAAACACTTGAGAGTGGCCACCCCCTATGAGCGGTCAAATATTCTCAGTACAGTGGGGTGGCTGCTCAGAGAGGTTTCACTGCATTTGTGTCTGATCAATATCAAAATAAATGTTTACAGAAACAATCTTCCAGTATCAGTAATTTATCAAAATTTCTTAACTAGGACTTCAGTTGATTTACAAACCTATTTCCAAAGGTGTACTTGTTATGTTCAAGTTTTATAGGCTCTTATTTCATTAACACATAGTAATTTTCTTCTTCCATAGGTGTGGTCCATGCCATCGAATTGCTCCTGCATTTGAAGATCTGAGTAGACGGTATCCTAATGTTGTGTTTTTTAAAGTAGATGTTGACCAATGTCCGGAAACTGCGGCCAACCAAGGTGTCACTGCTATGCCCACATTCATCTTTTACAGAAATAAGATGAAACTGGGCCAAGTGAAAGGCACAGATGTCCAAGCTCTCGAATCAAAATTGAAAGAATATGGCGGAGAGGAAGGAGACGAAGCGTCAGAAAGTGGTGTCCAAGGACATGTAAGAAAACACCTCTGCCAATTTTTCTGATCTTTCAGATTTTTGTTAGCAAATTTGCTTTTATGACTCTTCAAAAAAATCTCTACTTAACTTAGAAACTCTCTACTTAACTACTTAACTTAGAAATAACTTAAAAATTTCCTCATTTTATTTTTAGTTATGTATACAACATTGAAATTTGTTAGTGGAGTGTGATTATTTTGTTCAGGAATCCCCAAAAGTTAATTGCTTTTGATAAAAGGAAAAGTATGATCTTTTTAAAATCTTAATTGTCTAAATATTTTTTTTTTTTTTTTAGTATATAATTATTTTAAGTAATAAAGTGAACAACCCTTTGCCAGAAATGATTGCACAAGTCTGTTACAAAATTATAAGGCAAGATACAAATTTACCATTTCTCAACAATTGCAGTCGAACACCATTATAGTGAACTTCAAGGGACCAAAAGTTTTGTCCTCTATATCTGAGCTATTAAGAAACACAATATTAAACTGACGGGATCAAAATTTTCTATTGTTATATCCATTCTTTATATATCGGGTTCGACTGTATATGGATTTCAAAAAAGGTATATGAAAAGTAATGATTTTTAAACACTGTTTATTTAGCTTAAAAGATAAGTCTGGCTACAAAAAGCAGCTATCCACTTTGTGATAATCAAATTTTCAAGTTAACAATAAAAGAACTACCAGTCTACAAGTAAAATAAAAGAACAAGTTAACAAGTGTCTGGTACAATTGTGTATTGAAGTTAAGGCTTAGAAAAAAGTCATGTCTATAGAAACATAATAAAGCATTTCTGAGATGGGTAAAGGACATTATTTCCTGAAATTTGACATGAAAAATATAATACTTTTGTATGAGAGGAAAATATATAAGCTGGATGGCATTGACTACTATTTGCATTACTTAAGGCAAACATCTTGTGAGTGAATTAGTAGAAAAAAAAAAAAAAAAATTAAGGCAGTTTGCAAGATTCACTTTAGCAGTTTTTTTTTTTTTTTTCACTTTAGCAAACTTTGAATTAAGACTGCAAACAATTCAGTCCCAGCCATCTTAGAAGGCCCTGATTACGGAATTCTTTTTTCATTGTCATTTTATGTATATATGTATATAAAACTTTTAAATTTAGGGATGCAGTGATTAAAAAAAAAGTATTTCTGGTGAGAGCATTTTCAACTCATGGCCATGAGCTGTCACTGGTTTTACAATAATAAATAATCTTTTAGCTAGTATTCAATAATTTATGCATTAAGCTATGGGATTTTTTTTTCCTTTTTCACCAATAATTTCATCAATTTGTATGTATTCTTTAAATAGAAAGTATACTTTCCTCTATTACTTTCAAAAATTTGTAAATATACTTTTCTATTGGGTTTCCATTGTTTAAAATTACTAATTTTTCACATTATCTGTAATAAGCATATGGAGTCAATAACTTTTATAAGTAATAGTTTTATTGTGGTAGCTATAAAATGTATTATTAATTGTTATTCTAATATAGGCAGATACTGAAACTGTAGAATGTTTAATATCTGTAGATGTATTTTAATGACTATGTCATTTTATCCCTCACTCCCTTTATTGAAAATTGTCCCAAAAAATGCGACATAAATGTATGCGACATAATTTTACATATATTGAAATACTATTAGTTCATAACAGCTTTAATCTATTGTTACAATATTTCGTAAGCTGTGGAATATGCATCACATGTATTTTTCTATAAGTAGGTTACAATCATAAAAATTTCAACATAGGATTACCAGGCAAAATCCAGCAACCCTACTCGCCTAAAGCTCTCTCAACAGTATCAAATAATGAAAAGCAAAATTTTTGGTGTGTTAAGATAGATACTAAAAATTATATAAGTTACTTCAGTTATCATCAACCCACGTTTGCAATTGCAAGGAAAGATCAGGAAACCCTCCTACTTCCAGTTGATGAAATAAATGTAAAGGAAGAATAAAAGAAAAAAGGGTGAGGGATAAAATGACATAGTCAATTAATATCGTTTTAATATGGCAATAATGAAACTAAAAAATTACGGGGGGGGGGGGGGTGTCTTCCTCCTGACGAGGCTCAAACAGCTGAGTTTTTTATTATATATATACATATTTTAAATTTAACTTATAGGTTAGAATTTGTTGTTTGCTAATTACTAAAACTCAACTAACTAGATGAAATTTTTGCTTGGTGTTAATTGTTTTTATGTCTTTTCGCACAGGTAGATTTAGTCAGTTTTATAGCAAAATCATCTTGTGAATGTCTTAATGATTCAGATGATCATCCATTTGCTAATAGTTTGACTGCTGGTGGTGGCTATTTAGAATCAGATTGTGATGAACAGGTATGATTATTATTCAATTTCTATTTTAAATGTGCAAAAAAAAAGTATCTTTCTCTCTCTCTCTCTCTATGTGTATATATATATATATATTGTAAGTAACTTACATGCAAGTAAAATCATATTTTATAATTCAAATTTCGATTACAGCTTATCATGTCGTATGGCTTTAATCAAGCTGTCAAACTCCATTCATTAAAAATATCAGCACCTGAAGGTATGTATTGCTGTTTACTTTGTAATGTATAAATAATAAATTGCATAAATAATGTAGATAGTAATTAAAGGAAACTCTTTTAATTTGCAAATTAATGTAGTGTATTTGATATCTCTTCTATCATCTTGTTACTTTATTTAATTTTATTGTTGAAGAATGTTATGAAGTCTTTTTACAATTCTTTATAGAACTTTCGATATTTTCTGTAAATATGCTTTTTATTGTATATTTATTTATACATGTGTGTGTATATTTAAAATTTGAGTGAAATTAAATTTTTAGTATGTGGTTGACATATTTCCAAAACATTTGGCAGTCGGTGAAAAAACTATTAGTTTTTAAATTTTAAATAAAAAACTTTAAAGTATTGATGGTAAACCAGTATAAAAATGTGAGATTTTCTAGGATAAATTGTTTCATGATTCTCGTATAATGGACAATTAAAATAAAAGCTTTTAAGTATTAAAGGATCAACAATTTTCAAAACTTGGATGAATTTAATCAGAGTTTTCTCTAGGCCTTTCTGGCCAGGTACATTACCTGACAAGTTTTAATGAGTGCCCATCAGAAAAATCAGATTATCATTTTGAATGCTTTGATTTCATAAAATTACACATTGCAGCTTCATAATGTTGCCTGCCTGACAAAAGTTTCTGGAGAGATCATTATTAACATATATCACACTTTAACAGACATGATCAGTTACTTCATGGAATAACTAGGTATCACTGTTAATGTATTGAATTTAAACTTGGAAAACTAATATGTAATAATAATAACAAGGATTATTTTAACTATGCACTTTGCCAATTGATTACAAGACTTACTCATAAATGATAGTAAATGTATTGTAATTGTTCCATTTTTAGTAAATTTCTTTTATTTTGAAAATCTATTAAACTGTTCTTTTTAAGGTCTAGTATTTGTTAACTTAGTTCTAAAGCCTTTGATATGGCAGCAATATGGAATAATTTATTTAAAGTGCTCTTAATCTGAATGTTTTATTTATGATATACTTCAGATTGCTTTAAGAAATGCATAATAAATATAATTAAATTTAAAATAAATGAAATACAAAATTAACAAAAAGTTCAGACTTTCAACACCACTCACACTTGTGAGTCTTTTTTCCTATTTCTCTCCCTGTATATATGTATACATTTTTGTTTGTCAAGTAAACTTTTTCATATTTCATAGTTTTTGTAAAAATTCCAAACTAATTTTAATGTGGAAAAGGGGGTGGGTACCCATTTTTGTAGTCAAACTAAAAAAAGACTTTAAAAACAATCTGAAACCTGAATTTATTATTTTGTTTAAATCATAAAAGAAGCGTATAAGTTACCGTTAAAGTATGAAATCCGTTATTTTATAGAATACCTAATTATTCCATGAAATAACTGATCGTGTCCGTTAAAGTGTAAAACTCTCTTGTATTTCATGGTTTAACTAGTTATTTCATAGAATAACGATCTGCAGCCCGTTAAAGTGTAAAATAATCTATATCATATATCTCGCTTTTTAGTATGAGGTACATTTACGTTTCGTTTAACAATATGGAAAGTAGCGGGGGGGAAAAACGTTAATTTCGAATTCAAATAAAAATAATTTTTGAAGGACTGCAAAAATACCAAAGCATAAAACAACGAGAATACTGTTTCGCCATACTCTCAAAATGTCAATGACAAATACATTTACCTTCACCCCTACTGCATTTATGAACTATTCCAGGCCATAGGGAGAGAACTTGTTTAGCGGGTTATCTAAAATGAAATAATTGTCATTATTTCATTTTAGATAAATTGTTTATTTTACACTTTAACTGTCTCTCATTAGTTAATTTATAGAATACCTAGTTATTTCATAGAATAACTAGTTAAAGTGTCAAATTATTAACATATATCACACTTTAACAGACATGATCAGTTACTTCATGGAATAACTAGGTATTCTATGAAATAACTGCTTATATACTTTAACGGTAACATATGTATAAACAACATTTAGTTTTTAATCACTGTATCTACTAAATTTTAATTCTTTTTAAATTAACTCTTTTTTTTTTTAGATTCTGGTCCAAAAACTTTAAAATTATTTATTAATCAACCAAGAACCTTAGATTTTGATCAGGCTGATTCTTCTGAACCTGTCCAAATTTTAGAGTAAGTTTTAAATTTATTTTGTGTCTGTGTAAGAAAAAAAAGGAAATAGTAGTAAATGATACCTTTCAAAATTCAAAGGTAAGTAACTTGATAGTTTATACTGAAAGAATGTCCAGGATTTAAAAGAAAAAGTTTCATACAAATGCATAAAAAAACGTATGCTTTCTTTAATTTCACTGATAATAGTTCTTAAAAATTTAATTTGTGTACATTTTATTTTTATTGCTGAGTGTCCACTGGGAACTAAAATGGAGACTTTAGCTACTAAATTAAAAATTACAGTACTTGTACACCTTTTTGGTTTAAAAACAAAACAAAACAAAAAACATTTTTGTACTATTATTTAATGCTTGGCGACTTTCTTTACTTCCGACAACTAATTTTGTGATTGGATAAAGACAATTTTTGTTCTTTCTCTTTCTTTTTCCAAGCTTTATTCATTTTCACCACAACTCTTAAAGTTCTTCGTCTATTTTCATGTCACAGTCAATCTAGAGTCCAAACAGTAAACTGGTCTTCATGATGCATGTTTGTACCCTTTAAAAATAGTGTGTGACACAACTAAAAATGATTTATAAACAAGATTTAAAAAAATTATTATCGTTAACTTAATGTCACCAGAAAATTTAGAAGGTTACTTGTGTTCAGTCAGTAATGCTGTATGAGGAGCGTGATTGTATATGTAAGAGAGAACAAGAAAGTGTAATGAACAAATAAAAAGAAAAATTTATTTCATTATTATTTAATCTTGTCTTTTTTTTTGTTATGATGCCAATAATATAGTTCTTTAGTTAAAAGTACCTTTTCTACAAAATTTATTTCGGTATGTCTTCTGTGGCCATCATCAGTTGCCAAAGGTAAATGATTTTGTTCTCTTTCTTCTTTCACATTCACTTTTTGTTTCCTGGTGATGCCATTCCAAATATCACGTATACCCGCATCAACCATGTTGTCGACTCTGCTCTCTATCAATGATATTTCATATGATTCATGCAAATAAACATAAATTTCGTTAGCTAGATTATTCCTTTGAAATCTGTTGTTATGGGGTTGTTTACTGTGAAGCAGGATAAAGTGGTGCTGTGTTTATTGAATTTAATATCATTAATGCGCTTCTTTTTCCTTTCGTTTATTTTTCACTGGGCGACGCTGATGTAACTTCCTTTAGTTTTGGTTTCATGCCCAGAAGCAGAATTATAGCCAGTGTTCTGCAACATGATCTCAAACAGATGCAACTGTTCTGCAGGCATTTTGTCCAAGTCTGGCAGATCACTGTAAAATGCAAAATAGATGTGAAAAGTGAAGAATGTTCCTTTCTTTTAAAAGATATGTTCTGCAAAAGACTGACTGTTCTGCGACTTACGTCATACTTTTAAGCACTTTCTGCCTCTGGGGTTTCATGATAGGTTAGATCTATTTTATAAATGCTGGCAGTGTCTCTGAGGTCAGTAATGTCTTTTTCTGAATATACTATTTTAAAAATGGTTTTCTTGGGTTTAATGAGGATCCGGATACTTTTCTTTATTGCAGTATTTGAAATTTTGTTAGAGTTAGCTTTACCTTTGTTAAATGGAATTGCTGTAGTAAAATTCATTTTTTGCTTTTTCCCATTGTTAATCCTATTGAGTTCCCTCCCCCCTTTTTTAAAAAGAATTTTCTTGATGATACTACTGGTGTAGTTAGCTGCTTTACATTGATTACCAATAAAATTTTTTTGTTCTTTTAATAATTGGAATCGAAATAGGTATTTAAGGCATAACAGATAAGCGATTTGATAACTGTAATTTTATAACTCTAAGGAGTGTTAGATTTAAGTTGTCTATATTGCTGGTTGATTTTCTATACATAGTGATTTGAAAATTGGGTTTGTTTCTGATTATTTCCAGATGAAAGTTGTTTAATACATTAATAATTTATCTTTTGTGAGTAAATTTGATGTTTCAATCTTATTTTTTCCCGGTTATTAGTTTCCAAAGCAGTAAAGATATCATCACCATACCTGATCCAGGTTTTTTATTGTAGTATTATATTTATTTTTCAATTTTCCTTCAATAATTCTCATATTCCTATTTGCCACTATTCCAGAAATGGGTGACCCATTTCATGGGTGACCATAGGGATCCCTTGTTTTTATTGAAATAAGTTATTGTTGTATTGAAAATAGACATTAGTTAAAATAAAGTTCATGGCACTATTTAGGGCATTAACTATTTCATCATTTTTGTAGGTTATGCAAATTTAATTATAAATGATTTGGTTCGTTTCTTTTGATAATTGTTGATGAATGGGTAGAGGTTCTCATCCTCTTCATGAAACCTCTCCCCATCCATTGATATAAAAGAAATTAACCAAATCCATATTTATTTTCCATTGATGTGTATTCATTTTCCCATTGATGTATGTTTACATATATATTGGATATATAAAATGTTCAATCTTTATTTAATCTTGTGAATTCATTTATTACAGGTTAAAACCTGAAGATCTATCAGGGGAGAAACTCGTACCACTAAGATATGTCAAATTTCAAAATGTTCAAAATCTACAGGTAAAATTTATTTTTAGTTTAAAATAAGTATTAGTGTGTTTTTCAGTAGTCAATATTTAAGTTTGATAATCATATTTGATGTTCGGTAAAATCCCCCGAAAAAATTTATTTTGTTTTGTTATTAATTGCTTAATATTATCAGAATTTGGCATATGTGAGCTCCTACAATGTACAGTTTGATGCATGCCTGCCTTTTTTTTTTGCCACCTTCTGTCAAATTTAGTGCACTCATTGCCTCTTTGGCACTTTTGAAAAGAAATAACAGCAATCTGCAAAACTGAACTCATGGTCCAGATTACCAAGCCAGGGGCCTGTTTAGGAGAAATTTGGGTTGGTTAACGGACCCTTCACAATATATTTTACCCTAAAAATAGACCTTTCACAAAATATTTTGTTTTAAGGGGACAGTTTACCGTTCAATACTTTTTTTTTTTTCATAAAAAAAAAAAAAGTTACAAATGATGAACTGAATGCATTTCAATGTTCAACTAAAAGCACTTGAAAAAATAAATCTTTTTTAAACTGCACATGTAAGTAAAATTTAAAAAAATGATTAAAAATTGACTTTTTAAAAGTCCCTACTTCTTTTTTAAAAATAAAGGTTTTTGTCAAAAAAGATTTTCAAATATATATCACACAAGACTGTGCATGTAGATGCATTTAATACTGCATTTAATATAATTTTTCTACTGATATATATAGTGTAAAACAATAAAAAATAACCTAATTTCAGATAATTTCTGAAAAAAAAAGAGATTGCAATTAATCTAATTATTGAAGGCTAATTCCATGCACAGATTTGTTAGATACATAATAAAGAACACATACACAAAGTTTTGAATTTTTATCTCAAATACAAAGAAAAAAAAAAAAAAAACGCCTTAGCATTTTAAAAAGATGTAAGTAAAGAAAATATGAACATGGAGAAAAAGCCATTTAAAGAGTTTGTTTGCCAATGAAATTGCACTGAGTGTATGAACAGAAGTTACAATATCTCGTGATGTTATTGGCGTGTGATTAAAAATGAGGTATCAACATAATTCATAAATCACCAGACTTTCATTTACTATTTAAAAAAGAAAATCAATTTTTGACCGAATTTTGGGTAAACTGTTCCTTTAAGAATGTACCCTACACAATATTTTTCATAAATGGCCCCTTCACAAATTTAATTGTTCAGTTTGATAACAAATTTAATTAAGTTGTCACATAAATTACAAGTTTTATAAAATTTAATTAATAAATGTGTAAATAATGATATTGTGTATGTAATTGTTTTATAGAAAATGTAAAATAAGATATTAACTGATGCTTGATTTTTTAATGCATAGCTAAGGGAAAAAAGAAAAAAACAATATACAAATATTAAACATGGAATCGGCCTTCATATTAAACTAGATGATTATTGAAAAATTCTGTATCATCCGGTAATTTTGATTATCTGATGTAGGTTTGTTCCAAATTATGACGGATAATGGAGGTTCTACTCTATATGTATTATTTATATAAATCAGAATAAATGAATGAATTTGATTAAAAGTCTGTATGCATTTGTTCATACATATTTAGATTTTTTTTATAGAACTTTTTAAAAAATGTCTTAAAATAGAAAATATAATTTGATACTAATTTAAAGTTTGTAAAATTTTACATTTTTCACAAATTCACAAAAACAGGACCCTACATTCAGTACTCAAGTATTGAATGATCAGTTGAAATTTCTGTGTAAGATTGCATTCAGAACTTAATAAAATATTTAAAATAATTCAAAATCTGATGTTGTAATTATGCATTTTTTAACTCTCTAGTAATGTATGTATTTATGTATTTCATCTAGATATTTGTAAAAGACAATCAAACTGGAACAGAAACAACACGTATAAATCATTTAGCAATAATAGGTAGCACAATATCGATGACTAATATGAGTGACTTTAAAAGAGTGAGTTGCATTTTCAGTCCTTTTAATAAATTTGTTAAAGCATTTAAAATGTTGCTTCAAACTAATGTTCTTATTAATTTTATTAACTTGCTGTTGTATCATTGAAAAACATTACGATAATTTTTAATCTTATTTAAAGTTTTCTGCATGTTTTATATTTCATCCATAAATTGGATTAATCATATTGATAAAATTTTGTTTAAAAACCTAAACTAGTGTGTAAAAGGTTACCTTAATCTAACTGACTCATTTTAATGTTAGATTTATAGATTTTGCTTCAAAATATTCTGATACTTAAGGTTTTTTTTAAAGCTTTTGTAATGCTTTAGAAAATGCACAATAAGTCTTAGCAGAAGAATACACATTTTTACAAATGATAAAGCAGTGAGAGTTATAAAAGAAATTTAGGAAAAAATATACTTACTATAGTTTGATTCAAAAAGCTTATAATGCAAATGCTATATAGCTAAGAAAATTTTTCTGAGGTTTTTGTCACTTGCTTTAATTAATTGTCTGAAAGTGTATAAAACTGCTTTTAAAGAAACATTCTCTGTATGAATCTATTGTTAATTTCTTATTTCTCATACTAGTCAAATGCCATGTGATATATCTTGTTTTTTTTCAAAAAAGTATTTTAAATATTAAAAATTCCTTGGAACTTTATGTCCTTGGTAGTTTGAATTACTTAATTTTCTTTTAGTACAACTTAAAAGTTTAATCGAGTTCTTCCCTCTTTACACTTGCTGACTAGATTCACTACAAGATAATATGCTACAAAAGATAAAACCATTCATTCAATACTGACTTTCTACCCCACTGCATCACCTGACGTCATACTAGCATGTTTGAGAATTGGACACTGTCTTTTGACACAGCAGCATATGGTTAAGAGGCAAAGATTTCTCTGTTTGTGAGCACTTTCACTGTAGCATATTCCGACATCCTCTCCAATGTTTCAATTGCCATATAATAGTTCTTTTGGTTTGTGCTCACCTAATCTCGCTGATTTGGGGGGGGGGGGGAACCTCATTTGACCATCTCTATTTGCTTTTTTATACTATACTGGATTAATACTCAAAGTCTGCTTTTCTCACATTTTACTAGTCAGTAAAAAAATTTTCCTTTAAATCTGTACAGATCTTTTAGGGTTAGAGTCAGTTGGTTTTTTGCGGCCTTGTTTAACTATAATCTTGTTCTTGGAACTTTATGTCCTGTTGTAGACCTTGTGCCATTAAACCCCATTCAACCAACCAACCCAATAGATCCAGTGTGGTATAATTTACAAGCAAACAAATAATATTTATCAATGAATAAATTCGGATTCATATTTAGCTAGCTAATTAATGAAGGCTAAACATTAAGGTGGCACTAAAGTATTTGCAATTTCTCACAGATTGTTCCCTTGATACTAAACCATTGTCTGAATTAAGACTTTTTTCAATTCTTTATGAGAAAATTTATAGTTGTCGAACCTGCTTCTACAATTTTATTTATTAAATTATTTACATTTTGAATGTATATTAATAATTTAATTTTTTTATATAGGTTGCTGGAAAGAAAGGAGAGTGTCATTAATTAATTGTTTTTTATATGATTTTGCTATTTTTACATAAAACTTTTCTTTTGTACTGAAAGTTGTAATTTTTTGTGAATCATGTGTAAAAAGCAAAATCTGAATCTACTTTCAGAATGGAATTCTGTTAATAAAATTGGACTATGTTATGCATAAAACAAATATTTGCTGCATAAATATCCTGAGGTAGTTATGTAAAATACTGTGTACTTGTTAACTTTTTACTTCAACGATTTTATTTGTTTAAAATAAAGTCTGTTCATCTGCAATATTACAATTATTTAATATATTAAAATACATTTTATTCATCACTATACTCAATGCAATATTTCTCAATTGCACAAGTTTAAAGTTAATAATTTAATCGAAAAATGTTTACATTGCATTGATATCATTAGATATACAGGGTTGTCAATTTAAAAGAGTACTTTAACGAGTACCCATGTTTTGTTTCTACTTATTACCCTTAGTTTGACAGATTAGGCAACTATTCTGATCCTGAAGTATAATTGTTTGTACCTTCTTAAAGTGCGGAAAATGATTTCCAACATTGTTGGACTGTTAAAACTTTATTTGTGAGGTAAAACAGAAATCGAGATAATTGTAGCAGGCGCACAAAATTGGAGATTGTCTCCTACACTTAAACATGGTTCAAACAACTATATTTCGCTACTCTGTTAGATTTAAGGGTTATAAGAAAAACCATTCAGTACTCTTTCAAATTGATCACCCTGTATATCATATATCACAATATATATCAAAAGAAGTATGTGGCCAAAAGTATTTGAATGCACAAGAAAACATTTTGTATTTACAGTTTATTAGCACATCTACTACTGATGATTCATGTATTTTTAAATTCTACTCCTGGCAAGGGCGGCTCTAGCCAGAGGGGCCACAGCCCCCTCAAACTTTTTGTTTTAGAACTTTAGATTGGTATGCTTCACAATTTCACACATTCAATTTGCATTTTGAAAAATTTATAGACCATGCAAAAAGTTCAATGCCCCCTCTGAGAATTCAGCCTGGAGGATGAGATTTGTAAAGATTTATCCATTGACATGGATAAATCGTTACAAATTCCATTTTTGGGGCTGAGGATCTTTGTTCAGTACTATTTGTGATCATATTTGCTATGAATATTTTTTATTCAACATTTTTATTTCTGAATGATACTATATGACTTATAATTATTTATACAAGGAATTGTGCAGATGTGGCAACCCCTCTACCATTTTTTTCTAAGCCAGTGTTTGGCTTCTTTTTTTTTTTCCTAAATAGGAAATATTTTCTCTCAAATCATTGAGTCCCAGAGATTATCTTTTTTTTAGGTCTTAATAATACTTGAGAACACACTTTTACTTCACAGAAAATTACCCCCTAAGAATTCATTTTATAAGTCTGTAAAAATAGAAAATTGAGGAATCAATTAACTATGCCAAACTAAGTCTGCAACAAGCTTGTGGCAGAATGCCTAGAATTAGTGGCTCTTTGTTATTCTACATGCCACATGTTTTCAAATAAATATAATAATAGCCAGTAGTCTGTTATTTTGTACATGTAATTATGTATATAAAAACAGATTAATTTAATTTATTCATGGATCATTGAAATGTAATAATTTTCAAAATGTTTGATTTTTTGCTCTATTCCATTTGAAGTATTTAAAATAAAAATTTTTTAATTTCAAAACAGTATATTAATACAAACGACAAATATTTCAAGCCAGTCATTTCTCATTTTAAAGTCAGAAATTCATAACATTGTGTGTGATGAGTATTTTTGCATGCCAAATTTTGTAATATTGCATGCAAAATTTCTTGCCTATTGAAATTTTTAATTTTAGTTTAACAATATATTAGTACTCCTATCTTTTACTCCAACTGGTAAGTTGTTTATTTAATTAAAATAAACTTTCCAATTATTTCTATATCATTCATTCAATTTCTTTCTGTATGGAGTAATTCTGCTCTATAACACATATATTTTTCGGTGTTCTGAAAAACTGTATTTTGCTACTTATCAGTTAAGTCTTTGTATTGAGAAAAAGATCATTCAATCTCTACACTCACTAGAGGTGCAAACTTGGTCTTTATGTGCATGTAAAGGTCTTGAATCTTATTGATGAATGCAATGATGTCCGGATTCTTCCTAAAGAGAATTTTCCAATTTATCTTTGGTAAAATCACAATGGTTTTCAATTCTTCCAAAATCTGAAACAGTATTTGCTTTTCTAGATTCTGTTCTTCAAGCTTCTTAATGTTGTTTTCAATGAACTTGCAGTTGTATGCGTCACATACAACTCTTTTTTCCAGATCTTTATTGCTTATAATACTTTTGATTTTTTCAACTGCCACATTATCATCTTCAAGTTGAGCAATAAAATCCTTGATCTTTGCAAAGTTTAAGCAGTATTAAGCAGCAAAGATCCATGTGCCCCACCTGGACCATCACAGATTCTGGAGGAAGTGTAAGTTGAATGATTTGTTGAATATATTTATTCTGTCCGAAGATTTAAGCAGTATTTTCTTCATTAATCCAATGAATTGGTTTGCAAGTTCATCTTTTCCCTAACGACTTTATAAACTGAGCGTAAGGCATTCATTAACAAGTAGCGTGGTGTAAATTAGGAGGCTTAAGGTGTGAAAGTGCTTTCAGTGTGTAAGATGACTGCTTTGTGACCGACCAAATTTTGCACAGACAGAAAAAAATTGAAAAATGTTTTTTCTCTAGTTTGTATTCAGGTATGATGTGCTTAAAAATTTAATAACAGCTAGCATGTGCAAGTCCCTTCTAAAATGTGTCCATGAAGTGAACATACAGTGGTAAAAATAGGATGCAAACTGTCCAATATTTATTACACAGTTTAAATAAATGAACTGTAAGTGTGCACTAATGGGCACATTACACAAAAACTGTTCTGGTTTGTAATGTAACTAAGAGGAAAATTCAATTTTTCAGCTGCACATGACTAACATGTGGCACAAAGTAACTATCAGCTTGTGTAATAAACTTGTACTGTGGTACCTTGAAATAAGAATTCAATTTGCTCCTTGATTCATCTCATTTAACAAAATACTTGCGCTTGGAATCAGTTTCCCCATCAAAGTTATTGCAAAATGAATAATCTTTACTTGCCCCATATAAACCTTTCTAATTTTTATATAATTATGTATTTATTATAAAGTTTATAAATAAAAATTAAAAAATGCATGCATTTATTATAAAAAGAAAATGTTAAGTGTTCATGGAGTATCTTTTTTTTTTTTTTGTAAAAGGGACATCCAGAAAGTAATGCCCACTTGCCAATTAAAAAATAACCAAAAACAATTCCCTGACAAACATTTTATTTTTATGTGCACAAGCATTAACCCTACAAGACTCAATTTTTTTTTTCTTTCTTTCTGCGTCTGAAATAAATATATGTGATAGTGTTAGTGATTAGTATTTGGGGGGGAGGGATAACTAAATATTTTACTAGAAAATTACTTTTTTATTTTAGTTCTGTATGAGGTGCACTGAGACTTAACTATACTTTTATTGCATTTACTTTGAAATTTAATATTGAAGTTGTTTCTTAGTATGGCGAATTTCAAACTTTTTCTGGATCAAAACTCTTTGTTAACTATGTTTTGTTAATTTTCTAAAATAAACAAAACGACATACGAAATATTATCTTTTAAATTTCAATCAATTTTGGCATCTACATGCAATAGCCTGAATTATATCATTGCTATCTGTGTATAAATACTCTTAAAAACCAATAGATGTCTATGCTATGATGTAGAGGAATAATTAAAGGGGTTGTTCCACATATAATACCACATACCTTGTTAGGTTAAGCTGTTTTTCCACATAGTCGCCCTTTATATATACCCTCATATCTTGAAATAATATTTTGTTTGCGTTCTTAGTACACTTCCACGCTGGTTAAAAAAACTTGGTTATTATTACTTTAAAGAACTTAAGAACATTATATAGTATTACCAAGTTTTTTTTTTTCTCCAATTGAAACTATTTATTAATTTTCAAGTCTTAAGGACATGATTGTATCCCCCTCCCTAGTTTGCAATAGCTTATATAGTTTCAGTTTCTGTTTGAAGCATGTTGCATATTACAGCAGAAAGACATTTTATTTATTGAAATATTACTTAATGATTATGAAGAAAATAGATTTATCAAAGACAACACATAAAAAAAAAAAAAGAAAAAATTGTGACAGACGCATAGTTTGGGTTTTCAGCACCCAGGGCAGCTGAAGATTTTGTGCCTCCTCCTATTCGCCAAAGTGAAATCGAGAAGGTTTTGCATAAAATTTGGCACCCCCTGGGTGCAGCTCCCCGGGACAGATGCCCTCCTCGACACCCCTATCTATGCCATTGATTTGTGAATTATATGAAAATCTTATTAAAAATTTTCAACACATGCTTTATCTGTATTCATTCAAACTTCAAATCAGTCTTCAGCATTTCAAACCGCTCATCTGGAAGCATTCCAAAAAATATCTTTGTAATACTTTTGTAATCATAATAAAATCACAAAAATAGACATAAAATTGATGTTTTTTTCATAAATCTAAAAAAAGAAAAAATAGGTTAACACTAACACATAAAACAAATATTTTGAATATATTCGTAATAAACACAAAAACTTAATTCTCTTCCAACGAATTTGAAAAATGCTTATGGTTTCGGTTTGCCTGTGAGCATATGACCAAGCTGTTAACTGCCATAAATAGGCATTGATTGCTACAGAATTTATGTGTTTCTGCTATGTATTATGTTGTATATTCTATTAAAAAGGGTTTGCATAGAGTAAGAAGTTTTATTTTACTAGGAAACTCAAAAATCTTTCAGTACAGTAAAGTTCTTTAAATGCATTTCAGATATGTGAATCTATTTCAAAGAAATGAAAGGGAATATTATATTTGTGAAGTTTATCAAAAGAATGCTTTCTATTGAAAATTATCCAAATAACATTTATAGTTCTGACAAGCATAACCAAAGCATGACCTAATACTTTTGAGTATGTCTTAAATCAAATGACTTTAGACAAAATTGACTGGGCATGTGCCCCCCTGTACCTCCCCCAATGTTATGCCTTGTATGTACAGGGGCAAACAAAGGAATTATTGTAGATTTAGGTTGAAAGGGCAGTAATTGAAATAAATACTTTAGTGTCTTTATTTGTTTTACATCTATGATGAGTCAAGGGGGCTCTGACCTCTCCCTACTTTTTTTAGGGGGCTTACATGTTACCATACATTTTTATTTTCTAATGCATAATTAAAATTCCTCTTGAAGTATTAAAAATTTCATTCTGTGATTCTACATAAAAAAAGATCCTTTTCTAAACCTGCAAAAAGTAGTTAATATTAAGCAAGTACAGATTATGACAGACTTGTCATTGTTTTTTAAGTGCCAAATAATGTTTACGTGTCATTAGAAATGCAGTGGCCTCCAAAAGTTAAGGTAAAGCATGCTTTTCAAAGCTCACCATAAAAAGAATGGCCGTAACAATAAAATTCATAGTTAAATAGTGTTCATTATATGGTAATAATGAACTACGAAAGTTATGCAAAAACTATAGCTAATATTATAATTTTATAGAAAAGAACAAATATATGAGTTAGAAAAACACTCCAATATCAGGCTTTTGTAATTATGTGTGTAACTTTTGTTGATTTACAACTGTTGTTGGCAGATTCCTTGACATGAGGCTGTAGACTCTGGCATTGTCTAGTAGATGCCATTTGCCTGACTCATTAAGGTAGTGGGTTTCCCGATGGATGGAAATGGGGTTGTCACTGGGTGATTTTGTAAGCGTCTCAATGTGTTGCTGTGTGGTGCGATGACTCTAGGATCAATATCAATCCGATGATTCTGTGTCCAGAAAATATGTTCCAGGACGAACATGACCTACAACACTCGCAGAAGACCATTTTCTAGCTTTTTTGGCCCAAAGGAAAAGAAATATCACTGTGTCGCAGCTCGTTGCAAACCACTGTGTAACATCATGGAGAAGAATCTCCCTTAGTACGACGTGAGAATGCCTTCACAAGGCATATTTTTATGCAAGGCGACCACCTGTGTGTGTCCATTTAAATGAATGACATGAATTTTAAATGAATGACAGGGGCCCACTTACGTTGGGAAAGAGAACACATTTCCTGGACGTGGCAGGGCTGGATTTAGGGAAGGCTACCGGGGCTGCAGCCTATGGCCTCCACAAGAGATAGTTTTATGTAAAATTTCCTAACAAATACTGAATGATATGCAAAGTAATTAAAAAAAATATATAAAATTCTGACAATGGAAGTTGAGTTCTCTCAATTTTTAGGCTCATTTTTCATGTTGTTCAGCAATAAATTATTCAAATACTTGTAATTGTATAAGATAATTGTTATATTATGCGTATAATATTGTAGAAGGTATACTAAATATATAATAATACAGTATACAGTCTATAATATTATACGCTGAAAGAAAAACTTATATGGTAGGACGGTATTGTGCTTGAAATGGATGAATGTCCCTAAAATTGCCATTGACCGTAATGTATTGGAAATCTTTTGAGTGTTCCTGTAGCAGAACTATAAATGATAAAGACAGTTTTTTGATGGAGAAATTCTTTTTGTAACCCTTAACAGCATATATCACGTCTGAGTCCTTTGAAGTAGCCTAATACCTCTAAAATACGCTTTAATGAATATCTGCCCATAGAGCGTGATGTATTTAAAATCTTTTGGACAGCCCTGCAGATAAACTATCCAGTCGAATGGGACCGAAAGGGGAGGTGCACAACTAAATGTTACACAATCGTGTATATAAAGTTCAACATTCTACGTCTAATAGTTTTTGAGATATGCGAGTTTAATGAATTTCGGCCCATAGAGCATAATGTATTTCGAATCTTTTGGGCAGGCCTGTAGATAAAGTATCCAGTCGCTTGGGATCAAAAGGGGAGGTGCACAGCTACATGTTACAAAAATCCTAAATACAAAATTTCAGCAATCTACAACCAATAGTTTTTGAGATATGCGAGTTACATGCATATGCACGTATGTACAGATGGCATGGAAAAACTGGTCATAATAGACTCGCTGTTGGTCAAAATGGGTTGCAGACACATTTATATGATGGTGTATGCTAGCGTACGATGAGATGCATCGAAAAAATTCTTTAAATTAAATTTAGAGGTAGTCAAAATCTGTTTTTTTGTGGAAAACTGGCCCCCGAAATCTTTCGGGATCACATATTACTCCTTATACTCCGTACAAGGAAGTAAAAAGTTTTAGAATCGGTTCATTAGTTCCAGAGATCGTAATATAATTCGAATGAGTATCCCTGTAAAAGACCTATTTGTGATAAATGCATGAAAGGTAGCCATAATACTCGGGATTAGTGTAGCTTTCTATCAGTGAAAAAAGTTTTAGAATCAGTTCAGAAATTAAAGAAATACAATTATTTTGTGTGTCCTTGTAAAAGAACTATCTCAACTGTATCCATGAATATTAATTAGCCTTTAATACTGAGAAATAGAAGCCTTCTATTATTGAAAAAAAAAAAAAAAAAAAAATTCGATTCGGTTCTCTAGTTACAGAGATGCTCATAGATCATAATGTAATAGTTGCGTGTCCTTCTAAAAGAATCATTTGTGATATATTCATAAAAAGGAAGTCTAAAATTGTCAGTGGCTTTCTATCAGTGAGAAAAGTTTTAGAAGCGGTTCAGTAGTTAGAGAGATAACCATAGAGTGTAAATGAGTAATAATTATTTTGAGTGTCCCTGTTAAAGAATAACTTGTGCTGCTACATGAAAGGCAGCCTATAATACTCCAGAATAGTGTATCTTTCTATTAGTGAAAAAAGTTTAAGAATCAGTTCTGTAGTTACACACATGCCCACAGAGCGTATTGTAATTCTTATGAGAGTCTCAAAAAGAATTACTATGTATATATATATATATATATCTACATATATGTACATGAAAGACAATGTATAATTTACAGGAATAGTGTACCTTTTTATTAGTGAAAAAAGTTTGTGAATCGGTTCAGTAGTTACAGAGATACCCATTGAGGATATTGCATTTGAATTATTTTGGCGATTCCTGTAAAAAATATTTATGCTATATGCATAAATTTTAGCTTTTGATTCTCAGGAAGAGTGCAGCTTTCTATCTGAGAAATGTTTTTAGAATCGGGTCTATGGCTACACATATGCCAATTTTGTGTATTTCTTATGAGAGCCCCTGTAAAATTGTGATATATGTATGAAAGGTAGCCCATATTACTCAGGAGTAGCATAGCTCTCTATCAGTGAAAAAAAAAAAATCTGATGTGCACAACACATGACTTCCTTGCACGTCTATTAAATCAAAAATATTTTCGACGCACTTCCTCTAAACTTATTTGTTTGAAAGAGATAAAATATCAGTAATAGTAAGATTTAGCGATTTCTAGCCAAATACTTCGATATCGCCAAGCTGAGTTCAGTTTGAAAGATTTGCTTCTAACACTTTATTTGGCGATATTTCACCAAAAGTCTACAAGCTTGAGATAGTTTGCGAGATTTTGGGGATAGCCAAAGTAGTCATTGACCACAGACTTTCAATGAATTCAATGCATCCATACACCTCAATCAGGGGCGTAGCCAGAAATTTTTCATGGGGGGGGGGGTTATGACTACTGCAACTCATATGTATGTATACGTGTGTGTGATAATGTAGTGAAGAATATACATTTTGTATGGCAAAAAATTCCTCATGGTGGGGGGGTTATGACCCCCCTAACCCCCCCCTTGGATACGCCTCTGACCTCAATGTATTTAAAGTCATTTGGCTCACCCTGTAAATAAATTCCCAGTCGATTGCTGTCAAAAAAGATATTGAAAACAGTTAGATATTACAATAGTTCTAAATACAAAAGTTCAAAATTCTACGGGTTAAAGTTTTAGAGTTATACAAAATACCAAATAATTTTTGGTGCCAAATTGGGAGATATTTCGGCGAAACTCGTCAATGTCGACGACATATGGCGAGATTTTAAGCATGGACTAAAACATTGAGAGATTAACGCTAAATTTGGCGATATTTCGCCAAGAACGATGACAAATGGCGATACTTAGGGCATGGACAAAATGACTGACTATCGCCAAATTTGGCGATATTTCGGCAAAACTCGCCAAGGTCGACGACGGACGGCGAGATTTAGGGCATGGACCAAACAATGACTGCCTGCAGTTGTATTATATTGGAGATGTCCATACACATTAAAGTACTGAAATTCTTTTCGGTGATCCTGTAAATAAACTCTCCAGTAGATTGGAACCAAAAATCGAGATGCACAACTAACTGTTACAACAATCTTTTACATGAAATTTCATAATAGTTTTTGAGATTTGAAAGTTAAATATGCACACACGTACACCAAAAGTCGCCAAGCTTGGCGACTTTTGGCGTAGCTCATGAGGGAGGCACGTGACCGTGGTCGGACCATTACCTAACTTATGTGGTAGGTCGGTATTGTGCTTGAAATGGATGAATGCCCCTAAAATTGCCATTGACTATAATGTATTGGAAATCTTTTGAGTGTTCCTGTAGCAGAACTATAAATGATAAAGACACTTTTTTTAATGGAGAAATTCATTTTGTAACTCTTAACAGCATATATCATATCTGAGTCGTTTGAAATAGCCCAATACCACTAAAACACTCAGTAATGAATTTCGGCCTATAGAGCGTAATGTATTTAGAATCTTTTGAGCCGCACTGTAGATAAAATATGCAGTCGAATTGAACCGAAAAGGGAACGGCATAAGTAGATGTTACAGCAATCCTAAATATAAAGTTTCAACATTGTACGCCTAATAGTTTTTGAGATATGCGAGTTTAATGAATTTCGGCCCATAGAGCGTAATGTATTTCGAATCTTTTGAGAGGTCCTGTAGATAAACTATCCAGTCGAATGGAACCGAAAGGGGAGGTGCACAACTAGATGTTACATCTATTCAAAATATGAAGTTTCGACATTCTACGCCTAATAGTTTTTGAGATATGCGAGTTTAATAATTTTGGCCCATAGAGCTTAATGCATTTCGAATCTTTTGGGCGGTCGTGTACATAAACTATCCATTCGATTGCGAACAAAAGGGGAGGTGCACAACTAGATCATAGAACAATCCTAAATATCAAATCTCAACATTATACGACCAATTGTTTTTCAGATATGCGAGTTACAGATATACGTACAGACGGCATGGAAAAACTGGCCACAATAGACTCTCCGCCGCTGGTCAAAATGAGTTGCAGACGCGTTTATATGATTGTGCAGGCTAGCTTACGATGAGATACATCGAAAAAATTCTTAAAATTAAATTTAGAGGTAGTCAAAATCGGTTTTTTCGTCGAAATTTGGCCCCCAAAATTTTACATACATTTCAAACAATAACTTACATTTTTTTAAAGTTATTCTAAAAAATTTAGCCAATTGTTTAAAAGTATATTATTGACGGATTTTTAAAAAGCGTAGTTATAACGTATATTTTTGCCATGGAAGAATGTATTGAAAGAATACGTTGCCTTAAGTCTAACGATGATGTCCCTTTGTTCTAAGACATTTTTAATATAACTCTTTGATTCTAAGTTCATTATTGACGCACATAATAAACAGCACTGTTATACCGCTTATTTCTGCATCATTTCCAACAATTACTTTCTTTTGTTGAAAGTCATTTTAAATAAAGCTTTAGACCACTGTTTCAAAGTATATTATTGACACACTTTCTTACAGACCATTGTTATACCGTGTATTTTTGCAGTATATACAAAAATTACGTCCCTTAGTTGAAAGTCATTTTAAATAAAAGTTTAGTCCACTGTTTCAAAGCACTTGACACACATTTTTAAAGAGCATTGTTATACCGTGTATTTCGGCATTATTTCCAACAATTACGTCCCTTTGTTCTAAGGATTTTAAATAAAGGTTTAGTCCACTGTTTCAAAGTATATTATTAACACACATTCTTAAAGAGCATTGTTATATAGTGTATTTCTGCAGTATTTCCAACAATTAACGTCTGTTTGTTGAAAGTCTTTTTTAATAAAGGCTCAGTGCACTGTTTTACTGTATATTATTGACCCACATTCTTAAAAAGCATTGTTATACCGTGTATTTTTGCAGTATATCCAAAAATTACGTCCCTTTGTTGAAAGTCATTTTAAATAAAAGTTTAGTCCACTGTTTCAAAGCATATTATTGACACACATACTTACAGACCATTATTATACTGTGTATTTTTGCATTATATCCAACAATTACGTCCCTTTGTTGAAAGTCATTTTAAATAAAGGTACAGTCCACTGTTTCAAAGAACATTATTGACACACATTTTAAAAGAGCAGTGATATATCGTGTATTTTTGTCTTATTTCTAACAATTACATCCTTTTGTTGAAATTCCTTTTAAATAAAAGTTTAGTCCACAAGGTTCAGTCCACTGTTTCAAAGAATATTATTAACACACGTTTTAAAAGAGCATTGCTATACCGTGTATTTCTGCATTATTAACAACAATGAACGTTTCTTTGTGGAAAGTCATCTATATAAATAAAATTAGACTTTTGTCTGTACATTTCTTGGAATTCAAAAATTTTGCGATTTCTATCCGTTTAGACACCCGGGAATCCGATGCGACCCTCAAAACAAAGTTTGTCTGTCTGTCGTTCTGTCATTCTGTCCGTGACGCTTTTTTTGTTTAAGCATCACGTAAAAACGACTGAAGCGAATGATATGAAATTGGGTGTCATGATAGGTGGTCACTCAACTTAAAACATAGGCATCGAATTTTTAAAAAATCTTGATTAGATTTTCAGATTTTGCGAAAATCGTTTCAAACTGCGTAAATTTGTGTTCAAGCATCACGCAAGAACGACTGAAGCGAATGATATGAAATTGGGTATCATGATAGGTGGTCACTCAACTCAAAACATAGGCCTCCAATTTTTAAAAAATCTTGATTGGATTTTGAGATTTTGCGAAAATCCTTTCAAACTGCGTAAATTTGTGTTCAAGCATCACGTAAAAACGACAGAAGCGAATGATATGAAATTGAGTGACATGATAGGTGGTCACTCAACTTAAAACATAGGCGTCGAATTTTTAAAAAATCTTGATTGGATTTTGAAATTTTGCGAAAATCCTTTCAAACTGCGTAAATTTGTGTTCGCACATCACGTAATAACTGCAAAGGTAAAAAATGATATTTGGTGAAATGATAGGGGGTCACTCACCTTAAACTGTAAGCATCTAATTAAAAAAAATCGATCAGATTTCGAGATTTTGTGAAAATCGTTTAAAACTGAGTGAATCTTCGTTCCCGCAATACGTAATAACGACTAAAGCGAATGATATGAAATTTGGTCACAGGATAGATAGTTGCTCAACATAAACTATAGGAGTCCAATTTTTTAAACATTTTTATTAGATTTTGAGATTTTGTCAAAATTCTCTCAAAATACGTTTATATTTCTTCAAACATCACGTAATAACGACTAATACGAATGATACGAAATTGAGTGATATGATAGGTAGTTGCTAATCTTAATTTATAGGTGTTGAATTTTTAAAATATTTTGATTACATTTTGAGATTTTGCGAAAATCGTTTTAAAATGCTGAAAATTTGTTCCAGCATCACGAAATAAAGACTCCAGGGAATGAAACGAATTTGGGTGACAGGATAGGTTGTCACTCAACTTAAATTCTATGCTTCCAATTTTTCAAAAATGTTGATTAAATTTTGAGATTTTGCGAAAATTATTTCAATATGCGTAAATATTCGTTCGCGCATCACATAATTACGACTAAAGCGAATGAAATGATATTACTTAGTTACTCTCTAACCTGTAATAGTTTAACAATACATGAAAATTATAACTTCGCTTT
Organism: Cheiracanthium punctorium; assembly: GCA_038373885.1. Lineage (NCBI taxonomy): Eukaryota > Metazoa > Arthropoda > Arachnida > Araneae > Cheiracanthiidae > Cheiracanthium > Cheiracanthium punctorium. The sequence goes on along the minus strand of JAWZYV010011913.1, from coordinate 33,068 downwards.
CTTTACTTTGGCAACATACTGCATCCATTCTGTGTACTCTTACAATGCTGACGAAAGTTCTTGCTTTTTGGAAATTTGCATTCACTAACCCGTCGAGGACGGGTACTTCAGCTAGTCTTAAATAAAGGTTTAGTCCACTGTTTCAAAGTATATTATTGATACACATTTTTAAAGAGCATTGTTACATCGTGTATTTTTCCTTTTTTCCAAAAATTACGTCCCTTTGTTGAAAGTCATTTTAAATAAAAGTTTGGCCCACTGTTTCAAATCATATTATTGACACACATTCTTACAGACTATTGTTATACTGTGTATTTTTTCAGTATATCCAAAAATTACGTCCCTTTGTTGAAAGTCATTTTAAATAAAAGTTTAGTCCACTGTTTTAAAGCATGTTATTGACAGACATTCTTACAGACCATTGTTATACTGTGTATTTTTGCACTGTTTCTAACAGTTATGTCCCTTTGTTGAAAGTCATTTTTGATAACGGTTTAGTTCACTGTTTCAAAGTATATGATTGACAAATATCCTTAAAGAGCATTGTTATACCGTATATTATTTAATTGATTCTAACGGTTACACCCCTTTGTCGAAACTCATTTTTAATAAAGGTTTATTGTTCCAAAATATGTTATTGACACATTTTTAAAAAGTATTATTATACCGTATTTTACAATTGATTAAAAAAATTATGTCTCTTTATTGAAAGTCATTCTACTAATATGTTAAAGTTCGTATGTTTGTGTGTTTTTGCCTCAATCACGCAAAAACCGCAGAAGGGATTGGAGGAAAATTTGGATTGAAAATAGCTCATGCCCTGGATTAATATGTAGTCTGTCCTTTATGCATATAGCATAAATAGTTTTTTGATAGGTACGCTCAAAATAATTCTAATACATTACTGTCTATGGGCATCACTGTAAGTACTATACAGGTTCTTTTTGCCTAATAGAAAGCTACACCATACCTGAATTTTATAGGCTACCTTTTATGCATATTCCACAAATAATTCTTTTACAGGGAGACACATAAGAATTCTATTACGCTCTATAACATTTCCGTAAATACTGAACCGATTCTGAAGCATTTTTTATTTACAGAAAGCTTCACTATTCCTGTGTATTATAAGCTACCTTTATGCATTATATCACATTGTTCTTTTGCAGCAACACTCATAAGAATTATATTACGCTCTGTCTGAAGGCACCTCTAAATAGTAAACGGTATATATATATATATATATATATATATATGTATGTATATATATGTATATATAAGTAACAAGTAAAACACAAAACATACTACAAATAAGACATATCTCGCATAAAAATAACAGCTATTAGCAAGAATTAGAAACCAGATTTTGAAGCCAGATAAAGTGCAAGAATTATTGTGATAATATAATGGAACGGAAATTATAACCACTGTCACCATCGTCAGGGGCCACAAACAGTGGATTATAATTTACAGCAAACCAAATAGTAGGGTTTCGGTTGTGTGGCATATCAGAAGAGATATTAACTCCACACATCTGGGCCCTACCCTACTATATAAAGGAAAGAAGAAATCAAAAAGATAACAAAAATTAGAAATAGGAATTATAATTTTACATACCAGACCTTGAGCACATGGAAATTTCATTTGAACAATTGATATGTGTTGCCAATGCTAAGAATTGTAAAAAGTGAAAAATGGTGTTGCCACTAAATAAAAGTGTAAAAGTGGAAAGAAGAAAGTATAGGAGTTGCCAAATACTAAAAGGTAATTTTATTAAATTTTAAGAATATCCAGGTATATTAATATAATAAATATATATTGAATAATAATAAATTAAAATGATTGAATAAAATAAATAGTATAGCAAAATTAAATATAACATATTGTTTAAAAAATATAATGATTATTATTATTGACAAAGTATGTATAATAAGTTATTGTATGACAGAAGATTAATCTAGTAAATAAGAAAAAAATAAAAAATAATGTTTAGGACAGAATAATCACAATATAGGAACCCCGTTTTTTTTTTTTTTTTTTTTTTTTTTTTGCATGCATATACACATCCAAATTGTTTTTAAACATATCACTTTTTTTTTTTTAAATGAGAAAAACTTCCTCCGCCCGACCCAACCATCCAATTACAACCTTAAAACCAAAACCCCACCCAACCTCCAGTAAATTAACAAAGACATTAGACACATCATTATCAAGAATTGTATATAATAGATTTTAGGAACTTAGTGGGATAGTTGTATTGTCTAGCTGACAGAAATAGAGATTTAAAATTGGAGACTTTAAAATCATCAGAACATAGAAACTTGATTCTACAGCAGTGATTATAGATGATATTGCGAAATACAGATTTATGTAAGCAGGATGAAAAATGAGTAAAGTTATTTACTTTAAAGCTAAAATCTTTACGCTTATCATAGATATTGAAACTAAGGCTATTTCTAGGAGTGATGGAGATACTTAGATCTAGAAAACTAACAGAATTGTTAAGCATATCATTTTTAATTAATTCCAGAGCAGATGGATATTTTATGGGGAAGATAATGTTAATATATATATATGTTGTTCTTATCCCACATATTAAAGTTATTCTAAAATTAATTCGTATCCTACGTGTCAAATAATTAAAATTTGCTTTTTGTTGTATCAAAATCGTTCCTACGCAGTTTTGGGTTTGCCCATTGGTTAACATAGGGTTTTCTAGAAATCTTGAGAAATATTGATGCTAGAGCTTAGCTGACTTCACTTATGGAAACTTATTTTTGACGCCAAATTTGGCGATATTTTGCCAAAAAGTCGCCAAGCTTGGCGAAATTTCGGTCTTTGGTGCGCTTTTACCAATGGGGCCTGTAATGCTTGCTTTACTGCATCAATATTGCGCTGTAGGTTAGTATTACTCATTTGTATTTTCATGACATAATCAAAATTCCAGCTTTATAGGGGTTCTTCAAGAAATAGCTCCTACCAGAATTTTCGCTTAGCTTCTGTGACACCTATAAATAGAAGCAGGACAGGCCACCAGAGACAGTTATATTCGAACGCTAATTGAGTTCGATGCATTACTCTGTAAATTGTGCTGTTGGAAGCAATATTTTGCTTGTTTTTAGAAGCCAGTTTTTGAGTACAGAGTATGAATTCGTCATTGCTGAGTCCTGAGGGACTGTTTAAGAATTCCTTTGAAAATTTCCATTGAATTTTTGCCAGTTGAAGTGTTTTATTTTGTGTAATAAATTCAGCACCTGTGAAAGCGTCTATACTGAGCGCGGACTATTATAAGCAAGGTACTAGCCATTATTGCCTGTGAATTTTGTACAGTTGATTGTTCGAAGTTCTAGAAGCAATTAAATTTGTGATCCATCCTGACAATGGACTTTTTACTAGAACTTTCTACATACACTGGACTTTAGAACGATGAACCCAAGAATCGAATCCAGACGAAGACAATATCTCTGTAACCACTGAACCGCATAAAAAACTTTTTTCAATAATAGAAAGCTTCTATTCCTAAGTATTATAATTTGACGAATTTTTTGCGCCAACCACCAACCCGCTGTTCCAGGGGTAAACTAGCTTAAAATTTGTATTCCACGTGTCAAATAATTAAATTTTGTATTTGGTTGCATCAAAAACGGTTACCTAGAACTGGAGTTATGGAGTTTTGGGTTTCCCCATTGGTTAACATAGGGTTTTATAAAATCTCGAGAAATATTGATGTTAGAGCTTAGCTGACGTCACCTTTGAAGACTTATTTTTGGCGCCAAACTTGGCGATATTTCGCCAAAATGTCGCCAGGCTTGGCGATATTTCGGATATTTGGCGCGATTTTTCCAATGGGGCCTATATATTTCGTTTTCCTGCATTAATATTGCGTCATAGTCTAATGATTCAACTGTATTCCTATGACGTAATCAAACTTCGCTCTTTAAGGGGATCCTTCGAGAAATTTCTGATAGCTTCTGCCTCCCCTATAAATACGACAGTCTGCTGCCCCGGTTGAGTCAATCTGTTTTTGACTGCTATGAGAAATAGACGTTCGTTTTGTTGAGAGTATAAGACTCTGTGCTAGCGCATATAGAAGCAGTAATTTGCATGATTTTAAAAGCGCGTTTTTAAGTGATGTAGGCGTAAATTCCTCGTTGCTTAGTCTTTAGGGACTGTTTGCGAAATCCCTCGTAAGATTCCACTGAATATTTTGCTTGTGGAAGTGTATTTTGGGTGTGAATTACATCTGTGAAAGCTTCGGTACTGTGCGGACTGTTATAAGCAAGCTACTGGTCGTTAGTGTCCGTGAATTTTGTACAGCTAGAAGCAATAAAGTTCGTGTTCCATTCTAACAAATGGACTCTTTACAAGAACTTTCTACTATAGCGTAGATAGTTCTTTTACAGGGACGCTCATAAAAATTACGTTACGCTCTGTAGCTACTAAGCCGATTCTGAAAATTTTTTCATTGATAGAAAATTACGTTATTCCTGGGTATTGAAGGTTATCTTTAATACAAAATGCATAAATAGTTCTTTTACATGGACAATCAAAATAATTCTAATACATTACGCCTTGAAGACATCTCTATGACTGCTGAACCGATTCTAAAGATGTTTTCACTAACAGAAAACTTCACTATTCCTGAGTATTTTGGACTACCTTTTATTTATCTCTATTCTAAAAAAAGGAACGGCACTGCCGACGCTGTCAGAAACTTGTTCTGATATCTCCTTCGAAACCGTGGGTATTTGAGTTTCGACGAAGGTGTCCACGAATTCGGAAAATTCCGGGGAAGCCGATAAATTTCGAAATTCGAATTATTTTAGAAGATATTAATAAAAAACTGAAAAAATAAGCACAATGGTTGCCAGGCGTGGCAATTTTCGTCAGCATAAAATCATTCATGCCTTTGCAACAAAGCAATTCCAAGTAGGTCGAATAGCGAGAAATTGACAAACATGAAGTAGAATGACACCAATTTTAAGCCAAATTTAAAAGTTTTTGAAATAAATAAGTCAAAGTATGCTACACAAAGTCGACAATTTTGAAATAGTAAGTTCCCTTAGATAACAGGAGTTTAGAATGACCGATTATTCGTTTTTCCAAAACAGAATAACTAATTTTAGCTGATTTAAAAGGCGCCATTTTGGCATCAGGTACAAGTACAATCTGGCAAAAGACTATCTCTCCAAGCAGGGTAACTCTAAATTGCGTTTTTCAAAATGTTAGCGCCCAGTATCTTGAAAATGAAAAATAATTAAAATGCAGATTATAGTAAAGCCGGTTAGGTTCAGCTTATTTGCTACCAGTAGAAATACTTGGCGGCATTAACCATGCCATTATAGCAGTTATAGTACACTTTGGATATTTGTCAGCGAGGCGAGATGATATATTTTGTGCTGCTAAATACGCCAATCTGCAAAGAATTATGTATATGAATATATGCATAACGATTTACACGGTAACCTTACATGAGCAGTAATTATTGGTTATGAGTATATTGTTATGAATTTTCGGGGCAACCCACTGCTCTGGGGCTTAAACTGGTTTAAAATTCGTATTCTACGCTTCAAATAGATAAATTTTGCTTTGTGTTGCATCAAAATCGGCCAATTAGAACCGGAGATACGGAGGTTTCAGTTTCCCTATTGTTTTTCTATGGGTTTCTAGAAATCTCGAGAAATATTGGTCCTAGGGCCTCGTTCTCTTCACTTTAGGGACTTATTTTTGGTGCCAAATTTGGCGACATTTTGGTCATTTGGCGTGATTTTCCCTATGGGGCCTGTAAAGCTGCTTTTGCTGCATTAAAATCTTTAATAACCTAACATTTCTCTTCTATGACGTAATTAAAATTCCCGCTTTATGTGGAATACTCGAGAAATAGACTTTTCTGGAAGCTTCTTGTACCTTCTACGTTGGCTATATATAGGCCAGAAGCCCCAGAGAGCCCCCAGAAGCCCCAGAGGCTTCAGAAGCCCCAGTTCAGTGTGAGTCAGCATCAGCACCCGTATTGTGAAAGCTCTCTGAGAGAGTACACTTGCTTTGTGAATTGATAGTGCTATAGAAGCTGTGTTTTGGCTTGCTTTCCGAAGCTGTATTTAAAGTGCTGTGTGCAAATTCTTCATTGCTGTGTCTTAAGGTATTGTGTTCGATATCCCTTGAATATTTTCACTGACTTTTTGCGTGTGAAAGTGACTTATTTTGTGTGAGAAATGCAACATTTGTGAGAGCCTCAGATCTAAGAGGATTGTCAAAAGCACATTGCTGTTTAATTGTGCTTGTGAATTTTGTACAGCTGATTGTTCTACGAAGTTCTAGAAGCAATAAAATTGTATTCCATCCTGACCAGTGGACTTTTACTAGAAATTTCTACACCAACTGGACTTTAGAACGACGAACCCGGAAACAAGCAGAGTAGTTCCGCAACAATATGTAAATTGCCAAATAATGAAAAGTCACCATTGGTGGCAAGCTATTCTAGCTGTTCCGTAGTTTTCTTATCAAGGAAAAAGATAAAGTACTGCTTTGTTCGAACTAATTATTAACTATACATATACGTAAGTCGCCAAATTATGAAAAATCGCCATGGGTGGCAAACACGCAAGGTGGCAAACACCATAGGTTTTACATAATTAAAAATAGAGCGAAGTTTAAATTTCAAAGAACATGCATAACCAAGCAATGTGTAGCTCGGAACATTCTATCTGATCCAATCTTTAGGATTTTTTCTTTTGAAATTATGCCTTTTTCTACGAATATGCGTTATTAAGGGCCGAATGGATTATACGAAAAGCGAGCGTAGCGAGTCTAGAGGCCTTGGCCTCTAGTATGTAACAAAAATAGTTATTTTACACGGACTCTCATAGAATTGCGTTACGTTCTACGGGTATTTTTGTAACTGCTAAGCCAATTTTAAAACTCTTTTCAGCGATAGAAAGCTACACTATTCTTAAGTATTATTATAGGCTACCTTTCATTTATATTACATAAATAGTTCTTTTAAAGTGACACTGAAAATAATCCTAATAAATAACGCAGTATGGGTGTCTCTGTAACTATTGAACCGATTCTAAAACTATTTTCAGGATTATGAAGCTGCGCCATTCCTGAGTATTATAAGCTACCTTCATGCATATACAGTAGAGTCTCGCTTATCCGACCTTCGTTTATCCGACGACGGGCAAAGCGACTGCAGCTGCATAATCTGGGTTTGATCCAGTGCAGAGATGATTTTCTTTTTCTTTTCTTTTTTTTTTTTTTTTAATCCGAAAAATTCTATAATGGTCATGTTTTGATTTTGACACCTTCACTCTACAACGAAAAAAAAAAAAAAACACTCTGTGTCTTCCCATCGCCTTTCCTTCCTACCCCCCTTTTCGATATACTGCACCCTTAAATTCAGAAAAAGATAATTATGGAAGTTCATTTTTTCCACTGTTTTCATGTATTTTTAGAGCATGACTATGATGCAAGATAATAATGTGTAATATAACATATATATGTATAACGTTTAAGGGGCTTTTTCTTGACCCCTCCCTACTATCCGACACTGATTATGTCGACGCTGGCTGTGCGCGGGCACAGCCAGCTGTCGTCAAATAAGGTTCTCTAGATCTGTGGCACGCGATGAACGTTTCGATCGTCCGCCATCTTGCTGGTAGTTAAGTCTTGCGATGGCAACGGCTGCCCTTTTTTCAGCATTGGGAAAAAAGGGCTGCGCCTCAAAGGGTTAACCATGTTTATCGTGCCTATCTGAGTCCGAATGCTCTTGCTATAACCCAACTCGTGGTGCCATCTAGAGATGAGCGGGCACATTTTTTGAAGCCCGAGCCGAAAGACTTGCAATCGAAGTCCGAGCGATGTTATTTAAGTCGGAGCCCGAGCCCGAAATTTTAAGTAGGGTAAACCAGAGAGTAATTGCCCACTGTGACAGTGATTTCCCTCTTTAAGAAAAACATTCTTTAAAGGTTATTTTTTGAATGGTTTTATTTGATACTAGCTGAAGTACCCGTCCTTGACGGGTTAGTGAATGCAAATTTCCAAAAAGCAAGAACTTTCGTCAGCATTGTAGGAGTACACAGAATGGATCGAGTATGTTGCCAAAGTAAAGAAAGCGAAGTTATAATTTTTATGTATTGTTAAAATATTACAGGTTAAGAGAGTCACTAAGTAATATCATTTCATTCGCTTTGGTCGTAATTATGTGATGCGCGAACGAATATTTACGAATATAGAAATAATTTTCGCAAAATCTCAAAATCTAATCAACATCTTTGAAAAATTGGAAGCCTAGAATTTAAGCTGAGTGACAACCTATCCTGTCACCCAATTTCGTTTCATTCCCTGCAGTCTTTATTTCGTGATGCTGGGACAAAATTTCAGCATTTTAAGACGATTTTCGCAAAATCTCCAAATGGAATCAAAATATTTTAAAAATTCAACGCCTATAAATTAAGATTTGCAACTACCTATCATATCACTAAATTTCGTATCATTCGTAACAGTTGTTATTACGTGATGTTTGAAGAAATATAAACGTATTTTGAGAGAATTTTCACAAAATCTCAAAATCTAATGAAAATGTTTAAAAATTGGATACCTATAGTTTATGTTGAGCGACCATCTATCATGTGACCAAATTTCATAACATTCGCTTTAGTCGTTATGACAATACAGCAAAACGCGGGAACACAAATTTACGCAGTCGCGGGAACACAAATTTACGCAGTTTGAAACGATTTTCGCAAAATCTGAAAATCTAATCAAGATTTTTAAAAAATTCGACGCCTATGTTTTAAGTTGAGGGACCACCTATCATGACACCCGATTTCATATCATTCGCTTCAGCCGTTTTTACGTGATGCTTAAACAGAAAAAGCGTCACGGACAGAATGACAGAACGACAGAACGACAGAATGACAGACAGACAAACTTTTTTTTCAGGGTCGCATCGGATTCCCGGGTGCTTGAAACGGATAGAAATCGCAAAATTTTTGAATTCCAAGAAATGTACAGACAAAAGTCTAATTTTATTTATATAGATTATTAGTGTTGCATGGATATGATGAAAATATTTTCTTACTATTTTAATGGAAATCGATGATGAATTTTGATTCGTAATGGTCATTTTAGCTGTGGGCAATTACTGAACCTGATCCTTAAGTGGGCAATAGCTTTACGATTTACCCTAATTAATAAATGAGAGTTGATTATTTCGTAGCTAGAACATCAAAAGTTTTGCTGCATTGTGAAAATTAAAGACAAATATAGTAGCGAATTCTTAATGCAGTTTCTTATTCTTTATTTCTCACACGATTATCACTTTTTAAGATGTGTTTACCAGGAACATGTTCAATAAATGAGAAATTTCTTGCAAGCCCGAGCCAAAACACAATCGTGAATTATAAAGCCCGTCTCATCTCTTGTGCTTTAACCTCGACGACGAATCGGGCATGGATTTTCCAGGAGGAGGAGGTTGTGTTTTAGAAACTTTTTTTAGTTGAAATAAAAGAGTCCACCAATGACCGAGGGTGAATAAGACACTGAACATCGGTCGATGTCTGAAGTGCAAAGGTCAGGATTCTGGCCTACCGCGCGGATATCGATGTAACGGTATGGAGTTTTACGCTGTATTCTCCAGATGTAACGTGAATGCGCGTTAGAGCCTTTAAGAAAGTCTACCCAAGGTAGTCCTATACTTTTGGCAGAGAGCCCTAGGGCTTTGATTTAACAAAACAATAAAAACAAAAAAATGAGGTTGTAGAGTACAGTTACGACTGAATTCAATTTCACATAATTGACATTAGACACCAAATCTAAATTCAGCTCCCCCATCTGGGTAACTGGTATAGCTAACCAGGCTAAATATTCTATACGATCTATAAAATCGCATGTACTTGGGTTTCCCAATCTTCCTCTATAATGAACACTCTCATAATATGAACACTTTCAGTCGGTCCCATGAGTGTTCAGAATAGTCCACTAGTAAGACCACTAGATTTTCAAGATGAATATCTATTGAGTGCATGGGCGCCGGCAGCATAGGGGAAGGGGGGCAATGCCCCTCTGGATTTTTGTATGCAGTGTTTTACCTTGCTTTTTTGTTCTTTGCCCCCCCCCCCCCTGGGAAATATTCTGTTGGCGCCCATGATTGAGTGTCTTAAAAGGTCGTTGCAAAACTTAACACGTTGGTCTATTATCCCATGACAAACAAGGTTTACACAGGAACTTATATCCGGAAATGCAAACGGCGATCGCTAGAGGGCGATGCTCTCCGCCTTATTGAAGAGTGATCATTTCAGCCTAAAACATCGCCCTCTAGCGGCCGCCGTATGCATTTCCGGACTCAAGTTCCTATGTAAATTTTGTTTGTCATGGTGTTACAGACCAGCATGTTAAGTTTGGCAACGACCTTTTGTGACACCCTGCATTTCAGGGTTTCTCAAACTGTGCTCCGCGGAGCACTAAGTACTCCTCGCGAAGGTAGTAAGTGCTGCGTGGAAAAAAATATCTTTTTGCTTTAGCCTTCAGTTCACTAGTTTTAAATTTACACAAGGCGCTCCGCCAGAGAAAATGCTTGAGAAAATCTTAATTTATTCTATCGACTACACATGAAGTTGACCTGTACACAGTGGCGTATCTAGGGTTATAGCAGGTAGGGCACGTGCCATGTGTGACAACTTGAAAGGGTGCCCCGATTTCCATTGGATGACAGGCGCAATGAAAGTAGCAGTTAACCAGTTTGCTCCGATCGTTGCAAAGGGAAGCGCATGAGCTCGCGCGCAAACGCTGGTCGAAACTGGAGCATTCAATGCCGGGAAGCAACGATGGGCACAGAAAGGGGAATTGCTGCTGTCGCTTCCTGGAAACGATGGGAGTGAACAGGTTAAAGCCAGAAAGACACTGAAATATTTATTCCAAATCACTGTTCTTAGAACCTAAATCTGCGAGAGTTTTTTCATTTACGTAATGAACCTTCAAATTCAATATAAATGGTCATTTTAAAGATATTTTAAGGATTACCATGCATAGGAAATGACGGGTGTCGTTCTTATAAGAGAAAGAGTGGAGTTTAGTTGTCTGCCTTAAACCAGCTTTACTTAGGTAGGCCACTGACTGTAGTATAATTCAGAGATTCAGAGACGCGAATGCATTATGCATATGAGTAATTCTGTTCCAATGCGTCAAGAGGGGGGAAGAGAAATTTTCTTGTTTTGCGTCTCGTCTAGGTATCTGCGTCTCTTGATGATTAGCTAAGAATGTAAAAATGGATTACAAGGCCTGCAAAACAAGTTCCTTTTAAGGGGCTCTGAGAAATACCGTCTAGCCGAAATTTCGAAAGGAAAAATTCGTATTTCTTTTAAGAGTGATGATGAATGTTCGATATAAGTCTGTGCCATAGGGATCTAGATGGGAACGGAACCAATCTCTTGTCAGAAATAAATAAAAATGAATAACCTTGTACAAAACCCACTGAAAAACAATTAAAAACTATTTCAAGATTTCTGAAAACAATTTTCTTCTTCAAAATAAATATTCATCAACTCAAATTTAAGTTGGAAAACAAATATGAAGGTAAAAGCCAGAAAACTGAAATAAAATGTTGCCATTCCGAAGAACAAAAAATATACAAAATCAAAAATGAATGCACAAGCAGAATATAATTAAGGGGCGAAGAAGGTAAAAGCCAGAAAACTGAAATAAAATGTTGCCATTCCGAAGAACAAAAAATATACAAAATCAAGAATAAATGCACAAGCAGAATATAATTAAGGGGCGAAGAAGGTAAAAGCCAGAAAACTGAAATAAAATGTTGCCATTCCGAAGAACAAAAAATATACAAAATCAAGAATGAATGCACAAGCATTCATTCTTGAATATAATTAAGGAGCGAAACAAGAAAATAAGCAAAATAAGGTGTAGCAGTGGCACTGACTGTGTAAGGGCTCCGGGGCTCAAGCACCCACAGAAAAAATCACGTGAGTACGGGGCACGCAGACAACATTAAAGAGCCCATTTAGGTACTTTTGCAGGAAAATTCAATTTCTTTCAGAAAAAAATTCAGACAGGTTCTTTTCAGAGAAATGATCAATTATGAAAAATTAAATTATGTGATCAATTATGCGAAATGTACATGTAAGTTTATCTACAGCAAAAGATAATGACTTTTACTTCCTTGTACGTAGTATAAGGAAGTAATGTGATCCCGAAAAATTTTGGGGGCCAAATTTCGACATAAAAACCGATTTTGACTACCTCTAAATTTAATTTAAAATTTTTTTTCGATGCATCTCATCGTAGGCTAGCATGCACGATCATATTATCTGCAACTCATCATCTGCAACTCATTTTGACCAGTGGCGAGTCTACTGTGGCCAGTTTTTCCATGCCGTCTGTACGTACGTACGTACGTATGTATGTAACTCGCATATCTCAAAAACTATTGGTCGTAGAATGTTGAGATTTGATATTTAGGATTGTTCTATGATCTAGTTGTGCACCTCCCCTTTTGGTGGCAATCGAATGGATAGTTTATGTACAGGACCGCCCAAAAGATTCGAAATACATTACGCTCTATGGGCCGAAATTCATTAAACTCACCTAACTCAAAAGCTATTAGGCGTAGAATGTCGAAACTTCATATTTTGGATAGTTGTAACATCTAGTTGTGCACCTCCCCTTTTGGTTCCATTCGACTGGATAGTTTATCTACAGGACTGCCCAAAACATTCGAAATACATTACACTCAATGGGCCGAAATTCATTAAACTCGCATATCTCAAAATCTGTTAGGCGTTGAATGTTGAAACTTTATATTTAGGATTGCTGTAACATCTAGTTGTGCACCTCCCCTTTCGGTTCCATTCGACTGAATAGTTTATCTACAGGACCGCCCAAAAGATTCGAAATACATTACGCTCTATGGGCCGAAATTCATCAAAGCGTTTTTTAGAGGTATTGGGCTATTTCAAACGACTCAGAAGTGATATATGCTGTAAAGAGTTAGAATATGAATTTCTTCATTAAAAAAGTGTCTTTATCATCTTTAGTTCTGCTACAGGAACACTCAAAAGATTTCCAATACATTACGGTCAATGGCAATTTTAGGGGCATTCATCCATTTCAAGCACAATACCGTCCTACCACATAAGTTAGGTGATGGTCCGACCACGGTCACGTGCCTCCCTCAAGAACTATGCCAAAAGTCGCCAAGCTTGGCGACTTTTGGTGTACGTGTGTGCATATTTAACTCTCAAATCTCAAAAACTATTATGAAATTTCATATATAAGAATGTTGTAACATCTAGTTGTGCATCTCGATTTTTGGTTCCAATCTACTGGAGAGTTTATTTACAGGACCACCGAAAAGAATTTCAGTACCTTAATGTCTATGGACATCTTCATTATAATACAACTGTAGACAGTCATTGTTTGGTACATGCCCAAAATCTCGCCGTCTGTCCTCGACCTTGGCGAGTTTTGGCGAAATATCGCCAAATTTGGCGATAGTCAGTCATTTGGTCCATGCCCAAAGTATCGCCATTTGTCATCGTTCTTGGCGAGTTTTGGCGAAATATCGCCAAATTTGGCGATAATCTGTCATTGTTTGGTTTATGCTTAAAATCTCGCCAAATGTCGTCGACATTGACGAGTTTCGCCGAAATATCGCCAAATTTGGCGCCAAAAATTATTTCCTATTTTGTATAACTCTAAAACTTTAACCCGTAGATTTTTTAACTTTGTATTTAGAACTATTGTAATATCTAACTGTTTTCAATATCTTTTTTGTCAGCAATCGACTGAGAATTTATTTACATGGTGAGCCAAATGACTTTGAATACATTGAGGTGTATAGATGCATTCAATTCATTGAAAGTCTGTGGTCAATGACTACTTTGGCTATCCCCAAAATCTCGCGACTATCTCAAGTTTGTCGGCTTTTGGTGAAATATCGCCCAATAAAGTGTCAGAAGGAAATCTTTCAAATTGAACTCAGCTTGGCGATATCGAAATATTTGGCTAGAAATCGCTAAACCTTACTATTATTGATATTTTATCTCTTTCAAACAAATAAATTTAGAGGAAGTGAGTCGAAAATATTTTTGATCTAATGGACGTGCAAGGAAGTCATGTGTTGGACACATCAGATTTTTTTTAAACTAAACAAAGAAAAGGTAAAGGGATGACGTATATCAGGAAATCACACATTTTTACTTCCTTGTACGTAGTATAAGGAAGTAATGTGATCCCGAAAAATTTTGGGGGCTAAATTTCGACAAAAAAACCGATTTTGACTACATCTAAATTTAATTTTAAAATTTTTTTCGATGCATCTCATCGTAGGCTAGCATGCACGATCATATTAACGCGTCTGCAACACATTTTGACCAGCGGCGAGTCTACTGTGGCCAGTTTTTCCATGCCGTCTGTACGTACGTACGTATGTATGTAACTCGCATATCTCAAAAACTATTGGTCGTAGAATGTTGAGATTTGATATTTAGGATTGTTCTATGATCTAGTTGTGCACCTCCCCTTTTGGTGGCAATCGAATGGATAGTTTATGTACAGGACCGCCCAAAAGATTCGAAATACATTACGCTCTATGGGCCGAAATTCATTAAACTCGCCTAACTCAAAAGCTATTAGGCGTAGAATGTCAAAACTTCATATTTTTGATAGTTGTAACATCTAGTTGTGCACTTCCCCTTTTGGTTCCATTCGACTGGATAGTTTATCTACAGGACTGTCCAAAACATTCGAAATACATTACGCTCAATGGGCCGAAATTCATTAAACTCGCCTAACTCAAAAGCTATTAGGCGTAGAATATCGAAACTTCATATTTTGGATAGTTGTAACATCTAGTTGTGCACCTCCCCTTTCGGTTCCATTCGACTGGATAGTTTATCTACAGAACCGCCCAAAAGATTCGAAATACATTACGATCTATGGGCCGAAATTTATCAAAGCGTTTTTTAGAGGTATTGGGCTATTTCAAACGACTCAGAAATGATATATGCTGTAAAGAGTTAGAAAATGAATTCCTCCATTAAAAAAAAATGTCTTTATCATTTATACTTCTGCTACAGGAACACTCAAAAGATTTCCAGTACATTACGGTCAATGGCAATTTTAGGGGCATTCATCCATTTCCAGCACAATACCGTCCTACCACATAAGTTAAGTAATGGTCCGACCACGGTCACGTGCCTCCCTCAAGAACTATGCCAAAAGTCGCCAAGCTTGGCGACTTTTGGTGTACGTGTGTGCATATTTAACTCTCAAATCTCAAAAACTATTATGAAATTTCATATATAAGAATGTTGTAACATCTAGTTGTGCATCTCGATTTTTGGTTCCAATCTACTGGAGAGTTTATTTACAGGACCACCGAAAAGAATTTCAGTACTTTAATGTCTATGGACATCTTCAATATAATACAACTGTAGACAGTCATTGTTTGGTACATTCCCAAAATCTCGCCGTCTGTCCTCGACCTTGGCGAGTTTTGGCGAAATATCGCCAAATTTGCCGATAGTCAGTTATTTGGTCTATGCCCAAAGTATCGCCATTTGTCATCGTTCTTGGCGAGTTTTGGCGAAATATTGCCAAATTTGGCGATAATCTGTTATTGTTTGGTTCATGCTTAAAATCTCGCCAAATGTCGTCGACACTGACGAGTTTCGCCGAAATATCGCCAAATTTGGCGCCAAAAATTATTTCGTATTTTTTAGAACTATTGTAATATCTAACTGTTTTCAATATCTTTTTTGACAGCAATCGACTGAGAATTTATTTACAGGGTGAGCCAAATGACTTTAAATACATTGAGGTGTATGGATGCGTTCAATTCTTTGAAAGTCTGTGGTCAATGACTACTTTGGCTATCACCAAAATCTCGCAGACTATCTCAAGTTTGTCGGATTTTGGTGAAATATCGCCAAATAAAGTGTCAGAAGGAAATCTTTCAAATTGAACTCAGCTTGGCGATATCGAAATATTTGGCTAGAAATCGCTAAACTTTACTATTATTGATATTTTATCTCTTTCAAACAAATAAGTTTAGAGGAAGTGCGTCGAAAATATTTTTGATCTAATGGACGTGCAAGGAAGTCATGTGTTGGACACATCAGATTTTTATTTTTGTACGATTACACAAACAAATGCTAAAACTGAAATGACAACATTTGCTATATCCTTTTAGTAGAATACTCGCAAGTTATAATTGAAGGGTTTTCTGAAGAAAGCATGCTTTAACAATTGAAGTTTTCTGAAAACTGAAATAACGTTCGGGAAATCAACACACTTTAAAAAAAAAAGTTTATTTGAAGTGTTAATGAAAAAAGCCTTTTTTAAAGCTTTACGTATATATATATATATATATATACGCATATATATGTAGCATTAAACGGCTACGGGAAGGTTTGTCGTGGGC
This sequence comes from Cheiracanthium punctorium, assembly GCA_038373885.1. Taxonomy (NCBI): domain Eukaryota; kingdom Metazoa; phylum Arthropoda; class Arachnida; order Araneae; family Cheiracanthiidae; genus Cheiracanthium; species Cheiracanthium punctorium. Next base: position 16,630 of record JAWZYV010011913.1, on the reverse strand, counting down.
TGGGGGAGGTGAGGCTGTTGAGGCCTCATGGCCGGTCTCCGCTGGCCGGCAAACGCTGGAGCGAGCTGCGATAATCCTTAGGCCGCAATGGCCGTCGGTGCAAGAATGAGTCGAACTGCGATTATATTATTTTATTGGGTGATTCTATACATGTTTCTTTGGCAGTTGCGGTCACGCAGAAGAGTCGTTGCTGGGCTGCATCAGCCCCTTTTACTAACTTTTGAGGACGTGTCACATGATCCATGCACGTTGCAATTATTGGCCAAACCCAAAATCTGGGCAGCGGTTTTTCAAGGTTTGTTATGGATTTTAAGACGCCAGAGTAACTGAACGCGGAGACTGTCTACAAAATTACAAAGGAATTGCAAAGGACCGTGTAGTAATTGCAGTTTTTGAAAGCGGACTCCTTTGTGCCAACTGAATTAAAACTGCGTGGATCTAGAAATGTGGGATTTTAGCGGCCTTTCGATTTGTAATTTTATAGAATATATATATATTAGTGGCGTAGCCAGAAATTTTTCATGGGGGGGGCTTACGACTACTTCAACTGATATATATGTATAGGTGTTCGTGATAAGGGAGTGAAGAATATACATTTTGTAAGGCAAAAAATTCCTCATGGGGGGTTATGATCCCCCTAAACCCCCCTTGGCTACGCCCCTGATATATATATATATATATATATATATATATATATATATAAAGGCGTTGTATATATATATATATATAAAGGCGTAAAATATATATACAAGGCGTTGGCTTTTTTTAAAGTTTCGCCAATCCATTAGCCAAATTAGATTTTCTTGGGCATCATTAAGAAATGCAATTGCCAATATTTTCGCCAAATCGTATTTTCTTTTTCCAAACCAATTTGATTATCGCAATTTGCGACGTTGGCGATCGACAGCGCGACCCCTGTATATATATATATATATATATATATATATATATATATATACATACCTTCTTTTTTTTACATCATGTACCCGAGCTTTGAAGTCTGCCTCCAGTACCTCGTGCAATACCTTTGAAGAAGAAATGCGGAGCATTTTCGTGCTTTCAAAGTCTATATACCAGGTGCACAGAATATAGTAATCGCAAATGCTCCAAAAGAAGTCCAAGAGGAGCAGTTAGTATTTTTGCTTGATGTAGTACTTCGGATCCATTATTATTCCAAAGCATAGTCAAGTGAATACGTGAAATGATCAAGTGGAACGGCACTTTTATCGTATGCTGAAAGTTTTCACCTGAAGTTTTAAAGCTTCTAAATTAGGTTGCCGCTAAAACATTTGAAACTACGAAAAAGTGTTACTTTACTGTATTATTAAATAAGAATAATTTATTTTATCTGCTTGTCTGTAACTTTCTGCGCTGGTCTTATGAATAAATCGGCAATTTTCCCCTTAGTTTGTTCGACTTTATCTTCTTTAAGGTGTCCATGTAAATATGAAGTTCATTTTACTCGCATTTTGATAATTAAAAAAAATTAAGCAGATCGCGTTGAGAAGAATATATTTTGTGCATGTATAAAAATAATATTTTGTTAATATTTCTCTCTCTGTGTGTGTGTGGGGGGGGGGTTAATAATTTTTCGTTTATAAAAATCATGTGACAAATGATAAATTATAAATACTACATGTGAACAACTGCCTTCACTCCTATTTCTATTTGCACAATCACAGGTGTATCTCTTAATTCGAAAAGTTCACCATTACTTCAGTAATTGTTTCAAAGTGATTATTAACAGCTACATGAAGACGATGTTTCCGACCCCGTATTTCTGTGTGAGTCTGGATCCTTATTATATGCCTGACCTACGTTTAAAGTTAGTCCGAACTCTTTTGAAACACCCTGTATATATTTCTGTAATAAAACGTTTAGAGGTAATGGTTCGCTATTTCAGTGTACATATCTAAGATAAAACATCAACATTTCAAGAAATAGTAACATTTAAAATAAATCAGAACCAATTCTAAATCGATTATTAGTTCCAAATCGATGTTAATATGAAATTAATATCGATTAACGAATTTCGTTTGTAATGCGAATGCATAATGCTCCATATGCTATTATCATTGGAAAAACATGGCAATCGATGTGTTTAAAATATTTAATCTTTATTATCATTTAAAAAAAATATAGTTTTAAGTACGTAAAAGTTAATTTAATGTTTGAAAAATTAATTGAAAAATTTGGGCGACTTTTGTGGAAATTCAGCGATTTTTTTCCCAACTGAATTCAGTGACTTTCGTCGAAGAGCCTTAGGGGGCACTGACTACAAATACTAAGAAAGCATATTTCAGAAAAAATGTAGCTTCTGTTTCCATATTTTACGATAAAAATCCGTATTAAATTTTAAATTCGTGACACTTTTATTGGAAGTTTTCACTCTGCAGCACACACTTGGCACCTTTGCGATGGACGGAGTTTTGTTCGTGAGACGCTGAGAAAATAAAAGTTTATTTTCATGTTGAAGTATCTCGTAAGGAATCTAAATAAGTCGATGAATAAAAGAAATCACAAAAGTATTGCGAGTAGCTGGAAGCCATGTTCCTCTATATGATTTTTCTTTTTTTTGTGTTTCTTTCTTTTTTCCCCGAGCGTTTCTAAAACGTGGTGTCAGAAATATTAAAAAAAGGGGGTAAGTAAGGGCTCAACTTACCCCTTTTTTATTGCTTTGTATTGGGGCACACGGCCGCTGGATCAACATGAAACGTCTATGTCATCGAGTCACAAGATTGACTAGGTGCTCGCTAAGAAGCCTAGAAACAATAACAGGACAAAGATTACAATTGGCTAGCGAGACATGACGTAACAAAACGCCACAGATACCCAATATGGTTTTAACGATAATAATTCCACGTATTATGAGTAATATACGGCTGTAATTAACAATTGCATAATTCTACAAGAATCTGGGGATTTAATATCACTAATTAACGATATAATTGATACAAAAATCGGTGCGTTTAAAAGTGAAGCCTCGAACGCCAATCAAACTCGCCCCTATGATGTTTCTAAGCTCCAGTGGTGAATTCAGAGTCGGCGTCATTTACTAAGCCTGCCATTAGCAGCTTTGACACGCTCCCGAAGCCGCCCTGCTCGCTTTGCGCCGGACATTGGGGTACCTGTGCTGTGCGTGGCCCATAACCCCCTCTTTCCAACCATGGACTTGATTTAAATTTCCGGCTGGCTCTAACACAGGCTGAGGCTGACATATTGAATTTTTATAATTTTTTATACATTTCCTGGTTATTTTTACCTTTAAATATTGTTCAAATTACACTTATTTTTATTTCAATCGATAGGTCTAAATAAACTCTATAAAAACACCAAGGAATCACCGCGCTATCACGTTCAGTGTGTCATGAGTTACACTAAATAGAAAGGAGCGAGAGCGCCAGTTTCGGACATTTTGCACAGTGCCCCCTCTTCAACGCCCCCTAGAGAAGAAAGCCGCGGCGCTTACTTGTGACGTCACACCGAGTAGGTAAAGCAAAGCGTTTCCATTGGTTTACCTACTCGGTGTGACGTCTCAAGTAAGCGCTGCGGCTTTCCTCTCTAGGAGGCGTTGCCCTCTCCCGCCACTCCGTCCGACAAACTCAACACCATAACTGCGATCTGACTATAAAAGCTAAATAATGACCAAGGAGGTATAATGACACGGATTTATGTTTCTAAGACTAATATTTTGTAATTATTGTGGAAAGACGATGTAGACCTTTCCGCTGCGGTCCACTTTTTTTGGCCTAGTGTCCGCGTGTGATTTTGAAGTCGTTTCACATAAACAACTCTTCATGTTTAAATACATAAATTATAGATCACTTTCCAACAAGAGCAATTCTCCCATCCCTTAATGAAAAACTTTAAACCAAACATGCAGGATGTCCCGTAATGATTGGGACGAATTTTGAAGGGAGGTAGGCCACATAATAAAGATTCAGAATTACGCAGGAATATAGGGTCAGAAACGTAGTCTTCATATAACTGTTAATAATTTTTCATTACTATTTTTTACAAAAACATTTAATAGGTTAAAAATTTTAAAATATTATTTTTATAAAAATTTTAACGTACTTTAAAAATATGAATTCGTGATATTATTAAAATCTTAGTTTTATAAGCAAAGTAATATGGAAAAATCTGGATTGACTTCACAGGACTTTCCGAAGATTCTATATTTATCAAGCGTATGAATAAATTTCATTCAACTGAATCGGATTTGGTGTTCAGGCACTAGTGCATTTAAAATGATTTGAGTGCATAGGTCGCAATGTATAAGAATACGTTTTTGTAGCCCTGTAAAAAACTGTAGGACGTACAATCGCTGAAATTTATGCTGTATATAAGACAGTGACCTATAATATGCGCACCTAATTGGATGTCAATCGAATGCACCATTTAGACACTAGCTCACTTTAAATGATTCGCATCTTTAAACCGTAATATATAAGAATTACTTTTGCAAACCTGAGAACAAACTATCAGCTCTAGACACACCAAAATCTATAGGTCATCAGACTGCGACCTGTAATATAAATACCCAATTTGAGCTCGATCGAATGCACCCTATAGGCACTTTCGTGAATTTCCGTCCATAGGCAATAATCTAAAATAACACTCATTTGTTGCGCTGTCATGAAACTGTAAGTTCTATGCACAGCAAAATCTGTACGTGTTGTGTGACTGTAACTTATATATGCATACCCAATTTGTACTTCTTCGAATGCACCATTTAGACACTAGCGCATTTTAAAAAATGATTTGCGGCCATAGGCCGTAATGTATAAGAATTATTTTTTGCAATCCCGTGAACAAACTATCAACTCTACACACACCAAAGTCTATGCCGATCATATGACCGCGGCCTTTTATATACATGTACAATTTGTGCTCAATTGAATGCACTGTTTAAACGCTAGCCCATTTTCAAGAATTTCCGTCCATAGGCCATAATGTAAAAGATATAGTTTTTTTACAGGGCTATGAAAAAGATAAGTAATAAACACACCAAAATCAACGGTGGTTTATAACATATATACATGAGCTCAATCAAATGCACCGTTTAAGAGCTTCGTGTTCACACACAAACACACACAAACAACACACAACCACGCACGCACGCACGCACGCACGCACACACACACACACACGCGCGCACGCGCGCACACACACACACACATACATACATACATCTCGTAAAAAGTATCATAAATGAATTTAGAAGACCTCAAACGTGTAAATTCATAACAAAACGTGTAAATTCATAATACGTGTAAAACACGTTTGATTTCGTGTAACTCAAAACGTGTAAATTCATAAAAATCTCGAAGTCAAATTTTTTCATGATTACAATACTTTCCTTACATGGTACATGTTCGGAAAGTAAAAAGGATGAAAACCTGAAACACTTTCAGGTTTTAAATACGCACTATAGTGCTATATATTAAAATCGTATCATTATTTATACGTCGTCCCTATTTTTCTTACTTATTCCATTAAGTTTCAAAAGTGTATCATTATTCATGACTGTGCTGTATTTTTCTTTCTTGTTCCGTAAAACCCATCTAATGGCCTTATCACACTAAAGGGAAAATCCGAGCAACTTCGCGCTGGACCAACGTTTCCGACGGGATTGAAGGCGTGGTTATTTTAAGGGTTTCAAAAGTAAAACTCTCTCCGACGCCAAATAGTCATCGCATCGCTGATTTGGCGTGCAGGTTCTTATTTTACTTATCGAACGTTGGTATATTTACATCGGATCGGCAGCATCGGATGGGCAGCAATCTCTAATTCCAAAGTCCACTTGAACGCGGCCATAATTTTATTTACACATCATTCTGACATCGAGCCAAGCTGCGAACATAGTCGCCATTGGTCGAAATTGCTTATGACGTAGCAGGAATAAGTACTCTGATTGGCCGAAATTTCGTCCGACTCGGATTTTTTCCCACGGAAAGGAAAAAGTTGGAGTTCGCGGTCGTCAAGGTAACGGCGGAGAAAATCGGCCGAAAACTTGATTTGCAAGGAAAATTGGTCGGATTTTTCTCAGTGTGATAGCCCTATTAGGAATAGAAATCTATCTTAAAATCACCTACTAAAACTATTTTACAATATTCGCCAAGTATATTACATCTATACTTCATCGTTTTATATATTGTTTCGAATGTGCATCATATTCCATGAGTGTACCGGTTTGTCTTTCTTGCGTTGATTCCTACTTTAACGCCTCAACTCTTGCCAAGGTGGCGATCATTATGCAGTTACCATGACGATTTTTTGCATTTATGTGGCAATCGTAATTTAGAATTAAAATGGCGATTTGGAACAATATGTAAGTAAAGCATGCCGTTACATTTTTATTTATTTTGGATTGCCAATTAATGTAGTTTTAATAATTAAGTGTCTTCAGATTCCTTAACTGGTGCGTTTATTGCTAGTTTGTTTACTTTAGTTTTCATCTAGTTCTTTTGGCGCGTTGAAATGGTACTTACGTATTATCCCGGTGGTCACTTTCGCCAAACTACTTTTTCGGAGATTTTAAATACGTTGCCAATCGTATTCCAAACCATCAATAATTTCATGTGCCCGGCATTTATCTTAGTGAAAAATTGCTTTTCTTGGCAGACCGCCGGGATAATACGTAAGTACCGTTGGAACTTGTGCATAACTCCCAGAGAACCATGACGGCAAAGCTCGCCAAAGTACGGGGATTTTTTAGGTTGCGAGAGTGGGGACGTTAAAATAGGAATCAACTCTTTCTTGTACCATAAAACACATCTTTGGAATAGAAATCTATCCTAAAATCGCCTACTGAAACTGTTTTACAATCTTCGGCAGGCATATTCTTCCTGTAGGCATATTCCAACTATACCGCAAAGACATTTTAAATAATGATTGGAATGGACATCATAATTCCTGAGTGTACCGCGTTTTCCTTTCCTGTTCCACAGAGCATTTCTTCGGAATAGAAATCTATATTAAAATCGCCTAATAAAACTGTTTTACAATATACGCTAGGCGTTTTCTAACTATACTCGAAATATATTTATAATAAATTGTCACGTTTTGGCACCACACTTAACGATCAATTATCAAAAATTGCAAACCTTGTGCGACTTTCAACATTTTATTAACGCGCCCCCCCCCTCCATGTTATCTGGCAAACACATTTGAAAAGTGACTAGACAATGTAATGTCTACACAAAAAACCTGATTGAAATCAATAGCACTCTGGGGCAAAAAATTTTGGAGTGGACCGCCCTTATGACTTAGGGTTATGAGACATAATTAAAAACCTATTCTCAGATCTAACGAATATATATATAAAATTTCATTAAAATTGACCGAGCCGTTTCGGAGGAGTATGGTGACTAACACCGTGACAGGAGAATTTTATATATTAGAAAGACCAGCTGAGTACCCGTTCTCCGCACGGTAGGAAAAGAACATTTTCGTTACACATATAATTCGAATTAAACCCAGTCATCTGGAATCTAAAAAAGTGAAAAATTATTTAAATTATGATGAAACGTTGACGTCATGAGTGCAAATCTGAGATAACTGCAACATGATGGCACAAAAACTATGTCAGTGTCACTGGCGATCAAAAAAGAAGCAACTTCTCTTGGATGACCTTGCCCAGGCTTTTTCTCGATGGATCCGGTATCGTGGAACTGCTTCTATAAGTTGCACACGACGCTAGGCGTTAAATTAAACTCTCTACAAATCTGGAGACTATACTGCTTATAGTCTCCACACATAGGATCTAGGTCAAGGGGTGGGGATGTGCTCCGTGGGGGTCTTTCTAAGGGGTCCCAACTCGTATTTACGCTACGTTTTGGAGGAAACCAGCGATATATGTTTCCTTACATATGCATGTTGCGAGTACAGTTTTATTTTCCGAACGGGATACAGGAAAACTCCGAACGGTTAGGTCGGTGGACGCGACCTGTTTTGATCCAGAAACCTTCCGTCTCCCAGTTCAGAACGCTATGCGTTCGGCCACTGGTCGGACTAAGTCATTGCTAGGGGAATATTATAAGCACATGGGACCTTTCTTGTACACATGATGATTCTCTATCTCTACCTAAACGCATTCTTTTTGCACTCCTTATGCTACGACCTATGTTTGAAAAACAACGTCTTCCAGACATGATTGAAATACCTATTTCTTTCTGTACACCAAAAAAAAAAAATAAACGATCATCAATAACAAATAAACTCAGTTATTTTTTTAACTATGATCATTGAAAACCTTAGAATTATGATAAGAAAAAATATTTTCTTTGAAATCAATCTTGCTTAAGTAGTTAAATAGATTAATTAACCTAAATAGATTGATAGATAAATTCACCTTAGTACCTACTCAAATACTAATATATAAAATCCTTGAGAATGCTTGAGTAATTGCACTACTTTGTTCAATTCAAATAACGCTTCACCCAGTGGTGAGCGCGCCCCAGAGGTATTCGTCCAAGATGACTGAAAAAACACTCAAAATACGGGTGTTAAACGATAAAGTAATTAAAAAACTTTGTAAAAAACACACATAGGAAGTAAAAGGAAAGAGGACTTTACTTCTTATGTGTGTTTTTTACAAAGTTTTTTAATTACTTTATTCGTCCAAGATGTTTTGGTCAAATTGAATAGCATCGCGCTGTAAAGCACGTTTTATTTTTATTTTACTGGCTGGAGAACATCGATAGACGCGTGCAATCACTTCGAATTATACAATGCGTGACGTCAAATTGCCGTCACCGGAACTCTTCTGGGGAATTTGATTGGTAGATGGAAGTTTATTATTTCGATCGTAAAGCAAATTTTATTATCTAATGCATTTTTTAAGTCGTGCATTAAAATGACGTCAGTTTCGCTCGTGAAATTTAACCTAAATTATTGAAGGTAAAGTAGTTATTTTCATGTTTTAAACTGATCTACTTTTATCGGATATAAACACTTTCATATATAGATGGTGAGTCACGTGACTCTTTAAATTACAAAGATTTGATAATCTGATCACGTGAAATAAAACCGTTTATTACAGTTATATACAAATTCGTGTGGTTACACCTGAAAACTTTATTGAGAAGGCGTAAATATTGTCTTTTTCTTCGACACACGTGCATATCATTGTCGTACCGCGATGTATTATATATATAAACCTTCCTCTTGAATCACTCTATTGCTGGAAAATGCATTAAAATTCGTTGAGTAGTTTAAAAGATCTAAGCGAACATCGAGCGGAAGAGACCTCATTTTATACTATGTAAAGATTTTATATATTAGATATAAATTTACATGTTTTCAAATGACGATATCGAATGCTTTATCGGGATGAGGGGGCGTGGTTTTTGGCTTCAAAAACGGGGAACATGGGCTTCTCCATTAGTTGAACCTCCTTGTTCTACGGTGAGAGTTCTAATTTTAAAGAAGTGATGTCACCATAGTTGGCGCCAAAAACAATTACGTATTCGACATAACCATAGAGATATGGGCATAACTGGATTGTGTAACATTTATTTCGGATTTGTGTGCTTGGGTGAAATCCCACTTCTAAATCCACGTCAGAAGGAGACATAACTGTAAAACTTTACTGCAGAATGCTGCGATTTTGTTTTTAGAACTATTGTAACATATAACTGTGCATCTTTACTTTTTAATCCGTTTTAATCGTGCATTTTTCACTGTTATTTAAAAAGGAATCGGTTAAATGTTCCGCCATATTTTGACCAAAACAGTTACTTTATTTCGTCCAATGATGAAGATAGCTAATGCCACCTCCTGGTATTTATATCTCCATGGAAGTAGAAAGCCTGTGTGCTAACAGCATTACTAAGATTTTTGGGATTGTAATATTGTTGGCACACAAGCTTTTCAGAGTAATCAGTGTTTAGATGCGAAATCTTCACCAAGCTCTTTGGAGTTTAAATGATGTAATCAAGCTAGGTATATTGCATAAATCTATTGCATAAATCTTCAGGGTAGTAATCATGGTAGCATACAAAACTCGTACGAAAGGGCTCTGGGGTAGCAATAATAATGTCGACACACAAGCCTCAGCAAGACATTTTGGGTGTTCCCGATATTTTCCCAAAAAAGAACTGGTGTTGCGTACTTTAGATTATTGATAAATTACTATATGACGTCTCCTTTCTTATACATCAGCACAGATGACTCCTAGAACTCTCGGCTGTTTTGTTTGTTGTGTAACATGCATTTCGGATTTGTGTGCTTGGCCCGATTAATCCACTTATAAATGCACATCAAATAGACAACACAAGGGAGGTTGCCCTTTTTTGACACAGCTGGCAAAGCGCTCTGGCAACTGTGTCAAAAGTGGTCTCCAGATCTAGGCACGCGATGAACGATTCGATCAACCGCCAGGTTACTGGTGGTCAAATCGAGCGATGGCGACGGCTGTCCTTTTTTTCAGCATTGATGTAGAAGAACTGGACAGACTGCCCAATGCATTTCCATCGTATTCTCCACACTCTAAAAAATGACTGAACAACTACTGGAAACTTTCCGTAAAATTTTACGGACATTCTCCGTTTATGTTTGAATACAGGACAATTTCCGTACATCGAGGGTCAGCGCCTCTCTGGAACATAATTTCTACTAGAGTTTATAGGAATAAAATTCCGTAAATATACGGAAAAAGTACTGGCGTCTCAATTGCCAGTACTTTTTCCGTATTTTCACGGAAATTATTTTTACAGTGCAGTTTTCAGAGAGATGCCAGCGCCGTTAAAAATAATCCTGTCGTTGAAAATAATAGTGTTCGTAATTTCCAGTAAAAACTTACAATTTTTACTGGGCGAACAAAAAGTAAAAGGAGTCTCGTGTAACTGTCACCCTCAAGTATTTTTATAGAAATAAAATTTATTCTTCGTGATTGACAACAGTCAAAACGCCGGAGTTGTGTCCTGACGGCGAGGACCCCGAGCGTTAAAGGGTTAAATTCTGTTCAAAAGAACTGCATTCTGCAGCTGAAACAGGTGAGCATATGATTGCCAACTGTGACATACGACGGACTGCACAGATGCTCCCAGGAAATTTTTTCATCCCAGGAAATTTTCGAGAAGCATCTATTAGATCGAGCTTTGCATTGTGAGATCAGCTCAAAAAATGACACACATTAGTTGATAAAGGATCAAAAATTACTCACTAAATGTTGAAATTATTGGTACATTTCGAAACAGACATTCCCATTGTTAAACGTGCTGTTTTTACCGTGAAAAGTGCTACCTAGCGAGCATTTTTTGAACTAAACTGTTTCGAGATTCCTTGAGCGGTCTGTCCTATTAAAAAAAAAAATCCTACCTCTATAAATAATAGAGTAAAATGTTCTGCTTCTTCAGCAGTTGTTCAATGTTATTTTAGTTGTTAAAATTTTGCCTATGAAACCATTGAAATACTAGGCTATATAAATAAAACTGATGAAGGTAGGAATTTTTCAGAAATAGGACCGACTGCGACGCCTGCTTGAGCACTTCTTGTGTAGTCTATATACTAAATTTAATGTGTTAGTCCGTTTTAAGTGTAGAACCCTTATCCTGTGGCAAATTTAATTATACTCGGGGCCAAGGCCCCCAGACTCGCTACGCTCGCTTTTCGTATGAGGGATTCGACCCCTAATCAGGCTTATTCGTAAAAAAAGACATAATTTCAACACACAAAACCCGAAGATTGGATCAGATAGAATGTTACTGAGCTAAGCTACACATTGCTTGGTTCTTGCATCTTCATTGGTACATAAAAATTTAAACTTCACACTACAGTAGACACCCTACCCCTCATAACACGGAAGATATTTTGTTATGGGAATCCGTGTTGTACGGGTCCTGAGCTATACTCCACCTGGAGTGCGGACTCCGCTTATAATCGCTGGAAAAATTATTTGTACTCCTCAGAAACACAATGATATTTAATGTTGCCATTCAAAAGTTATATTAATTAGGAGCTAAAGCGTAATAAAATCCGAACATATGTTTCAGCTGTATTTTTAATAATGTAAAACCTATTGGACACCTTGCGAATTTGCCACCCATGGCGATTTTTCATTATTTGGCGACTTGCGTACATGTAAAGTTAATAAAAGCTACGGAACAGATAGAATAGCCCGCCACCCATGGCGACTTTTCATTATTTGGCGATTTACACATGCTCACAACCTATATTTACTGTTCATTTAAGGTTACCGGAAAACCGTTATCCATATTTTCATTTACATAATCGTTTGCAGATTGGCGTACTTAGCACCACGAATTATACCATCTCGTCGCGCTAGCAAATATCCAAAGTGTACTATAACTGCTATAATGGCATAGTTAACGTCGCCAAATATTTCTACTGGTAGCAAATAATCCAGCTGGACGAGAACCGGCTTTAAAATAATCTGCATTTTAATTATTTTTCATTTTCAAGATATTAGTTATTCTGTTTTGGAAAAACGAATAATCCCTCATTCTAAACTCTTGTTGTCTAAGTGAACTTACTATTTGAAAATTGTCAACTTTGTGTAACACATTTTGAGTTACTTATTTCATATAGTTTTTATTTTGGCGTCAAATGGGCGTAATTGTAACTCATGTTTGTAAATTTCACGCGATTCTAGATACTTGGAAACGCTTTGTTGCAAAGGAATGAATGATTTTATGCCAAATCTGGCACCCATTCGGTTTATTTTTTCAGTTTTTTTATTAATATCTTCTAAAATAATTCGATTTTCGAAATTTAAATCAGCTTAGCAGGTTCCTCGGAATTTTTTGAATGTGTGGGCACCTTAGTCGAAACTCAAATCCGCACGGTTTAGGAGGAGATAAGCTGACAAGCTTTGACAGCGGCGGCGACAGCGGCCTTTACTTTTTTTTAGAATAGAGAGATAACCGCCTTGTACAGCAGCGGTTAATAATCTTGGGGGAGCAGAACATTCACAAAGGGTGGGGGAACGAGAAAAACGGGTAAAGTGATAATGCACGTTTTACAAAACCCTTATTTATACTTATTTTTAGTCCAAAGATATCAATTTTCGTTTAAAATGCTTATTCGAACTTTACGGATAACACAATTTTGCAGAAAAGGCGACTAAATGGTCATTGTTGAAGGATAAAAACCGGATGCATGCCGAGGATGGTGAATGGGAGGTTGCCATCGTATTTATACTTTTGGGGGAGGGGCAGGGTCACCATGCTAAATATCTGAAACCGCTGCTTTACAGGAACCCAATTTAGTGCTTTGTAATAGTCGCGATGTTCCGCTATAAAGCCTCACATCTTATGGGGAAAGTAATGACGTTATGACAGAACTCTGAGAAATCCATTCGGCGCCGCAATGCTTATTGCTAGAAGGCCTTTAGTTCCTTTCAAAGAATCAAACAGGACATAATTATGTTTTCTTAATTTTAAGAGAAGTAAATCTGAGCTGAATATCGTTATTATGTTAAGTACTGCAATCAGTATTATATTGTTCTGCACTTTTCGTATGTACTTACGAATGTATGAAAAAAAGGTTGGAGATGCAAATGTCCCTCTCAACTTGCACTTAGTATTATTGCGTGTTTCTAATGCCAACATGATATATTTGCACATTTTTAACGCGATTTATTTGCTGCCATAACAACTTCTTGCACGTAGTCCTCTAAGCATGTAATAAGTCTGCTAAAAGCAGAATTTAAAAACCGAAAATGAGTTTTGTAAAAAAATTTTATGGGTTATGCTAGTTAGAAATTAACAATAGTTATGAATGCAAAGAACCGAAAAAGATGTTGAGGCATTTGTTATTTTGAAGGGCTGTAGAATACGAAAATCTACACCCAAAGCCTTAATGTTTCTTGGTTATTCTTTAAAACCATCCAAAGGCAAAAACTACATGATCTTTTTCAAGCCTCCTTGATCGTTTGAATTTAAACAATGAGTTTCGCTGCTAAATAATTGCTGGGTAATCAGAAGTATGCTTTGGAACGAGACTCATTTTTTACAGCCTCAATGTGTTCATTATGGTTCGATTCACACTACAGTCGTATTTGCCTTTGAAGAAACACAATCATGCGAGTAACTGAATACCTTAAGAAAGCGGACCTGCATACACTGCAAGTTTACTTATCACTCAATCTACAGTACAACGAGGAGATGCATATACCTAATGTAAAAGACAATTTCACAATTCATTCCCCCTGAAATAAGGTGTTTTGATTTTGGCTACATGAAGAAGTATTTCACTGTTTATCAACCATTTTAATTATGCATGTTTCATGGAGACATGCGACTACCTGCAGTTCCACCAGGGTTAGTCCGGGTTAAATAATTTGCTAACCGATTGCCTAAAAAATTGTCCTAAAATATCCTACTGTTTGAAATATTTTAGAACTTTCAACTCAAACTAAAAAAATAAACCACTTAAATATGAAATCATACGATATTTTAAAAGTTTGGAATTTTAGCCATTCCAAGATCCGTACGAAACCTGTATACATACCAACAGGTGTTATTTGGAGATACTAAAGTAATGTCGCTGTCTCAAACACTTTTCCTACTGAAATATATATAGGATTGAATTTGTATGAAGTTGGTAAAGACGTTTCGTGATAAATTTCGAAAATTCTGAATCTCTGGGAGGAGAGGTTTGGTAGATATCATTACTGTTCCAATTACTGTCAAAATTGATTGAAATTTAAACCGTAATCTTTTGTCCGCCGTTTTTTTTTTTATTTCAGAAAATTAACAAAAATAGTCAGAGTTTCGACCGGGAAAAAATTGTCTTTTGAAGTTAAGAAATAATCCGAATAGTAAAATTTGAAAATAATTGCCAAAAATGTATATTTAAGCCTCATTCTACTACATACGGAACTGAAGTAAAAAAGGAATTTTCTAGTAAAATATTTGGTTATTTTTTTAGTGATTAGTATTTGGGGGATAATTATCATTAATATTTATTTCACACAGAAAAAAAGTCTAGCCTTGTAGGATTAAATTTTAAACCGAACTAATACACAAATTTCATAACCTTCCGAGATTTTCCCATCGTAACAACATAAAAAATTACTTTAAAATGGAACAGATGCGAATTTTGTGCACTACTTAGACAATAAAAAAATTGGTAAAATTTTTATAAAGGAAAACTGCATGTCGTTCCGATTCCTCCAATACAATTTCACGTTCGTAACTTTCCTGTTGTACACCAAGTTTAATGGTTTTTCTTCGCGGAGAGACTACGTACATCATGTTCTCAAATAGTAGTAACTAATTCTTTATCTATAAGCGATGAGTTGCCAGAGTAATTAAGAGTACATTCAAAATGGGGTAGGAATAAAAGACCAGGTTGACCCTTTTCTTGGAACAGTACGATTCAGTATTGAAACTCATTTTTAATTAGTCTCATTACTACTCGAATACTTCCGAGTGCGTTATCCAATAGAAGTATTGAAAATGCAATTCAAAACCTCCAGAATTTTAAAGTGCAAAGTGTCAAACCATACTCTGCGCTAAGGATTGGGTTGAATAAGAATTCCTCTCGTTAATTTTCAAGAAATTACTTTAAATTCGTATACGGTTCCCGTACAATGCTTCGGAATTTGTGAAGTGTGTCCCCACACATATTAGGTGACCAAAGTTTGAGATTTCCTAGGAAGTGTCAGAAATATGAAGGTAAATGTATGCCGACTTAAACCACTTTTTAAGGGCTCTTAAGGGGGGGGGGAGGGGCGATTAGGCCAGATGATTGCTTTTTCAGGGGTCGAACAGAAATTTTGAAGGAAAACAATGTTGTAAACGTTTATTGCACAAGTGCAATCTAAATCATGCATAGGCACAGATCTTTGTTTTACGATATCCAAGACGTTTTATGAAAGGTGATGTACCAAATTTCAGCCTAAGTAGTGATCGAGGCACTAACATTTTTTAGTGTGGGGTCGTATTCGAAACGAGCAAAAATTTTAACTGGAGTAATTTTTTAACGTGATCTTTCTTCAAGCCTTTGAGCTTTTTAAAAATATGCATTGCAGGCATACCTGTAGCAGTTAATACTCTAATTATTCACCACTTACTGGAACCTGTATGAACAGAAATCAAGAAATACAAATTGAGACTTTGTAGTCGAAATTTTGAAATTCCGAGTGGATCTACAACAAAAACAAAAAGCCAGATTCTGGAAATTGAGACTTTAAATGAAAAAAACTAAATTTTACTTCGCTAAAAACCATCATTATCATAACAGTAAATTTTAAGCGAGGGACGTCACTTACGTGGCATGCAAGGGCTACCCATATACTTTCACTTATGAAAAACTAAACATTGACTAGTTCTAATAGGAAGATTTTTCAAAAAATGGTAAATATCAATCGAAATGCACGATAATATCTGCAAATCATTAAATATTTCCTGTAAAGTTATCTTAAATGTGCGTACTGTGCCACTTTCATTCAGATCATAAAAATAAATGCAAAATATGGAATTCCTTAAACTTTAATATTACCTTTCCACTCTCCTCACATGCAAAAGTAAAAAATGAATGTCACATTGAAGAAAGAAAAAAAAATCACGTAATCGTAAGTCAAAATTTTATTGCATAAAAACCATTATACATAAATTAGTGCCATATTACAACGAATTCATTTTCTTAACTCATTTAC